>JAODKL010000095.1:1691040-1722839 GCA_026780765.1 Petrocephalus schoutedeni
TGCTTCCGGGATAGGCTCCGGACCCCCCGCGACCCTGAACAGGATAAGCGGGTTGGAAAATGGATGGATGGATGGGACTGGTGGCTGAATACATTGAGGAGGCACTAACTCCACTACCTCAAACGATGTTGTGTAAACTTCACGTTATTTATTTTAAAATATACTATCCTATTAACTATTAAAATCATATAATCATATACTGTACATTTAAAGACAAAACATCACTTTTTGTGATATTTCTTTTAGTTTAAAGTTTAAAAAAATTACCGGTGTTAAACGGAAATGAACATGAATTCCAGGGAGCGTGTTCTTGTGACACCGGAAGTGATGTAGCGTCATACCCACGGCCCCACAGCAGGTGGTGCGTTATTTTAACTTTGTGGGCTCGGTACTTTTGGCGTCTATGCATACGTGGCTCATTTCAGGTGCTTAAATATCCGCCATGGAGCAGCATAAATTATCCGTCAGTAAGAGATTACGCAAACCGATTCTTTTTGGAACTTTACTTCTTGGCCTGGCTGCTGCGTTCGTCAATAGGTGAGAAATAGCCGTGCAGAATAACGGCGCCCCACTGCGTTTCACTGTAACTGTGTGCTGTAGGCGGCGTCGCCACCTTCAGATGTCACTGTTCGGAATTCAGCGTTTGGTCAGACGCCTGTGCCGTTTGATTTGCTGAGCGGCGTTTTGGCCTGAACGGCTGCGGCCCCGCCAGCGGGAAAACTGACCGATCAGGGTGGGGGCGGGACTGCTGGGAAAATTAGCCGATCTGCGGAAGGGGGTCTTTTGGGCTATAAAAATAGTCGAGATGAGCGTCGCACCCCTTTTGGAGTGCGGAGCCAGGGCTGTTCCCCCGAGCATTTTTCAGGGCGGCTAAATTCCTTGCCGAAGGTGGCGTGACCATATTTCCGAGCGTGGGATTCGACCTTCCGGCGACCGCCATGGAGGCCTAACCTGCTTAGCCCCACACCGCCCCCCCCCCCGGGATTCCTGTATGCCGTGTGACAGCCGGGGCACTAACACTGCATCTCTAACAGGACATTAACTTTTTTAATTTAACACTTCAATTTAACAGTCTGATTCTACAGCTAATGTATGTTTAGACTATGTTAGGGGTTTTTACGTGAAAATATTAATTCAAAAAGTAAAGCACACTTATGCACGCATCTCCCTCCATCAGACACGCCTTCTTCTCAGACGTGGCAGAGATCCGAGCTCAGGAGCAGGCTCGGAACGAGGCGAAGCGTCTGGAGATCCTCGGAAGGAGGGAGAGGCAGATGGACGAGCTGGCCGAGAAGAGGCGTCAGACAGGCAGGTGAGGGCACGGCGGGTATCCCGCAGGGGCAGAGCGGGACAGGGAGCCTGCCTGCTACCCCCGGGGGAATCGATGTGAGACAGACGGCTGTGGAGATCCGCCAGCCAAGGAGGACAATGACAGCGAAGAAGCCATGTAGGGGAGCCCAGCGCCATATCTGTGCTGCCTGATTATCTCCCTTTCAGGCATGTTTTTGAACTGTAAGAATAAAGTTTATTCGTTTATCTGGTTACTTCTTTTCCTTTAGATAAGTTTGCCGACTAGTATTAGAATACCGCTGGAAAACTGTATCGATTGTACCTCTGTACCTCTGAACTGTATCGAGGTTTCATATCAATGTACCTGTGTGGTTCATCTGATTCTTGGTTACAGTAAATCAGTGTGCTAAAGGAAGCGGCCGCTAGAGGGCAGCATCTCTGAGCGGACACAGGACTCGGTGTCAACAGGTGAGGTACTAGTCTGTAAGAAACTGGGCTTTGTGGTTACACGTTCAAAATCTCCTGAGAAGATGCCATTTAAATGTCTATACAGCCTAAAACAGACAAGTGGGAACCAAAGTGGAAAATTACAGAATGACAGCAGAATGACATCCTTTGGTTTTTAAATACAGTATTTTATTAACCTTTGAGCTTTACAATATAATAGACGCACTTTAACATTGTGCAATTTTCCATTTCAATACATGCAGAGCGCCTGAAATCCCATTACTGCTAGAGCTGTATTTTACATGTGTGTTTGCATTTATACATGTGCACACACCGCACAGTTATAGGACATATAAGCCAAATGATCGACTACAGCATGTAACTGATTAACAGTGACTGGTCTGAGCTTACAGAACGAAAAGAGGTCATGCAAGGGTCAGAAGCTGACTACAGGCAAATCATTCAGTGGCAGGAATGAGTGAAATTCACCCAGTCTTAGACCACAGCTGAAGGCACATAGATAACAGCAGAAATGAAACTGGGAGGCAAGAAAGTTGAAAGATGACATTAGGAAGAGGGCCCGAAGTGCCTTTGCGTTGCGGTGAATTTGCGTATAGGGTCACACTCCCAGCATCTTTGGTCTGAACAGGCAGATCTGTTTTTGGGACAGAATGTCCATCATTCACGAAAGCAACAAAGCTGTCTGAGAACAGCTGTGGGGCAGGATGGTGGGAGGCAAGCACTCTCCGGAAAGGCTCCTCCTGAGGGTGGGGCTCTGTGAGGGCGGGGCCATCCCACCCTTGTGGACAGTGACGTGTCTTACTGAAGCTCACCCCTAAAAGCCGTACAGAATCAGGCAGCCCCCCTACCACCACCCGCCACGCAGCGGAAAACCAGAACAACGAACAGAAACTGCGTGGAACAAATGCAGCTTGCAGCGCCAACCGGGAACAGAGTGTGCGCGGATGTGTTAGTGTGGTCTTCATACACATAGTGTACATACATGCAATCCCATGTGGGGGTACTGGGGGGTGAGAGGGGCCCCAGCTTCAGCTTTCCATCTCCTGAGCTGTGCTCCCGTGAGGTGCTGTGGTATTTGGCGGGAGGGGGGGACACTCCATCACACGCTGAGAGGCAGCAGGCCGGGGGGCGACGCTGAGCGGGGTGCCACTTTGATGGCTGTCAGGGGGCCAGCTTCCAGTGTGTTCATTGGCCTGCACAGCACAGCATGGGGGGGGGGGGTTACAGCACAGACCCCCCACACCAAAATGAAGCTCAGCACACTTTACATTCAGACACTAAAGTAGCAATCAGGCTCTAAAGCAGAAGCCGAGACGGGCTGCTACACGGTCTCTAGACGTCGCTGACAGGCCGCTAGACAGCTGCTACACTGTGCACGCTGCTGACGGGCCGCTACATGGGACCCGGGACAGCCTGTCTGAGCGTGCAGGTAGAGCCATGCTTACTGACACATGGCAGCCTCAGCCAGCCTCCATCTCACATTCCCAGCCATGTCCTCCTGCCATTCTCCCGGCCTTCAGAGCCCTGTGTTCATGGTATGCTGCGCTGGTAGTGGGCTCCACAAGCAGGGGATGCCCCCACCACACAATCAGCACCAACCCCACTCAACCCCAGCTTGTCCCACTTCCCCAAGAGGGATGGCCTGGCTTTTCCCCCAAGAGCTCCTAATGAACAGCAGGCTGGGCTGCCTAACCACATCAGACCAGGACAGATCCTATCGTGGGCCTGCTAGTAATACTGCAGCTCCAATAACAATCAACAACCTGGCTGTGTTGAATTCAGGAGCTGCATCCTTCTAAGGCTACTTTCAAAGACCGAATGCATCACATCAGCATGAGGATGCACAAAGTGGATCCTTCACAGCAAAACATATCCCAAGATTCATTGCTCAGAGGTAAAGAGGGTATATCGCGGCTAAGTGATAGAAGCGGCGTAACTTCTTAACTTTCGAAGAATGCAGCCCTTGAATTCAGAAATAGCCTGTCTGCTAGGAACTGTGATGCGGAGGCCGGCTAAGCAAAGAGGTCCCACAGCGTCCGGCCACACCATGCGGCTGTCCCTGGGGGACATGATTCAGGCAGCAGGCAGACCCTCTCCCAGAACAGTGTTAGGCAGCTTAGATATGCTCTACCACCCAGGCCATTAGTACAGATTACATCATCTACCCTAAAGACTACGGAACCCAGTCCTACTCAGCATGCACGGTTGGCACTGATGGGAGAGTTACCGAGAACAAATGCTGAGAAAGAGACCCTCTCCTTCCTGCTGGGAGAGAGAGGGGGTGAAACAGAGGCCTTGGCACCATGAGGCCCTCATGCTGATCACAGGGTCATAGCTAGGGGGTGCCCATTTCCAACTGAGGGGGTGGAACAGAATGGCTGTGGTATGGAAGATGTGCATGATGTCCACTCACGCTTTGTCGAAGTAGGTGGTGTGGATGGGATGTGAGAACTTGGTGGCATTTCCGTTGGCCATGCTGGGGTTCCCTGCCAAGTAGCTCCTCCTCGCCGCCTGGTCCTTGGCGAAGTTCCGGCATGCCGCCAGTTTGGACTCCAGCGCCTGGGGGGATAGACATGGCGGCGCAGGGTGCCCCCTGCAGCTGAAATCCTGTCACACATCACACATTGCTGGACTGATCAACAGACTAAAGACAGGTGGCTGTTTAAGTAACTGTACAGAAGTACAGAATTCAGGTATCACTGTTAGGGCTGATAATTCAGGTAGGTAACTGGCTCCCAGCAAACCTGTCATGATGTTACTATATCTGCTGGAGGAATATTACACGTCTAATTATGGCCGTCACTGTCTTATTCAATTGGGGGAAATGCCCTTCACACTCACCCCTACTTTCCGCAGGAGATCACCGACTATATTGAGAGCTGAAACTCTGGCTGATGGCGTCAGCGGCGAGTTACTGCAGCCATTGGTGAGCACTGGGAACAAGAGAATAGTCACCATCACCATCATGGGCACAGACCTCGTTTCTGCCAGTGCTGAGCCGGTGGTGGGCTGGTTCTCGCTCTGTGCCTTTTGAGAACCGACCCGCATTTCTACTGGTTTAGAAATGGGAGGGGCTTTACAGGTACTTGCTAGCTGAAGTATTTCAACACTGAGAAACATCAGGCTGAGAGCAGACCTTTGGGGCTGGTGAAGACACTGTCCATGTTCTTGCAGAGGGGAGTGGCTGGCAGGGACAGAGAGGCTTGGACAGAAGAATCCGTCTTGTCGCTGTCGAGCGTGGGCGAGCTGGGAGCCGACATTCCCACATCGGTCTGTCGCTCGCGTGCAGCCAGCTCCTGCCGCAGGTCTGTGGGATGGGTGGGGGTACATCAGCCTGCCAGCAACCTAACATGGTGCATCACGATGAGTGGGCATCACAGGCTATAACGTGAGGTGCTGACGCTTCCCGAGTGCCCACTGGTTCCCTCAGGGAGTCACATGACCGTCGATAGCACTGCTGTGTCACACCCCAGTGCCTCAGCTACCTCTGGCCTCGTCCTTCAGCCTCTGCACGGACACCAGCAGGGACTCCTTCTCGTCCAGCTCACTCTCCAGAAAGGCATTCCTCTCGATGGCCTGGTTCAGCCGCTGCTCAAAGTCCTCCAGCGAGACTATCGTTGCCCTGAATGCCCAGAAGATAGACCTCTCAGAGACCATGTGATGTGCCACTGAGCGCTGGACTCCAGCTATAACCCACTCTACTTGGGGTGAGAAACGGGATCATACGGCCAACACTACCCTGCCCTGGAGCTGTCAATCTCCAACAATGGCTCGACCAAGCCAATCAGAGCAGGCCTCCCAAGAACCTCGCCCAGGACTCCGTGCCGGAAGGACTGAGCTGAGAGCCTCACCTCTTGGCCCTCTCCAGGTCGTCGTTGGCCTGCTCCAGCTCCCGCACGTACTTGTGGAGCTGCTCCTTGATGCCTTGCGTCTGGAGCAGCTCATCCTCCAACATGGAGATCTGCTTGTAGCTCTGGCTGTACTGCTGCTCCAGCTTCTCCTGAAGGGGTGTGCAGAGGGCAGTGAGGGCGGGAGTACAGCTTTGTGTCCCCCCCTGCCCCCCAGTTCGCAAAGGAGACATATCTGTCCTAGTGTAGCATGGAGAGTTGCTCCTGGATACTCATCAGGCCAAATTTCCAGCAAACGCTGCACCACTGCCATAGACCAAAGTGATCCTTTTGCCACCATGTTTGTTAAATGGCCATTTGCATGTCTAACTTCCGTCTCAGGCACGGTTACCAGTCAAACTATATGCACATCATGCCCAAGTCTAACTGAACTGTGCCCAGGCACAGTAAGGAGCGATCACACTAGTGAAACGCACTGGACTTTGAGAATCAAACATGCTCGGGCATGGTATGGACCGCCTAGTGCGAGTACACCCTAAGTCTGACAGCTTGCTGTTGCAGTACCTGCCCATCCGGTGGCAGCATGTCCTACCTTCAGGGACTCAGCCTCGCACTTCAGCCTCTGGTTCTCTGTCTGCAGGTCCCGTATCCGGTGCTCCGCCTGGCCAAGCTGGGCCTCCAGCTCGGCTTCAAGCTCCCGGCTACCCTCCTGGAATTCTAACAGCTCCTCCTGGGCCTCCTGGCAACTATGGGAAATCGGTGGGGGGGGCATATTACAGTATAGTACACGGATGAGGTGAGACTGATCAAATCAACATCCAGAATCTGCACATGGGCCACATTCCAGTGGAGCATTTTGAACCCCCCCCCCTCCCAAAACAGCCCATCACTCATGGCGTTTGACCACACCGGAGACGTGCTGCTGTGTCCTTCTCTGAATGGATGCCAGTCCCGGCTGCTGTACTCACCCGGACTGGGCAGTGAGCATCCTGGCCTTTATGCAGACTGTCGGACTGCGCGCCAAGCATTATGGGACACTATAAATACCCGGCTTGTTTACTGCGGGAGGGCCATGCTGCAGCTGGAGTCTGAACACAGCCTGCAGACGCAGATGGGTAATCAGAGAGCAGCTATAAAAAGCAGCCGCGTGACAGCAGGCGGAAGGGCTGGTGGACCGGAGAGCCAGGGCACCTTGGAGCCGCTGGGGTGAAGGGCCCACGAGAGGGAAGAAGGTAGTACTTAAATGTACTTAAAACGCATAGCAGAGCAGGACTGGCCTTTAGCACAGCACGACACACCAGCAGCACACTATAAGCGCTACACTGCTCACCAGAAAGCTGGCCTGCGCGCACAGACACACACACATTGACACATTCAATTCTATGGGGGAAAACCCTAATCTTACCGAGCCCTAACCTTAACCATTTACCAAAACTTTTGCCATTTAAAAATTTTTCGACGATATTCACAGATTTTTATTAAATTGAGTTTCCCCTTGAAGGGATCAGAAAAATGTCCCACAAAGTAATTTTATTTGGTGCCTGCAATGTAATATAAACATATGACACACACACACACACACACACACAGTCAGTGGTACACCGTACAGCACTAACCTGACCATACTACTTCTACATCATGGTGATTTTCAGGGATTCCCCGAAATGTATTAAAAACAGTTTCACTTTAGCACATCGGCCCCGCATTGAAATTTGCCTTCAGCCCCTCCCCTCATGCACTTTGGGAGTCCAGAGAGTGGATGGCAGTTACGGCTCCTTAAAGTACCTCCTGGGGTGTTTGTACAGATGAGGGCTGATCTCATCCTCGGTCCTGTCAGTCATGTGACTGGCTTGTGTCAAGTTCCCCGAGGCAACAGCCAGACTTGCCCCCCATACACGTGCACTCAGGGGGGTCATCTTGTCTCAGATTAGCTTCACATTTCACAAGACCATTCAAACCCACTGAACTACAGATGGACTTCAAAGCCCCCCTGCCTCTTAAAGAGAGACAGAGGGATCAGATATCTAATGACAGACTCGAAAGTCCTGATCATGGACTTGCAAAGAGAGCTTCTTCAAGGGTCAGGAACGCAAGCTGGCCGACACAGTTGCGGCGTGACCTCTCAATCAGGGACGGCCGAGTGCCTGAGGTCACACAAAGCCATGTGACCCGTCCTCTACACCAACACACACACACACACAGCACAAGGCCACAGACAGGAACAGGCCTGAGGCATTCGTGCAAAAACCAGAGCTTTGTTATGAGGTCTCTGCCAGCACTGGTGGAAGCGCAGTGCTTAGCTTACAGTGACAGTGCTGGATGAAGCCATGCCAGTACAGCAGGGCGTCTCTGTGTGGCGGCTGGGATTAGCAGTGTGATTCTGTACTCTTAGGACAGACCGGGTCCTCATTCATCAGGATTATCAAAAAGACAAAGAAATAACAGAAACACAGGGAAACCCACATGTCTGTGTTAGTGTGAGTCTGTAGGCCGCAGGGCCTGGCTTACCTCTGCATGTACTGGTGTGAGAGGGCCTTCCAGTACTCAATCTCTTCATCTTTGCAAGAAAATTTCGTTACAATCTCAGCATCCATGGTTGGCAAACCTGTGTGGGAAGGTGGTGGTATTTGAAGGTTAAGCTCCAACACGCAAACACGCGTGTATGTATGCAAACACACGGCTGGACACGGGCACAGTCTTCTAGAAGCGCATGCTCAGGATGTGTATGCAGCTCTCCTTCACACAACAACCTGCCTTCACCCTTAGCCTGTACCAACACCCAGCCTTCCCCGGGGCCACTTATAGCCATTGTCCCCTGCCTGACCCTGTGTCATAGAGACATCGTGTCCCAAGGACAGGAAAGGCTTTCACCCCTCTGGCCCCATGAGGCAGGACTACCCCCCCCCTCCCTCCCATCTTCCTGTGCAGTCACAGCCTCAAAGCTAATACACGCAGACTTTAACTGATCTATTTTTAAACACAAGCAACACCTGCCCCACTCTAAAGCAGACATGCAAATTCAGAACAGCACTTCTCTCTGTCAATAAAGAGAGAGCGAGTGAGACAGAGAGCACATGAGTGAGTGAGTGAGTGAGTGAGTTTTTGCTTTGTGATGTGAAGGCGAGTCGTGAAACAGGGAGGTCACTCCGGGCATGCTGACATGGGACGGCCAATATTCAGTGAAATGAGAAGCTAAGCAGAGCCATGCCTGACCCTTCCTTGCAGTGCACTCGGTAGGTACTGCACTGCATACTGTGCTTTGGAGGTGGTGCACACTGTCTCCACAGCCTCATTTGTGGCCATCAATCCCTACATCAGAAACAAACCCAAGGCCTGTCCTCTTCCTAGCAAAGCTAGTGCCGCAGGCAGGGGTACACTGCCCCTCTCTCTATAGGCAGAAAGCCTTTTGGAGCAAAAGGCACAGCCCCCCTGCCCACAGCTGCCAACTCCAGCCCCAAGCACTCACCCTTACATCAGCATGCCATACTGGGGGGTCTGCCCAAGACCACAGCTTCTCTCCCTGGACCCCTGCATTGAATACTTCGGCATGGAAATCTGCTCTGCCTCTGGGCCCCGGTATGAAGCAAGCTTCAGCACAGAGCTGCGGGAGGGCTCAAAACCCTCCAGGCAGCTAAGACATACTGAGGGCCATGTCCTGCCCCATACCACACTTCAGATTACAGACACAGATTCTACCTGGAGCCCAAGACTATGAGATTAGACTAAATAAACTAATCAAGACAGCGTTGATTATGTTCAGGCTGCTTCCAGAGGCATAGTCACGGTGGTGGCAGGGGCGACACGACTTTTCTGTCACCAAAGAGTGATTGAATCAGCAAGTGGGAGGTGATGACAGGCCAGTGATGTCATTGTGTACACTCACGACACCACGCATAACAACACCCCAAACAAAGACGACAATCTCACACCCATTAGCATGACAGACCAGTGTCCATACCTCCACAAAGAGACAGGTGTAACCTTCTGCCAGGATAGCAGTCACATGACTTAGGCATTTCGGGCACAGCCGTAGTAAGACTGCTGCCGGCCGCAGCATCTCATGTTCTGACATTCCTGCAGGCATTTCTCACATTCCTGCACACTTACTCTCATGGCCATGGGAAACACCCGCAGGGTTCCACTCACAGAGAGAAACTTCATTGCAGGAGCTGCATCAGGAGCAATAACAGCAGGAAACAAGGAGTAAGCCAGCAATGTGGATACATGATAGCTGATCCATACCACCTGGGCCAGAACTAGAAACAGAACTCAAGTAATGGACTTGAGCATAGAGCCTAAATTATGGCACTGAACCATGAAGTCATGGTAACTCCCTCTACAAGGACCAGCATGCAGAATGTAAACAGTCATTTTTAAAATGGAAAATAATGATGCCACTCTAAGGTGCAGTTCAAGTGACCATTACTCACTTTCCCTTTTTGATGCATGCTCTGAACTGGGCCTGCAGCCAAAAGTACCACACATTATCTTTGCCCTTTGCCCCCTGAGCATGTTTTTAACACAGCCCTGCAAACCTTGGGCAAGGCAGCCTGGTTGTCCGAAAGTAATCAGAGACACACCCTGCCCCACCCACCGCCATAGAGACCGGCTTCCAGACCTCGTAAGATGCGTGACCAAGGCGTCATGTCTCACAGCTTACAGGAGTTTCTAAAATAAGCATCTGCAAGTGCGTATATCCATGCATCTCGATTTCTCAGACTTTTCAGCTGTTAAAAATTTGTCTGGGTGGAGCTGGGAGTCATTAACTGCTTTAAACAGAACAGGAAGAGTCTAATACAAAAATGCAAACCTACTGGGTGGGTAAAGATCCAAACTGGTTTGTGCACAAAGATGCCTGTAAAATGAAGGAAACTTCCTTTATTCACAGACGCGTACAGATCCTGAATTACAAGGGCTCCAGACATACTCCACTGACAGTAGGTGCTGCTGGGGCAGGCGCTTCATTTGTTGTAAGCAATGATAAGCAATGACAAAAGTAACCTGCTTTTTCTTCACAAGGGATCTTCCTGTACCTCACATTAAATGACAAAGAAATTGTTTCAATTACATCATCTCAATGATTCCACAAAGAATAAATTACAGCAAGGTTTGATTGTTATCTAAAGTTCACAAAACACTCATGATCCATCTAGACAATTTGTGCTCAATTTGTGTCTTCAAATGTCATGAATTCATACTTCTACAATCTTCACAAAAGGAACTCAAAGGAATCTGTGAACAAGCATGTGGTGCCCACAGTTGAGGTGCACACAGCCTATGCATGTACTACCAGTCCGTCTTGCCTTTCGGCCCACACAGCACGGACCTGGCCCTGTCCTGGCTCAGACACGCAGATAAAAGCTATAGTACTGTGGGCCATACATTTGTCAGCAGAAACGTGTGTTTAATCCATGCGAATGGTCTGGCGGGAGAACAGGCATAACGGGGTCTGCACAGCACATGACATCGCTCCCCTTCTGTGATTCGCAGCAGGGGGTGGAACAGCATGTGTGGGTCCTTCTATTGGTGCCAGGTCAACTGCGGGGGGCACGCAGCTGCACTTTGGTGTAAATACGAAATTCTGTGCACTAAATACAAAGCGCTCCATTTAATACACTATACTTTTCAGTGGTGTTGGGAGGGCACAAGCCAAAGAAAATTATGTTAAATATTTAAAACCACAATTTGGTTCCATAATACTTTGACAAAAGCTTGGAGATAAACCGAAAGCTAATACGGCTTCTCCACACTGGCTTTGGGTACAGTATGCTTGGCTAGTAAACTAGGCTGAATCCCTCACAGCAATGCCTTCTTCAAAAGTACAGTAAAGAAGGGAAAATGGAAGCACACCCAACATGGCAAGGCAAGCAGCATTCTTCACAAATGTCCACAATTAGATGCATGAATGCTTAAGTATAAAACCTGCATTAAATAAGCAGTTCAATTGTCTTTTTAAATCATTTGAGGATGATCTGTAACATCTGTGTAAAGCCCTTTGATACTCATCACCTGTCCCAGCGGTGAAGTCCTGTGCGTCTTTGTGTGTGTGTGTGTGTGTGTCCAGCTGGGCCAGCATATACGGTTACAGCAGAGCAGTCACACAAAAACGCGTCTTAAGGGAAGGTCACATTACAGCAACCACAACAAAGGCATTTTCAGGCAGACTGAACTTCAAGTAATGTGAAGGATACTGAATACCAGTGGGAAAGTAAAGGCTAATGCTTACAGCCCTGACTAGTGTGTGCTGGATCTCCTCTCTGACCGCCACTCTGTAGGAGAGACTCTTAAGCATTTGGTGGCACATACACGATGCGACAGAATAGCCAAACACACCGTCCGGATAAATACCGGAAGGACAGGGTGAAAACCAGCAGGTGCCACTCTGCATGCCCCATGATGCAGCTTATTCAAAGTGTCTAGGCTAAAGCCAAAGGTCATGGGTGGACTTGGGTGGAAAAGAAAAGGAAAAACACTGCAGTGCCAGCTCATAGGGAGTATATCCAACAACAACACCAGCACTGTACTTATGTGGACATTTCTCCATCTGCTTAGCCAGCTCCGCCACATGCCAGACCACGGGAACGAGAGGAATTAAAACTACGGATCTGTCACCATGGAGTTTGCGTTGATAAATAATCCACCACGAGACACACCATTCATTTCCAAATTAAGGCAGCATTAGACAGACTCATCTCTCAGTAGGCTCATGGAGTAGTGGAAAGAGAGAAAGTAAAAGTGACTGATTCCTCAATGACATTCATACTGCTGAAGAAAATGAGTAAAAACAGCAAGTCACGGGTTGAGCCAACACACACACACACACATCTATGAAGTCTGCCCCTGAAACAGACACTATGACAGAAAGGGAGTCTTTGCCACAACAACACAGGGTCTATGATTCACTTCCTGTTTCCCTCCCATAAAACTCAGCTGACCGAACCTCAGCTCCTGAGGCCGGATGTCACTGATGGAAGGGGGTGTGTGTGTGTTTTTGAATGAGACTTTGAGAAACCACCCATACTCCTGGACTTACTGAGCACTGCAGGATCAGCAAAAAGCAAGCCTCCCCAAAAGCCTGGGTGTCCGGATTGGTAAACCAGGCATAGCTTACCAAATGGGAATCACACCAAAGCTGAGGGAGAAGACATTCTTGTATGTTCTTTATTTCTTTAAGAAAAGTTATTAAAACTTGCTAAAGGTTAAGAAATATTTACACTTATGAGATCCTCAGTATTCCAGTTAAATGTCAAGCGTGAATAGTACCCCGATTGTACATTTAAACCTAGGATGAGGAAGCTCAAATCTGAATTCAAAATCCATGGTGTTCTCAGAAGGCTTGAAAGACATTTAAATTTCGTTTTTCAGCGAAAAGGCAGACCCACCCAGAGTCCAAACAGCTGCACAAGCCGCTCCAATCATCCGCAGGCAAATCTGACTTCGGTCCACTTTCTCTCACACGCTGAATAACGACGTAAAAGCAAGCTGGTTCCGTCACTTATCTTCCCACTGTTGATGTGGAGAGGGATGTTAAGGCTTGCCTCCTCATTTCTACACTTTTATAGTACCCACTACCCGTGTCGGCATCTGCGGTTTTAAGAAGGCATTTTAAACCTATAAGCCAGTGAACCTCGTTGAGAGAGACTTCGTACCTGTGCGCTAACATGAATCAACTCGTGTCAAATTAAACAGTTTAAAGGTAATAAAACATAGTCGTCGGTCCAAAGAAACACTGATATTGGGTAACAGGACAAACTTTGGTTCCGTCAACATGACACTGCAGGAGATCCCTTTAGGAAGAGGAGACACAGCAATGCGGGCTCCACCGTGCCCCTGAGCTTAGGCGTTCTCTCTTCGGCTGGACTGCAGGAGGAGCCCGTGTACCAGAGGTGGAGCCCCCGGGCTGACAGACACACAGCCCGGTGAGAATGACGGTTCCAGGCTGCCTGTGGAAGCCGAACGCTAAGCGGGCTACACGGGACAGTCCGCCGACACCCGGCGCCAGCCTAGAGCCCAGCCGCCACAGCCGGATGCCCTAACTTTTACAGCGAAGTTCCGGATAACTACCTAAGTGTGTCCGAGTTCCCGAGCCGAAGCAGCCGCCGGGCTGCCGGGAGCCACATCGAGCCTCGACTTCCCGAGTTTAAGTTAAAGTCCGGCGGCCGGAAAAAACACTTCTGAAGCCAGGGACCACGACACGACGCCCGGCGCCGAGCCCGTTCACTGCGCCTTACCGAGCGTTAGAGAGCGGTCGCTCTCCCCGGCGGGACTTCTCCTCCTAGCCGCGCATCTCCGGGCCGCTTCGCCCTCAGCGTCGCCGCTCCTCACACTCTCCTCTCAGCCGCGAGCCCGACAACCGGCGAACGCTGTCCGCGAGCCCGGCGCGCGTCGCTTCCGGCACGCGGTGACGTCGCGCGCCGCGGATTCCCGAAATATCCCGGTGACGTAATCGGCCGGGGGCGCTCGGAATTCACCCGAAGTTACGGGTTTGTGCCGCTGGCAGTTTCACCTACTCATTATTTTAATTTTCCCGTTATTATATAGCTTTCACGCATGTTACGACGCCTACTTCTGCGATTCCAAAACCTGGGGCCGGGTGGCTAACTGAGTAACCTGACTGTTGCAAGTAACTTTAGTTTAATAAGTTTAATTAGGTTGGTTGACTGGGCTTAAAGTAATACCCAACTACTGAAACGCGGGCATTTTAATATAAAACTTATTTAAAATAATTAAACATTATATTTTGATATTTTTATTTCATGAAACGTTATCTGTTTGGTCAGACTTACAAATAGTTACAGTAACAAACACAGGAGCCTTTAAGGCTTTAAGTAGTTTGTAAAACCTGAAGTAGCTCAAAGAGTCCGGGATGACATGGATTATCTGGTCACCCTAATTAAAGTGATTCACAATCGTTTGATAACAAACCCATAACTCTTCAGATATGTCAAGGGTCACATAAAAACATGCGACAATGACCAATATAAGCGCATGAGTACTTCTGCACTGTATACTCTACCATGCCATGATGCGCGATTTGTGAATCACTTGGCCTGAAAAGCAGTATTTTGGCACCGACTGCTGGCCAGAATATGTATATTATGTGCGGGGGGTTGAAAGTTACATTGTAAAAAGATGAGGAAAATCCATCCATCCATTTTTCTACACCCGATTGTCCTGCGCAGGGTCGCTGGAGTCCGGTTCCTATCTATGTTAAAAATGTTAATAGAATAAGTTAAGAGCTCAGTGGGCGAAAAATCATCTACGTGTTTGTTACTCGGTGCGTATCTGCATTCTTTTGGCGGACGAGTGAGCACCCGCCTCCCCGTGCGCAAGCTGCTGTGTTGATGCTGGCGTTACGGCGACTGCAGCCCGCAGCAGTTAAAAGCCAATTAAAGGCAAGGCGCTGCTCAGTGCTGGGCCGATGGGCGCCGGCGGTGGTCTGGGCGAAGGCGGCTTCACTGGACAGCCATCGGAGGGAGTGCGACCAGCGCCGGACAGCTTTGATGGCCTTTATTTGAGAAGGCGATCGGGGTCAGATCATTCACAAGCGCAGAGAGGGACCCCCGCGCCGGGATGCCGGAGGAGGAGGCGGACGCGCTGGCGGAGTGCCCGGTTTGCTACGAGCTCCTACACGCCAATTTGCGGACGCTGAGCTGCGGGCACGTTTTCTGCCACGACTGCCTGGTGAGGACGCTGCTCAGCGGCGCAACACGGGGACCGGTCACCCGCAAAAGCATCACCTGCCCAGTCTGCAGACACCTGACCTTCATATCCGAACTGGCCGGGGGTAAAGGCACAGATTGCAGCCGGGTGCTAGAGGTCCCCCCCATTTCGGTCGGTTGCCGGGAGGAGCAGCCCGGGAGCTACGTGCCCCCCTGTACCTGGCTCCCCGGGGCTCTTAGTCGGACCCGAGTGGTCACCCCCGCGCAGCCTCCGCAGATCTTCACCATCAGCGGCGAGGGCCGGCCCATGGAGGACGGGGACCGGGTCAGCGTGGTGAGCACGGCGGGTGAGGCGCTGAGCCGAGGGGGGCGCCGCCCCGCGAGCCGCCTGGGCGCCTGCGGCGTCCTGTCGCTGCTGCTACTCCTCGCCGCCCTGGCCGTGGCCTCCGCAATACTGCGCTGGGCGCTGATTGGCTACTCCTGACTCTCTTCAGTGGAATAGGCACGCTATTGAAAGCTGGAAAAATATTGTTCATGATCTGATGCGTTTATTTTAAGCTAATACAATGATGCGTGCTGTTTCTTTGGAGTGTGTAATTAGACCACCGATCTTGTATTATAATGTAATCTTATAACGTGCTTGATACCATCTGCCAAAACACTACGGTTTTTAAACTTTTAAAATGTCCACTTAATCTTGATACTGGCTGTGAAGTGCGCAGTATTATGGTCCAAAGTGTTGGCACCACTACGATGTGGAGAGATTTGTATACTGTAATTTAAACAATTCTTAATAAAACGATTTTTTAATGTTCTGTGTCAAAATTAATGGCTAGTTACTCTACGAACCCGACCATCGAAAGCAGAAAGATGCTGGATGGAAGGTAACCAGTTAATACTTCTCAACTTAAGAACAAAATGAAGCCTGTTGGTATTTTTGTAAAATGCAGGAACTTTTTTGTCCATTAAATGATATCGAGTATATCATTCCCAAACACAGGCTGACAACATCTTTCCCAGGGGAGGATGTGACGGTTGAACAGCAAAATGACTCCTAAGCCTGCGAGTGGCAGAACCTTAAGCAAAGCCTTGTGTACACAATAATCAAAGCCTTGTGTACACAGTAACGGCACACCGCGGTTCTGCATGTATAGCTATGAAACCAAGAGCCTTGACTGTAGCTGAGGCTCCTGTCCCTTTAAGCCGGCTTCCCCGGCACTGTTGCCAGGTAACGAGCCCAAACAGTGGCACTGGTCATGGCTTCCGCACATCACAAAGCTTGGAGGCTTCCTTCAGACGGCCGCAGCCTGGCCTTTGACGAGAGGGAGTCTCTGCTCATGCAGGTGCTGGACTCACGCAGGGCTTACAGAAAGGTTTGTTCGTGACCCTTGACCTTTGCTCCGTGTCGTGTGATGCCTTGTAAATCCAACAGAGCGCACTCGCACAATGGCTGACACGTCATTCCGAGGACCAAGCCCAGTGTGTTTGGGGAATAGGATTGGTTGTAAAAGGCAAAAAGAGCCATCACTGACTGGCATAGACTGTGCGCAACGGAATACTCCAGAAAGTGCCTCTCCAGTTACCCTAACTGGGACTGCCTGTGGACTGGCATTGCCTGATTTCGCTTTCACATTCAAATCTGCTCTGGCCTCTGAGAGAAAATGCGCTCTGTAGTCATGGTGACTCAGCCATGCCCACTGCCAGTATGCAGGGACGCCCAGGATGCTGGTGAGTGGAAGCCAGCGCCAGGGCAAATTCAATACCCCCCCCCCCCCCCCCGAGCTTGGTGGAGCTGGGGGTGAGTTTCTCCTCCTGTGAATGGGGCGGAGTGTTTTTTGTTCTGGGATTTGCTGTCGGCTGTCAATCCCTGCTGTGGGATCGGTGGGTCTCCAGGATATGGTAAAAAAACCATAGAGACAGCCTGTACTGAAGCTATGAGGGCAGCAGGCTCACCTAAAGAGCCGGGTGGTGCTGAAGAAAAGGTTGGGATCAGCCTCTTCCACCGACTTTGGGCCCAGAGGATGGTGATGCATTCCCAGGAGGAGATGGTCAGTACGGTGATGGGCTTTTCTGCTTTGCTTGCTTATATAGGTGCCCAATTTGAGTATACCTTAAATATTGATCTCAGGTGAACAGGTCTCTATAGAGGCACATTAGCTCGGCCACGTTATGAAGTCACCATTCGGAAGGCTTTGACTGGACTGGGAGCAGAAACAGGGCCGACCTTGGAACATGGGTAATGGTGACCTTCAGCAAAGTGGTCCAGGAGATATGCGTGCACACAGCCCCCCCGCCCGACGCTGCTGTTTATATATTTGGAGATGTAGCTCAAGTGTTGATGCTGGCCATGACGACACAACCTGCCCGCCTTGTGGCAGACTGACTTTCCCGGGTAGTGCGCCGGGGTCTTGTTGACAGCACCCATGGCATCTGCTTGTGCTGGGGGTGTGCGGATGGTCCCTAGGAACAGAACCCGGTTTTCAGGTCCCACTTTCGCGTTCAGCGGTGTCGAGTTACGGCAGCAGTTACTGAGAAGAGGAGACTGATTGTGGGATTGTGTTGGTGTTCAAAGGGGGGGGCGGTCAGAGGTTCAGGCTATTGTTTTACCTGTCACCTGTGACTTTCGTTGCACCCCCCTAGAAGTTCCTGTTGCACCGGCTGGTCGTGGCCTCTGGGATCTCTGTGCAACTCGCCCACAGGATGGAGCTAGGAGGTAAGCCGGAACTGAGCCATCGGCCAGAATCCTGTCTGTGAAGGGGGCTCAGGTTTGGTGTGAGCTTCCTCGGAAAATGCTGCTCGACTAGGTCTCCTAGAGAAGGGTTTTATTTATAATATTTATTGGAATGCAGATGTGCTCCTAAGATACATGGAGTCCCCTGGGCTGCCTGCAGCCTCGGTTTCCATACTCATGGGGTCTTCAGATGTTACCAGGAGGGTCACTGATGCCCCTTCCTGCAGTGGGGAGTGGTGAACAGATATCTCATTTATGGATGACATTGGATATTTCCATTGAGATCCTTTTAAGCCACCTGCCCACCCCCTGTCCAGGGAATAATCCCAGTGCTGATGATATCACGGCTATGCCCCCTTCCCCCACAGCCCACTGGGAGACCCTGTGCCAGAGGGTGCAGCGCAGTCACCAGGGAGACGTGGTCACGGGGCTGCTGCTGCTCTTCCCGAGCTGTGCACTGCACATCATCGAGGTAACTGGCTAAATGGATATTTGCTTGCCGGTTAGGTTTGCTTGGTTAAGGTGCCTTTGCATCCCCCCCAGATCCACTCTGGTCATCTATAAACAATGGCCCTGTGTCAGGTCTAAACATGTAAACACACAGCGACATGCCCCCCCCCCCCGTCTGTCCCCAGTGCTCCAGTGAAGCCCTCGTCACCATCCTGCGGGACCTGGGAGGCGTGCACGCACCAGAGCACAGGTGGGCCCCTCCACCCCCATCCTGCTGTTGTACCTTTAACAATGGCCCTTTTTGATTTACTATGGGGTTCCCCAGTTCCGGTCCTGGCCAGTCTGCACCACAGTTTGCAGGTTTCTCTGTTCTACCTCACTAAACCTGATAATTGGCAGAATAAGATGTGTTTGAGCAAGGAAATCTGCAAGCTGTATTGCATACTGGCCAGGATCGGAACTGGGGAACCCTGCTTTACTAGCTTGTAGGGTTATCTGTAAAAGGATCTTGTAGAAGTTGTTTAAACTCAGTAATTCTTTTGGATAATTTAAAAAATGATAGCAGTGGACATGCATCGGCTCTGAGGGACTGGATCTCAAAGCTCATTGGCTCAGTGTATGTCCTGTGATGTCCTTCACTAAAAAGCAGTTTTCCCTCCATTTCTGGATCAAACACACACCCCTACCTGCCTTGCATGTGGTGTGGGTCTCCTGGCTGCCTCATGGCCCTTCAGCCTGACCCCCGCCACCGGCGCCAGGATTCTGGCAGTGTCACATGACCTGCCAGCGCGGCTCTTTCAGCAGTGGAGCTGCAAGGTGCTGACTCCAGCGACTCGGAGACTGGCGGGCAGCTCACAGAGGGAGCCCACGGAGAAGCTGGTTGCAGATGTTCTGGAGCAGGTGGTGCAGCTGGGACAGCATTTGCTTAAGGCACCCAAGGTGCGCCTTCATGTCCTGAGTCTGACCTGCATGCTTTACATTTCTGCATGTTGGGGTTACCTTGCAATGGCTTGCAATGTATGCACAATATACACTGCCTGGCCAAAAAGAAGTTGCTCCCTTTTTATATTTCATTGGGCTGGCTTTAGCTTTGGTTATGGTGCACATTTGCCAAGGCATTGTTTCTGCAGTTTATGCAACATTCAACATTTTTTCCATCCAGATTTGCATTAATTTCTCATTCCACTCCATACAGTGATCCACTCTTTTTCTTCAATTCTTCTTCAGCACATCCTATAGACTTTCAGTGGGGTTAAGGTCAAGGTCAAGGTTGCCACATGTGAAAATGATTCCTCATGCTCCCTGAACCACTCTTTCACAATTTCACAATTGGTTCCTGAATACGTGCTGATTTAAAGTTAAATGACGACTTTCTTGGCCAGCCAGTGTATTCAAAATGCATACAGTAAATACAATTCTCACAGGCAATACATTTCACCAGCGGCAAGCTTAAGTGTCTCCTGAGACCCATGACCACCATTAGCTCAAGCTAAGAGCACAGACTCCCTTATGTATGTGATGAGAACTGAAACCACCATAAATGCACATGGAGGATCAGGCGGCCTTAAGCGTTTCGTGGCTTTTGTTTCAATTTGTGGGTCAGTCCCCTGGGTGAGTACCAGTGAGCAGACATGCTACTGTCTATGGCTGACATGGCCCCTCAACACCTGAGTGTTTTCAATTGGCTGCACAGGGGTCCAAGTTTGCTGTGGACGCTGCCCTGGACCAGGTGCCAGAGCTGATGGTCACAGAGAGTGTGGTGGAGGAGCTTCTGAGGAGAGAGGAGCTTCTTGCACCCCAGCAGTATATGGAGGTGTATCAGTCCCCACTCAATGCAGTGGGGGACTCCGGTAGGGGAGCACGTCCATGCCACACACACACACACACACGCACATGGGAATGCGCATGCAGGCACTCGCTGAGTCCTTCACTAACCACACACACTATATTCTTGTCTGAAGGACACATCTTCAGTAGCAACTTGCCCACCACAGTATAGCTGTAAGCAAAGGTCGAAGGTCAAAGGTGAGTTGCCTGTATGATGCGGGATGTTTGCGTTGTGCCACCTGTAGGCTGCTCCATCTGGATCTGGAGTGACACAGTAATTCTCTTCTGCCGTCTCTTCAGGGTGTATGCGTCATGTACGCTCCTCAGGGTTATGTGAGCATCAAACTCTGAGCTCTGCTGGCACCTTGCGGCGATACTGGGTAATGCAGCCCACGACAACTGCGAGGCAACCACCAGGAAGGACTTGGAACGTCTCTGAACGTCAGAAAGACGTATTTATGGTTATATCCTGTAATACCATAATGACATTGATTTTATGATATTAACTTTAAACATAATACCAGTTGTTTTGTTTGCATCATTGAATTGCTGCTGATAAACTGCTTTCCCTCTAAGGTTAATGCAGAATAAAATACAAGAAACAATTGCACGTATTTTTAGCCCTTTTTGTTGTTAGTTCGCATGCAAAGTACAGCACAGTTCTTTATCCAAGTGTATGGCTGGGTGTCTTACTGTGTTAACTGAGTGTTGCCAGAACAGCTGAACTCTACCCGGCCTACAGGTCTGCCTCCCTGACATACTGACTTTATGGTGGCCCAGAATTCTTTGCAAACACACACACCTACCAAACAGGCAGGTCTGGGAGAAAAGGCAGCTGAAAGACACCACGCACATTTTTAAAAACGAGCTTTAATCGACTCAACATTCTAATAAGGACCGATGGAGTGGTACACAGCGGCTGAGCCACAGGCGTTTTCGGGCTGTCAGAGGCTCCTCCACCTTACCAAGGATTCCCCAACGAAGGACAGCGCAGCGTCCCGACTGAACACATGTACAGTCCCAATATGCGCCTCAGTGTTACAGCATCTACAGAGAGATCATGTGACCTGTGCTTTCAGTTTCTGATGCAAGAGGAGGGGTGGGGGCTTGTAGGCAGGTTACTGGAAAAAGACTGGCTGATTGTGACTGGGGAGCCTGGATTAAATAAAACTGAGCAGCAAAGACTCTATGTCAGCTTACCTCACTATAAGATCCACTTTGATTGGTAGCTGCACCATGTCACTTGACCTCATTGTAATACCCACTTTGATTGGGTCCTGACCTTACAACACTCTCATCTGTGAGTTCTGTGTTCAGATACCCAATTCAGTGATTCTGAGTCTGAGTCTTCAGTAGTGACCCCTACACTTGGTTGGGTATAAGTATGTAGGATTTTTAACCCTCACAAATACACACACACACACAATAAGCCAGTCTTCCTCCAGCAGGAGCCGTCTCTCTGCTCTTATCTGTCACACTAGGCGTCTGATAGGACGTCATGGAGTCTGATTGTGAGGCAGCCTGCTTTACCTTAAGTAACAATCAGATTATTAAAGAACCAGCAGTCAGTGGACATACAGAGCATCACAGGAAGTCTGATAACCCCACAAATGTAATAATAGCTAGTAAGATGTATCAGAAGATCATAGCTAGTTGGTTAGCATGTTGCTTCAGCATCTCCTAATTGACTAATGCATTTTAAAAATATTTAGTGTAGTGACTGTTTGTGGCCAGCAGGGGCCACGAGAGAATAGTGGTAAATAGTGCTGCTGCTTCTAACTCAAAGTCAGGGAAACTCCATACCCGTGTTAGCCCAGCTACCCTCCGTCACATTGCCTGCAAACCAATCAGGGCTGAGCAATGACATCAGGTGACCTCACCCAGTCCCTCTAATGGTAGTTCATCACAAAAAAAAAACACATTTCTCCAACAGTTATAGGCAGGCCTGAGCATTTGCTAAAAGATCATTCTATAAAACATCACCTTTTTTTGGGGGGGGGGAGTTAACAATGTAATCAAACAACCCTTTACAGAACAGCGAACAAACCATCACACCAGATGATAACCGGACTGACTGTCACAGTAAGCACACCCACCAGCAATGCAAGGACACACGTCATCAGCACGAACATCAACACGGTTTTCATATAGTATTCTGTCGTATCTCACATGGCTCATTAAAAACAAGGAGGATTCTGGGTAACCAGAAATGAGTGAACAGAGTGCTCACATGGCCTTCAGAGCCTTCTGCCATCCAGTTTGCTGTTCATGAAACATGCTGTAATTGCACTTTGAGCTGTAGTTACTTTATGTTTTGGAGGTTCTCGTCGTGTGGGTCTGGGCTGGATTGAATGTTATTGCTTTCTCAGGTGACTGGAGGACCGAAATAAAACCGCGTTAGCAAATCACTTTGAACATGACCTATAAAACAGTTGAGTACAGGGCTTTTACAATATGGCGACCCTCTTCATCACAAACCCATATCTTTTGAAAGCGCTCCCTCTGGTGGTAGCAGTAATGACATTCTTCACAGGCTTTTGTGTCCCCTTGCACAGGCCAAGGAACTGGGTGGGGGGAAGGGCTTGGGGGAGATGGGGGTGGGATGGTGCGTGGTGGCATGCATGAGCACATGGGAAAGGGGGTCACACTGTTTAGTCAGCACCCTGTACCCTGGTCCCCTGCAACCTACCAAAATGCAAACACCCCGTCTGTGTCATGCCTGCATTCCATCGCATTTGGCCCTAAAGTGTCTGGATTAAAAAAATCCTTTACCACTGTAAAGTTGCAAAGATGTCAGGAGAAAAACAGGAAATGCAGAGATCCTACATTAACCATCATGTAGTGTGTGTTTACATATATGTATGCATGTTATGTTATTCTGGCTTATTTATATATACACACATGTATGTACAGTGTTAAATATTTACAGCAGGACTTTTCAGCACTTGAAATTGGGGTCGGGCTGATCACTTTCAGGCAGTGCGTGGCCCCCCTGCCCGCTGGTGGCAGAGCTTGGTGGGGTCAGGCCCTCCGTCCCTGACTCATGGTGAACACCCCTAAGCCCCCTAACGCCTCCCGCTTGGGGTCGGCCTTCCAGGAGTTTGGGTCCGGAGGCTTCAGTTTTCCCTACAATGGATATGTGTCTCCTGGAGCTTTGACATCTATATTTAATGTAAATAATTCCTAAATGAATAAAATCAGTAAAATCTCATCTTGTATAATAACTCCATTAATAATTGTCATTTTTAAAGAAATACTTTCCTTATACATATATATTCACATCTGCCTGTGATCGTCATTCTGATTTTGGTCACTAGGATGAATTTTTATTCAGCCTCCTGAGTGATTAGAAACAATGTGCTCTGGCCACGCCTCCATGGCATGACCACACCCACCCCACAGAGAGCACGCCATTGGGTCTGAGCAGCTGGGGGGGGGTTCCAGATTGAATGGTCCAACAGAGGGCACCTTCTTCACGGCACCCAAAGATCTAGCAGATTTTGTATTTGCCATGTTATAAATGTGCTCTAATATCTGTATTTTATAGATGTATTTTTAAATATATTAAACTGATTTCTAAAAATAATATGACATATATAGCTTATATATTATTATAAATCTATCTGTTTATCTTCTACTCAGAGGCACAGAATGTGAGCTGCTTGCTGAGATGGAGATGGACTGAACCAAAGTGGGGCACATCGTGGGGGGGGCATATCACCCCCCCAAGGTGGCCAGCACTGGCTGGAGCTGATGTGATCACCTGGGTCCTGCTCATCGGGGCAGCGAACAGCTTTGAGTTTGACACTGGGACGCAGGCGAGGATGATGATGTCCAGAAAGAAAATTTTAAAAACAATAAAAATGCTTAAAAAATGACCATGCGGTACCTACATTTATATAAAACCAGCCCATTGGACTGGCTGGGATAACACTTCTGTCACACGGGTCCTGTTTCCACAGCTGCATGGGTCCCGCTGGATTTATATTCATATATTCTGTTCTTTTAACATTATCTACAGACACGAGCTCCTTGGCAGTCACTAGAGGGAAAGCCAGTTCTAGCCCGAGGGGGTGGGTTTGTGGAGCGGTCGGTCAGGGAAGCTCGTCCAGGGGGCGTGGGCAGCATCTGAAATCCAAAGGCCTCCTATGTACTCAGCTGGAGGACAAAGAGGAGGCGGAGAGGAGAGCAGGAGAGCCAGTATGTTTGTGTGGGGGCAGAGGAGCCAGGAGAGGTTGACTGGCAGCTGCGGGAGGTCCTTTGTGCCATCATAGCACCGTGCTCTCCGACTCCTCCTCGGACTCTGGCCTTCCGGCCCGTCCCGCTGACGTCGGCGCAGAGTCTCCAGAGGGGGTGGCCTTGTGCTTATCGTGGGGGCCTTCTGGGTCAGTGTATACAGGGGGATGATCTGGCTCAAGGAGACAGTCTTGGGTGACATCGGATGATGACAAGGATGGGGGGGGCAGGGAGGGAGGAGAGGGGAACAGTAGTTAGCCATCACGCGGTGGCATCACGTGACGGCAGGAGCTGCAACACACGAGCGGACATGAGCGCGGACGCATTATATGCACAGTGCGGACGCATTATATGCACAGCGCGGGCGCATTATATGTGCCGGAGACGTCATCATACGCAGCACGCCCAGGGGGATTCTGGATACCAGATAATCAAGCTTTCATTGGGGCTTGGGTAACGGAATAAGTGAGTTGAGCAAAGAATAAAATATATTTCACAGGATGTTACATGAGAAGGGCATTCTACTAAAGACCAGAGAACTACACCAGGGAGGATTATGGGTATGATGACATCACCGGGGTGTTCACAGAATGGATAAGGCCACACTGACGCAGTTCTGTTGGGGGTGTGGTTTGGCAGGGGCAGGACGTCCGTTTAGACATGGGACTACGGTGGCTTTGGAGTGGGCTTCCTGATGGCATGTGGAGAGGTAGGGGTCAGGGGCTCGTGGTGGGGTAGGTGGACTGGAAACTGGCTACGAGGGTAATCAAGGTGGGTCTAGGTGGGGGGGGGTAGGGCTAGACTGGGGGGACAGGGGCAGTTGGTGCAGGAGAGTGGGGACTGGGGTGGGGGTGCCTTCCAGAAGCAGAGACGGTGAAAACAGTGATAGCAGTGCCATGTGGAACAGCAGTGGATCCAAAAAGCCATGCATCATTGGCTCGGGTCTGGCCCACATGCAAGGGGCCATGCCAAAGGGGGTTAGTGCTGGACTACACACGGCGCGCACACACACACACACACACACACACACACACGTATATATATATGTATATATAGAGAGAGAG
Organism: Petrocephalus schoutedeni; assembly: GCA_026780765.1. Taxonomy (NCBI): domain Eukaryota; kingdom Metazoa; phylum Chordata; class Actinopteri; order Osteoglossiformes; family Mormyridae; genus Petrocephalus; species Petrocephalus schoutedeni. The sequence continues at coordinate 1,716,617 of JAODKL010000095.1, forward strand.
CGAGACATATGGTCCATGTATACAGGTATATATATATATACAGACAGGACCCTGTTAGCCAGAGAGCCATACAATGTCGTCAGTCCAGCTTACCCTACAAGTCCCCCTCACCTCTAGCCCACACTCACAGCCTGGCCTCATACCGCTGCAGGTGCAATAATAATAATAATAATAATCAATCAATGGAGAATGACTTCAACAGCTGCAATCTACCAACGGGCAGTCTCTTGAACACTAGGGGGTGTTTGACAAAGAGGAAAGCGCAGTGGGCCGCCTGAAATTGCTATAGAGACGGGCTCACCTGTGGACATGCTCTCCCCGGAGGACAGTCCGTCCAGCAGGCCGTGCTCCAGGGACTGGGGGCTGGAGCCAGGGACGGTGGGCGGCTGCGGCGGGGGGGGCAGGCTAGGCCGCTGCCGGGGCTTGGCTGCGGCCCGCGTTTTGGTGAGCGTGCCGCTCAGCGAGGGGGGCGAGGACAGGGATGTGGGTGTGGCCGGTGTAGCCTGGCCAGGGGAAGAGATGGTGGCGTAGCCCTGGGGGTATCCGAAGCCGTAAGGGGAGGGCGTGCTGGGAGGGGTGGGGGACAAGCTGACGGGGGACGGCTGCCCTGTAGACTGATCAGACACTGCCCCCGACGGGCAGAATGGGACTTTGGGAGGGGCTGGGACCAGCTTCCGACATACTGCTGACAGACGGAGAGAGAGGAGGAGAGAGAGAGTGAGAGGCAAGCTGGGGGCTGTGGGGGCAGAGGGTAGCAGAGCTGGGTCCAGATAAAGAGAGTAAAGGTCCAGACTAAGACTTTGTTACAACCAGCAAGCTGAGTACTCTGTGACTGTGACTCTTTATGCTCAACTGGTTGGTTGAAACAACATCTTGGTCTAGATTTCGACTATCTGGGCCTGAATTACCCACCTCTAGAGAATAGCATATGATGCTTTTCCACTGCCACCAAGAACCGAGCCATACCGCAAAGAGACATGGCGTACCTGAGCTGTACTGCAAAGGGACGCAGCTTGCCGGAGCTGTACCGCAAAGAGACGGACCATGCCGGAGCTGTACCAGAAAGAGACGCGGCGTGCCCGAGCCGTACCGCAAAGAGACGCGGCTTGCCGGAGCCGTAGCGCAAAGAGACGCGGCGTGCCCGAGCCGTACCGCAGAGACGCGGCTTGCCGGAGCCGTACCGCAAAGAGACGCGGCTTGCCGGAGCCGTATCGCAAAGAGACGCGGCGTGCCCGAGCCGTATCGCAAAGAGACGCGGCTTGCCGGAGCTGTACCCGCACTGATATGCTTACTGGCTCTGGCAGGGCCGAAAGACTGAGCAAACTGAGCTGGGTGCGTCACCACCATCTGATACATTCCTGATAAATAAGAAGAGAACTTGAAAATTTTCAACCACCGTGTTTGCTACTAGAAAATGAGGAAATTTAGACGTAGTAAATCATGATGTACATTGTGGGAATAGTAAATAAGCATCTTTTTGGTTTTACATCACTGTCGCTCTCCAAACCCAGCGATGCCTTCACCGAGCTGACCCTTCTGCAGTGGAAAAAGCAAATTGGAACCACGCTGTAATTAGTCTCAGTTTGTGGTCCGGCTCGAGTATGGCTCAGTTCCTGGATGCCAGTGGAAAAGCACCAGTGGGCCTCATTAGGGGATAATACTGGAGCCACCACAGTAAGAGGGGGGGGATCGGCCATATTAAGCACAGACATATCAGCCGAGTGCTGTCAGCGCGGGCAGAATGAGAGCCTTATGTTTTATTCATTGGAGCTGCACTGGACCTGTGCGAGGTGCATGAGCAAATGCTCCATTAGGGAGGAGGAGCAGGATGGATAAAGAAAGAAGGGCAGAGAGGGAGGCAGGAGAGGAACAGGGCTTGGGAGGCGCGGTGAGCATACAGCGTGTGGGCCGACGCCCTCTGCTGGTAGTGACATCACCATGCAGACAGACGCTGCTAGAGCGGAGCTGTGAAACTGACACAGGGCCTCCAGATCGGTTTGGCGCCGGCCCACACAGCACCAACCCGCTTAGGAAAGCACAGAAGTATGGGTGAGGAAACCTGATTGGCTGGTACCTTTGCGCAAGGTGTGAGGGCTCTGCTCAGTGGTCAGCTGTGCCTGCCCGCTACTGGCTGCATTACCACTGGGGCCCACCCCCTGGATGCCTTTCTGGCCAATCGAAGGAGAGAGCTCTTTGTTCTTCAGGGTACTGCAGGGGGGAAAATAATCAGGCTGACCATAATTCCCAGCATCCTCTTTGCTCACCCCCCCATCACAATGAATGTATCACGCCTCTACTTCTCACCACACTCTTATGGCATCACAATATAACACCAGTAATTATAATACAGACATTTATCCAAAATAATTTATACAAAATAATTCTATTTTTGTGACATGCCATGTGTTTTCAAATGGTGTGTTTGAAATGGTGGTGTTTGGAGAGTGACTGTAGGCCTAATTTCATCAAAAAACTACTCAATTGAATCCATCCAACCATACATCGATTCACTTATCCTGGGATTATAATTACTTCCTTTGCTGATGTCACTTCCTCTCAGCATCTGCCTCTCATCTTTTTACCTGCCTAAGAGCCTTACTGCCTAAATCTACAGTTTCTGGGTTTCTATCCAGTACCCAGGGATTAGGAGGAATGCAGGAGAAGGTGTACATATGACGCCCTCGTGCTGGCACCAGTAGGACATGTGGGCGTAGCCCCATGCTAACCTCGCCTCAGCTTACCAGGCCAGGACATGGTCTGTGTGTGTGGTCACGACTCACACCACAAAGAGTGTCGAGTCGCCTTCAGGCCACAAGCCCGTGGGCAGGCACCACCGCAGCGCACACACTTTTGGCATGCCAGGGAGAGCACACGGCGGTGTGAGCCTGCCTTGCAGAGCAGACAAGAGGATTTTGGATGTGAAGGATCAGTGGATGGCAGCAGGGCTGATTTATGGCCGTATTCCTCACCCCTTGACATACTCTAACAAACCAGCAGACAGACAGTGAGTGAAACGAGCAGGAATCATCACGGTGGATCACGCCCCCCACGCACATCATTCACCATCTACCGCACTAGGCTCCAACGCCTCTCAGCAATAATAACATCCACGGTTGCCTGGCAACCCGTCACCCAGTGCCAGACTGCCATATCTCCAGAGCCCCCCCCCCCCGGAAAAGAGGGAAGATCTACGGTTTGGTGAGTGAGCACCGACCATGACCTTATAAAGCCATCTGAACATGTCAATGCCAAAGCCCAGAGCATGGACTGCCGAGTTGGGGGTGACTGGGGTGGAATGAGTGTACAGAATGAAAATGCAAATGACAAAGGCACTGCGTGGAGACCTGGGCTTGGGGGGGTGGGTGGTGTATTGGTTTTTGTGTTGGGGAGGGGGTTTAATTACCTAATCAGCTTGGCTCCTCCCTCTTTGACACAGGTGGCCCATGGCTGGGGGGTGGGCAGGGGGTAGTTAGTGGGGTCTCCAGGGAAGGGGTCAAGAGGAATTAACACAGGGGGGGCCGGTGCCACCTCAGGGGCGGGGCCCTGCTCGAGGAGGGGCAGGGAGGTGGGTTTGGGGTTGGAGTTGATGTCAAGCTGCGTAGAGGGCGGGGGGGCACCAGAGCCAGTCCAGCAGCAGGGGAGTGGGGAGAGTGTGGCAGCCATGGCGTGCGCAAGGGGAGGTGCTGGGGTGTAGCAATGCTGGGGGGCGGGGTCAGAGAAGGAGGCGGGTAAAGCAGAGGAATGGCTGGGAGGGGGCGGGCTCTCCTCCCCAGCAGAGGGGCGGGCGTAACGGGAATCCAACCACTTGGACGATGCGTCAGCTCTGCTGGAAATTTTAAATGTGAACAATAGAAGATTAAGAGAAACGGAGAAGGCAATCTGAAGAAGAGATCAGAGGGGTGGTTTTTGCTCTTTTAAGTTATTATTTATAGCAAAGGGAAAAAACATACAGTACAAGCTCAGTGCCCAGCACCTGCATATCACGGTTTACTCCTAATGAAGTTTAAATGTAAATATGATTTAATGGAGGTCAATGTACTTAGTTAAAGTGAGGAGTTTCTTTTAAATGGGGGCGGGGTTAGTGAGTCAGCCTGAGAGGAGGCTTCCTTTGTTGATGGGGATGGGGTTAATGGCTCATTCAGAGTGAGCCGGTGTTGTTTAACAAGTGGGCGGGGGTTAGTGGGGGACAGGCAGGCCTAATGCATAGGGAGGGGAAGCACGAGCACAGGACAGCAAACATAAAGGGGGCTGGGGTGCAGGACTGGGGAGGGATGTGATTAGCAACGTGCTGCGAGAGGGCCTGTCATCCAGAAAAAACAACAACAAACTTTTCAAAAATTTGAAAGACGACATACTAAGCATCAAAATGGCAGGATCCGAAGGTTGCGTGTTACCCACAAACAAGACCTCACCAAAGCTGAAAATGAGTTTTTTTCCATTCTGAGAAATCGACACATATACTAACTCTGCTAACTGTAGCTCATGCGACATGTCTACCAGATGTGGAATCAAAGTCAACAGGACAAGCGAAGCTCCGTACGCACTCCTGCCAAAGCACCATGTTGCTGCGATGTCCTGCTGCGATCCCACAGGCTAAACACCATCTGAGGCAGCTTCTCTGAGCTTCAGGGAGACTGAAAGGACGAAAGACTGTTCCTGCTAAACAGAGAAGACTCTGTACAAGCAAAGAAGTACAATCACCCATGTTAGCTAGCTTGATCCACGCTAACCAGTCCTACATTAACTTGAGCCACATAAACCTGCCTTGTGCTAGCTTGATCTATGCTACACTGCCCTATGCTTACTTGATCCATGCTAACCTGCCCCACATCAGCTTTATCCGCGTTACCTGCTCTGCACTAGATTGATCCATGCAAACCTGCCCTATGCTTGCTTGATCCACGCTAACCTGCCCAACACTAGCTTAATCCATGCTAACCTGGGCTAGATTAGCTTGATTCATGCTAAATATGTTAGCTTGACCCACATTCACGTGACCCCAACCCTGACTCAACAATATACCTGCTGGACACTAAGAAGACAATCACCACCACCACAACAGCCACAACATCATCAACAACGTCAGGAACGTCAAAGACACTTAGTTTAGTAAAACAGGGAATGGGGGCAAAAGCGGAGACAGGTGACGATGGAAAGGCAAAGCTGTGTGGACCTTGATGGGGAGGTGCGGGGGGATGGGGTGAGGCCAGAGCAGGCTGCTGGAGGAGGCCACGGCACAGCCTTACCTGGCCCGGTCACTGCTAGCGGGAGTAGCAGCGGGGGAGGGGGTGGCAGAGAGCTCATCCGGCTGCTCGGAGATGAGCGAGTCGCTAGGTGGGGCGGGGGTTTGTGCTCCCGGAGGGGCAGAGGACACCTTGCGTGCTGTGGACGAGCCCCTGCGTGACACCCAAGACGTGTCCATCACCCGGACGCCCATGCTACAGCAAGACAGGGAGACACACGGGGCCAGTCAGGGTACAGGAGGGTGGGGTGGTGGAGGTGAGCTCGGAGCATTTTGGTGTGAGCCCCTACCCCCATGACCGCCTCTTGCTCATGGACACCTCCATTTGCTTTGATCCACTTGGAACTTCTTAACTGGCGCCATGCATTAAAACGTGGTTATATGCATTAGTGCTAGTGCTAACAAGGACAGAGCTGGATGTGCTTCCATCAGCTCTCACAACCACACACAGCGGTCTATAATGGACAAAGCAGGGCGCTGCCTTTGTGTTGGTATGTCTCCACAGCCATCTTCTGCATGATTGTCTCATCTGAGTTCAGAGAGCCAGGCCACCATGGGGCGGACAGGGATTTACTCTGCCTTTTGCATTCGTAATGGCCATCCTGGTGATTTCCGGGTGACTAGAGATGATGGAGCAATCAGCAGCTGAGGTTCAGCGCCACAGAATGGAGAAGGAGGCACGCGGAACAGGACAGCCCCCCCGTTGTGGTGTCTGACAGCACATGGGGGGCATAATTAACAGCAGAGAAGAGAGAGAAGAGGGCAAGAGAGAGCAAAAGAGGAGGAATAAAGAAAGAAAGCATACAGTACCTTTGTATTTTCCTAATGCTGCATTAGTAGGACAGAAACATCAAGGGTGAAGATCAAGGAGACTGCAAATACATCGTTACTCTACGTTCCCACGGTACGTGGCAATCGCAGCGGCTGCTTTGGGCAAAGATGGCGGAGCATGACAGCGGGGTCGTGTTGGGAGGAGAGAGG
>JAODKL010000095.1:1730539-1741841 GCA_026780765.1 Petrocephalus schoutedeni
CCCTTATGAGGCAGGGAGGTAGAGCCGCCCCGGTGTGCCATTCCCTTATGAGGCAGGGAGGTAGAGCCGCCCCGGTGTGCCATTCCCTTATGAGGCAGGGAGGTAGAGCCGCCCCGGTGAGTCATTGCCTTATGGATTGTTTCTGTTTCCCTCTAACTGTCAGAAAGGGGACAGCCGGACCGGGAGGGCGCGCTCTGTGAGGGCAGGCGCCCGGAGGGGCATACCGTGTACGGGCCGAGTCCATGTCCAGCACAAGCTTTGCTAGGTGCTTCCTCTGCTTCTGAATGTTGGGGATCTCCACCTGTGAGAAACACAAAAAATGTCACTAGTCACTAATGAAGCCCAAGGAAAGGCGTCAGAAAGTGTACAGAACTCCCCGAAACCCCAGCAAGCCAGCTGTAAAACACTCCACCTGGAAAGAGCGCCACCTCCCACCCTTAGAGGAAGTCCCACCCTCCCTGTTAGCCCACATTGATCCAGATGGCCCATTTTAACCTCAACAGTCCTGTTGGTGCAATCAGGGTCAGCTGGCTTTAATTTCCATTAGGTGTTTGAAAGCTCGGGTAATCAATCACCATGGCAATGTGAAAAAATTACCCAGAATGCAACAGAGTGCTGCTCGCCCACCCCCTGTGTCTGACAATGTGTCTTATTATGTTACTCAGGGCTCCAGTCCAAGCCCCCGGGACAGCCTACCTCGGCGAGTACATAGAGGGGTTCGATGACGTCCCGCTCCATCTGGAACTCGAACAGAATAAGCTCCTGGGCCAGCCTGTCCTCTGTCTCCCCACACAACTTCAACATCTTCCTGCAATGAGGGAAGGAGGGAGGGGGAGGCGTCGAGATGCGGCCAATCACATCTGAGCAAGGTCAGGCAGCAGCCAATCAGGAGAGCCCATGGGAATGCTCCAGTCCACAGCATCATAATTCAGCAGAACATTAGTAGCCAACCAGGACACAACTGATCCAAATACCAATATGAGGAATGCGAATCTGAGAGTGTTTATGCCAAGTTTTAATGCTCATACCCCCCCAGATATCAAGCCATGGAGGCTGGAGATGAAGAGGAACGTCAGCTGGTGACCTGGAGTCTGGAGGAGAGAGTATGTGGCCTTGCGAGGGGGGCACAGCGTGCGCTTAGAGGTGCGTGACGGTGTGCGTATGTGTGCTTATGTGTGTGTGGGTATATGTGTGTATGTGTGCGTGTGTGTGTATATGTGTGTGTGTGTATGCATGTGTATGTGTATGCATGTGTATGCATGTGTATTTGTATGCATGTGTGTGTGTGTATATGTGTGTGAGTGTGCGTATGTGGGTGTATGTGTGTATTTGTGCATTTGTGGGTGTACATGTGTGTATGTGTGTGTGCGGGTTTGCGTATGTGTGTGTGTGTGAGTGGGTGTATGTGTGTGTGTGTGTGTGTATGTGTGTTTGTGCGTGTGTGTGTGTGCGTGTGCATGTATGTGTGTGTGGGTGTATGCATGTGTGTGTGTGTGCGTGTGCATGTATGTGTGTGTGGGTGTATGCATGTGTGTGTGTGTGCATGTATGTGTGCGTGGGTGTATGCATGTGTGTGTGTGTGTGTGTGCGTATGTGTGTATGTGCGTGTGTGGGTGTGTGTGGGTATGCGTGTGTACAAATGTTTCTATTTCAGATTTTCTGGGTTTTCTCACTGCAGCACAATTAGCAATCCCTAACCGACCCATACAATCAAATATAGAAGATAATGAACAGTAAGCAAACCAGCATCATATGAATATCCTCTACTTTGTAATGTATGCATATCTGTGTGTGTGTGTGCAAGTAAGACTCACCCCAAGAGGGAGTCATCTCCGAGTACCATGGCCCCATCCACCAGGCACTGGGCCAGCGTGGTCAGTGGGAGCTTTTTCTAGCCAGAAGAAAGCACTTAGCATTTAGCACTTAGCATTCAGCACGTAGCACCTAGCATGCTATATCAACTACACTCTCCCTGAATGATTAGCAAGCCAGCTAGCATTATTCTGGGTAATGCACAGTAGAGAATAATACGCATACCAAGTTGTAACATGTTACTATTTGAGCAACTGTGACCCTGTCATGGACAGAACTTGGTGGCATTCACACAAGAATGTCTATATAGGGGCTCTGTTTAATCCTGCTCACTTAGACAGTGATTAAAAGTGTTGTTATAGGGGGCGACACGTACCGAGGGCGACCTAACCGACTTCTTCTCCACGTCGGGCCCCTGCTGGCCCTGCAGGCAGGCGCTCAGCTTCTTGTGGGTGCTGTGGGACACTTGCTTCACCAGTTCCAGCCTCTTCTCCACCTGGAGCCAGGAGGGGCACATGCCAGACTGAGCATGCTGAGAGTCGGCAATCTGATTGGTCTGTGCTTTGGGGTTCTCAGAGAGGCAGAACTCCCACACACACCTGTCCATTATTCATGTCTGCTTATCCAGGACCAGTGCATAGTGAGCACAGACCTTCTGCACCCCCCATAAACACTAAGAATCGTTACTTAATGAACACACACTTACAAAGGCCAACCATTCAGACTGACTATCCATTCCTAAACCACAGGTAAGGGGGGTGGCTACACAGACACAATAATTAAACACCAGTCAATGCCCCCTCCCTCCCTCACCGCAAATTAAATGTATGAGTCCTTTTGGCACATGGTGGTTATGGTGTGACAACAGCTAATCAAAGATGGTTCACACAGACCCACAGACAGATGCATGTGGTCAGCTGGCTGCTTTACCTGAAGCAGATCCTCACTTAACACTTCTGTTTTCTCCGCCCTGAAATGAAAATAAAAACTTTTAGTGCAAATTGCTGTGTAGAATTTGGATGAGGGAACAGAAGAAAACTCATGACCTTCCTGACATAGATCCCTAACCTCTTGAGCTACACGCCACTGGCAGGCACAGTGAATAATGCCCATAATCAGCCATGGGATTAGAACCCACAACCTTCCAAACACAGATCAGACACAGATGCTCATAACACTGGATCACAAGAAAATAATTTATGTCTGCTACTTTGTCTAATACATAGTGTCCTACACTAAATCCAGTGTGCTGAGGTCAAAATTGAAGGTATATTTTGTCGGTCACGTCCGGTTCTCAAGTTATGCATGTGGGAGTGAAACAATTACAAAAATACTATACATAATAAAAGTTTGTCTCATACCTGTGTGATATTTGAATTGCAACAAAACTACAAACAGAAGTTCACCAAGACATTACATACTGTCCAAAAGTGCTTTAGGCACTTGCTCTTGCGCTTGTGAGTGTCCGTCGTCGCCCGCTGCAGAAACCAACAGTAGTCGCCCATAATGTTTGGGTTACAGCAGCCTGTGGCCCGTCTTGACTTAAATTGAACACCGACATGCCTAAACCACACAGCACATGAGCCACGTGCGAGTCGTGCGACGGCGGCCCGGAATCTCGCCCTTCATCGTGTGCTCCGTGGGAATGTGCACAGATGATGCAGAAGCAAGAAGCAAAACGTATATCAAACGAGGCAATAGTGGGCACAGACGTGACATGTTACATCTACCTGGCTCCTGGCAGAGCAACATGAAGGGGGAAACCAGACACAAACTGCTTCAGCCAATTTTTGTTTATTAACTACTCAAGAGAGCAGCACATCACACAAAGATTCCAAAGCACCCAAAATGTTTGTTTTCCTGTCCAGGCATGGGATTAAAACTCAAGGCCTTCCTCACACAGATCCTTAAACGGTTGGACTACATGGTGCTGACAGGCACTGTGAATAATGCCCACAATCAGCCAAGTGACCTTTCCCACACCAATCCAAGTTGGGCTGAATAGCCCATCAGTTACTGGCTCTGAGAATTAGCTCCTTCAATAACCCCAACACAAATCAGCAGGTAAAACTCCATCGAAAGTGAGACCACATGACATGATCAGGACGTGCATTTGTGAGTGATACAGCTTGTCAGTGAGTAAAGAGAACATTACTGGCTGATGCAGCGAACAACTAATTATCTTAATAAAGGACTCTGGATAAGTCATTTACTTTGCATTATAGGGAGTAACACACTGGATCAGTGATTAGCACAGTTCATGGATCAGTCCATTTGTAATATGGTCCCTGACACTCTGTCAGGCCACACGCCCGCATCCCTGTCCTTCACTGCTGGCCATCCCATTGGCCTGGCTCATTCTCACCCAGGAGATAATGCCCAGTGGTCCGCTCCCCCTTCCCAGCAGCAAGAAATGAACCCAGAGCTGAGATCCATGGGCTGCTATGGGCCGTCTGCAGAGCCCATGATGTCGGGGTGGGGGTGGGGGCCTGCTCCTCTCTCTGTCAGAGCCGTATAACAGGTCATTGGGCAGCAAAATGTCACTTGCTTCAATGGGGACCAGTTCAGCTATAGGTTTCCCATTAAGGACTACTATATCATTCTCCAAACCAGTAACTGAAATCCAGCAGCCATTTTAAGGCATCTTCATGCTGGAGAGATCTTTGCCTCAGAGAGACTGAGACAAAAGTAGTAAATTCAACCACATAAACCTATCCCCTTAGAGGAGGCGCAGTGTAACAGCATCTCAATAAGCTAATTTATGCCCGAGCTCACAGACGGGCCACCTGCTCACATTAACCTATCACCTTAGAGGAGGCACAGTGTAACAGCTCCTCAATAAGCTCATTAATGCCCGAGCTCACAGACAGGCCGCCTGCTCACATTAACCTATCACCTTAGAGGAGGCGCACTGTAACAGCATCTCAATAAGCTCATTAATGCCTGAGCTCACAGACAGGCCACCTGCTCACATTAACCTATCACCTTAGAGGAGGCACAGTATAACAGCTCCTCAATAAGCTCATTAATGCCCAAGCTCACAGACAGGCCGCCTGCTCACATTAACTTATCACCTTAGAGGAGGTGCACTGTAACAGCATCTCAATAAGCTCATTAATGCCCGAGCTCACAGACAGGCCTCCTGCTCACTTTAACTTTCATTGCTATTCCTTGCCAGTGCAGGATGGCCATTGGCTGTCATACCCCTTACTGAAGGTGACCAGGACCTGCCGATGTTCTGCTCCATGACCCAGTTCAGGATAAGTGGCCACAATATGGTAGGCTGGATGATAATGAGGTCCATTTCATCCCTTCTTCTTTAATCCTTGTTTCTGTGCCCTTTCTCTGTGTACCAAGGTGACGAGGAGGGAAGGAGGAGAAAGTGTTTTCTCCCAAATAATGGGCTCCTTTAACCTTCCCCAGCAGCCATGACGGTCATTATGGGTTGCAGTCTCACAGCGTGATGTGAGTATGACTCCACAGGCTCATCCTGCAGGCAGTTAAGTCCCTGGAGGCCAGTAGGGCTCCCATTTGTTCAGCATAATATGAGAATGCAGATGCATTGTGGGAGGCGTCATGCTTTCTGGCAGCCCTGTGTGTCACACTTAGACAGTCCCCAGAGCTTCGGGTTTGAGTAAGTTCCCTAGTGCCAGTTTAAGCCTGCACCATGCAATGGATGTAGTCTGACCATTTTCTCTTTCCACAGCAATATCGTTTTAGTTGCCCTCCAGTCATAAACGCATCGCCGAAGGTGATGAAGCTGGTGTCTCGGAGGTGCCCATAGTGTGAATGTGGGTGTGCGTGCCCTGTGATGGACTGGTTCCTCATTCAGAGGGCCCCCGGCCCTGTGCATCCTGCTAACGGATCTGAGCTCACAGGGACTCTGTACTGGATAACCAAGGTCTACTCCTTTATATGAAGCCCAGGAGCACTCTGGCTGAAGCAGGGATGAAGGACTATGTGAGGTCCTTCAAGGCCTTTCTGCTTGCAGATAGTCACTGAGGAGGTTCCAAACTCTGCCACCAGGGGGCAGAGGTACTGAATTACACTTACACAGGAGAAGAGAAAGCAAGAAAGTTCTTTCACATTCTCTCATATGAGACACCCAGCTAGTAAAAGATCCCCAGTTGCCAGGCAGGTGCATGACCCAGTAAAGACGAAGTTCAGTGGCGGGAAGCTGGAGCTGTGTGATAAACTTAAGTGGACAAACAGGCATGATGCAGCTGTGGGCGCCCTCAGGAAGAGCATGTGCCTTTGACACACATACACACACACACATGCAAGCGCACACACACACACACACACACACACACATGCAAGCGCACACACACACACACACACATGCACGCGTACACACACACACACACACGCACGCACGTGCGCGCACACACACACAAACGCACACACTGCTAGAGGGGCCTGACTGTGGCCACCCTGGTACCTGATGGAACATGCCAGAGCAGTGAGAGAGAATGGGAGGTGCTGGACAGTGTTGGGGGGGCAGGCCTGGGATGGGGGGGGAGTTCTGTGAAGACTGGGACCACGGCTGTGGCCCCTTCTCTGGCAGATGCACCTTGCAGACGCCTCACGAGTGCATCTGTGCGCACAACTCTATGCATGCCTGCATCCAGGGCACGTGCTGCCCGGTGCTTGTGTCTCTGGCTGTGTGGTCAGCCCCGAGGCCGGGGAAGCGGACCTGCCCATGTGGCCTGGGACAAACGGTCCCCCCCCCAACGCAAGTGTGACAAGCAGCAGCTGGTGGTTGCATAACAGCATAACAGGCCAGCCGGTGTCCCCTGCAGTCTCCGAGGCCTGGGGGGGGGGGGGTGTACCTGCTTCCTCAGTTTATAATTATTCTGCAGAGTTTGCCTGTGCTGTGCAACTTATATATTATTTGTTTTGTGCCAATGGTGAGGCTCAGATGCCCCCGTGCCTTGGATGCAGCTGTAGGGTAAGTGTACTGATCAGAGGTGACCAGCTCCATGCCGGCCGTTCTGACCTACAGCGTGTGGCTCAGCAGGTTAGGCTGCTGGGCCTGCAACCGGATGGTGGTTGGTCTGGATAGCGAGGCAAAGTAATTTTACAGTTAGGCCCCGGTACAAGACCCTCAACCCCAACTGCTCCACAGACCCCCTGACCCTGCTTCTGCTCAAAAGATGTATGTTTCCTTGGATAGAAGTGTCTAATAAATAAAGAAATAAAATGTAATGTAACACCTCTCTCTTAGCAAGCAGGCCCGCTCTTTCTTTTTCAGTAAAGTTAGCATGTCCGGGGGGGACTGGGCAGCCAGTTGACCTCGGACCCCCAGAGGTTTTTTTCTCCCTGCTTGGGAGTTTTTGGTTCCTCTCCTCTGCCGTCAATTGGCTTTTTCGTTCATTTCCTTGTCTTTCCTTTTCCCTGTTTTTGGTTTATTCTCTGTTAATGATGTTGTAATGTATCCCACCAAACCCATGTAAAGTGCCTTGGGGTGACTGTTGTGAAAGGCGCTATATAAAAATTGAACTGAATTGAGTAATGTAGCCAGCACTTAACCGGAACAAAGGCAGGTAGTTACCGGCACATGTTTAACAGTAAACAGTGACAAAGTAAATAATATGAGTAAGCGGAAGCTGCGTCCAGTTCAGGGTGACCCACATGCAGGTACACAGCGTGATGCCCGGGGCCTGGGGGCAGGACAGGCCAGGGGCTGGGGGTAACAGCATTAGCATAGCCTCGCTTTTATTTACTTTACTCCGGACTCTGAGCACATAAACAGACAGCTGTAATTAACACCAGTACTGAGGTAGCCGGGATGGGGGCCGGGATGGGGGGTGTGATGCGGGCCGGTACTGAGATAGCCGGGATGGGGGGGTGTGATGCGGGCCGGTACTGAGATAGACGGGATGGGGGCCGGGAAGGGGGCGTGATGGGGGCCGGGATGGGCTGCGATCAGGGCAGAATGCTGCTTTGGGATATGCGAGCTAGCCTGTAATCCCGTTTAGACGGCACGCTCCGAAGGAGGGAGCAGGCTAACGAGTCTGGCAGGCCGAGGGCCCCACTGCGGATTGCCTGGGTTCGAGTTCAGTGGGCCCAGCTGTACAGCGGACGGGCCAACTGGGGACCCAGCAGTTACGGAAGAGGGAGGGCCTGCCTGCTTCCTGATCCCCATTCCCCAGGGGGTGGGGGGGGGGGTGGGGGTGCCTGGGAAAGCTCTTCCAGGTGAAGTGGGATTTCCCAGGTGGTGGTGAGGAGCTGTTGCTGTTGTCACGGTAACATACTCCCTGGCAGGGGTGATGTAAATTGTGAGCCTGGGCCTTAGCAACGACCTGCAAGTGAGGTCCGTGTCCCTGGAGGCCCTGAGGCACTCGTCACCAGAATGCTGCTGGGCCATCGTCTGTCTCTTCAAGGTCCATCCATCCCCACCAGGGATCCCCCTGTAGCGGCATCAGGCACTACAATCTCGAGATGATCCCCTGAGAACTGACCAACCCTTATACTCCAGGCCCACATAGCCAGCCAATAGTGTGACGAGCCACTCCAGGGGATGGCAGCTGGCCAATCACGGTGCTCCGGGCCAAAATGGTTTCAAATTTCATGTCCGGCTCTGAGGCCCTTCTTCTCCTCCAGTTGAGTTCCCATTTTCAAGGTGGGGATGTTTCACAAAGTTTGGTTTGTTAATGGTTTAATTTCCTTCTTACGGCCCAGCAGCTTCATAACCATAACCATAAAGACATTCTCTATAACGGGGCCGTCTAACTCCATCTCCTGCCCACATCCTGCGAATCCCAGCATGCACCTGTGCTGTGTGACGGCACACACCCGGCCCTCATTTCAGGTGTGTACTCTCTCTCTGAACAGATAAATGGATTTAAATGCCCTGGAGAGACACATGAAGCTTGGGGGATGCAAAGCAGATGTGGGGGCAGAAAAACAAAAACTCGACCCCCCTCCCCACCGCCTACCCCTGGAAGCCAATAAATATTTATCCACCTGGCACAGGTCAGCAGCCATATTTAATCCCCCAATGATGCTGTGGCCCTGTGCTATGTCCTCTGCATACTAAACACTGAAGTACCAACTCTGTGTAGGACACATAGTGGCCTGGGACACGTCTGAGATATGAAAAGTTTGGTGTCTGGGTGATGGAAGCACAGCAACCCCCAGGCCCCCCCGGCCACCACCACAGAGCCACAGGACTAAACTGCAAGCTGCTCCGGTGGGAGGGTGAAGGCTGGTTTGAATATGCCAGAGGAAACACATACTGCTCCTGAAGCAGGGGGGTTGCTGATCAAACATTTATGCATTTTACATTTGCATCATTAATATATTAGTGCTGTGTAATCTTTGGGGACATGGGGTCAGCTGTACCTAGGGAGGGCAGGGGCTGTACAGGGGCAAGAGCAAGTGTAAGTGCTACTGCTACATTCTACACCTCCATACTGGCCCCTGCCATCTCAAAGGTGCTGCTATTACATGGCATGATACATATAAAGCTGGACTCTAATAACATACTTCACACTGCTGATTCCACACTGCAGATTTTACGTGTCATTTTTCGCACTGCAGATATTACACATTACACTGCAGATTCCACACTGCAAATTTTACACATCATACCGCAGATTCCACACACACACACACACGTCATACTGAACTCTGCTGATTCCACACTGTGGATCTTACGTGTCATACTTCACACTGCTGATTCCACACTGTGGATTTTGTGTCATACTTCACACTTCTGATTCCACACTGCAGATTTTACATGTCATACTTCACACTGCTGATTCCATACTTCACACTTTAGCCCCACCCCTTCAGGGGTCACATGTGAAAAAGACCCCACAGGTTACTGTCATGGGTTGGAGTCCTTCACAGAAGACAAGCTCGCATGGTGAAAGTGACATATACCCTGCTGGGGTGTCAAGCACATAATTCGGGCGGCTGCATGCATGCAGACAGGGACAGAGCACAACCTGCTATCCTCATGTAGTCCCGACAATAATGTGCATTGGAGCCAGGGAGAGGCACTCTGAAAGAAAGACCCCCCATGGCCCAAGAAGCCTGCTGTTGAGACGCGGCACATGCCAGCGAGAACCGCAGGGGCGCACAGGAAGTGGCGCCCTGTCCCAGCACTGTGTCGATAACAAATCCCTAAAAGCACGACACAGACGAAGCTGAGGTCCGGTTCCCACGCTGATCCGCCACAGTCCCGGACTGCTGACACTTTGGGACCAAAACGCATGCATGTGTTTTCATTTTTGAGGGAAAGCAAATTGCATATCCGCCATCCCACCAATGGCAGGCGAGCTGAGCCCCCCCCCACCCCAGTCCTCACGTGGCATTGGGGAGGGAATCTGGCAGTACTGCTGAGGAGGAGGAGGAAGATCTAATAAGGCAGAGTACCTCCGCATTGGGGGTGCAGCAGCATGAAGAAACTGTAATTCCTACAGATTTTCAACAAGTTAAAGCGTGGATGTGTAAACCCAGAAAGATCGCCCTCTAGTGGACAGTGAGAGCAGGACGCGCCTTAACACGCAAGAAGGGGTGTGTAAACCCAGAAAGATCACCCTCCAGTGGACAATGAGAGCAGGACGCACCTTAATATGCAAGAAGGGGTGTGTAAACCCAGAAAGATCGCCCTCCAGTGGACGGTGAGAGCAGGACGCACCTTAACATACAAGAAGGGGTGTGTAAACCCAGAAAGATCGCCCACCAGTGGGAGGTGAGAGCAGGACGCTCCTTAACATACAAGGAGGGGTGTGTAAACCCAGAAAGATCCCCCACTAGTGGGAGGTGAGAGCAGGACGCGCCTTAACATACAAGAAGGGGTGTGTAAACCCAGAAAGATCGCCCTCCAGCGGACGGTAAGAGCAGGACACACCTTAACACAAAAGAAGGGGTGTGTAAACCCAGAAAGAGCGCCCTCCAGTGGGAGGTGAGAGCAGGACACACCTTAACACACAAGAAGGGGTGTGTAAACCCAGAAAGAGCGCCCTCCAGTGGGCAGCGGGAGTAGGATGTGCCTTACCACGCAGGAAAGGGTGCGAACAGGCTAGCAGGGTCAGTGGGTCACAAAAGGTCGCACATCTCGTGTTTGGAAATAGCACCGGTCTCCCCTTCATCACTCCGGGCTTCAACAGAGCTACACGATCTTGGTGATCCGGCAGCATTCCGAAAACATGGATCAGATGGCGAACTCATGTAGGGTAATGACTGGCGGGCGGGGCACAGCGAGGCAGACATCCGCGACCGTGGTCTCAGTGCACACAGACGGTGAGTTAGCGTTAGCATCTCCCGGGAAAGCTCCCTGGTCGAATGGGCACATTGCGGCTTTGAAGTGCTGATGGCCAGCAGCTGCTGGGCCGGCTTCCAGGCTGTGGTGCCCCCCCCGCCCCACAAGCTTTAAGTCCTTCCAAAAAGCCCTGGCTTTCCCATTAACGGCCCACTGCTGTGGGGGTTAAATGGCCGAAATAATTATTGAAGATTCAGTCATCCTGCCCATCATGTC
>JAODKL010000095.1:1744017-1760728 GCA_026780765.1 Petrocephalus schoutedeni
CTGTGTCTGTGAGTGTGCTGATGCATCTGAATCTGCCTCTGTGTCTGTGAGTGTGCTGATGCATCTGAATCTGCCTCTGTGTCTGTGGGTGCGCTGTCGCATCCGAATCTGCCTCTGTGCCTGTGAGTGTGCTGTTGCACCTGCATCTGCCTCTGTGTCTGTGGGTTTGCTGATGCATCTGCCTCTGTGTCTGTGAATGTGCTAATGCATCTGCCTCTGTGTCTGTGAGTGAGCTGTTGCATCTGCATCTGCTTCTTTGTCTGTGAAAAAAGTAAAACCAAGACTGTAAGCTTGGAAAAGCATCTGAGCATCCCTGACATGACATGACTCCCAGCATACTCCACTCCAGCACTCACCCTCGCAGGCTGTGGAATCTCACAGCCCCCACCTGCTGAGGCCTGGCTCACCCCTTCGGGTTCCACTTCCCACCTCAAGCATTACATCCAGGACCCCTTTCTGTTTTAAATGAGCCCAAAATAATGTCCCAGATATTATTCTTTAACATAAATAATAGCATAAATATTCCTGGATCTTGGCCACCCTGGATTCTCTTTGAAATTCTGTGACCTGTGAGGCTTTAATGAAACATCTCCACAGAGAAATGCAAGCAAAGTGCAAGCAATGCCGGTGTGTTTGTGGGAGGGACGCATGCTGCGCACTCGCACCTCGGCCATGTTCTGGGCTCCGTTTCTCTGCAGCATGGCTCCCCTTATCTCGCTGGCAGCCTGGAAGGGAGGGTTTGGCTCACTCTGTCACGGAGGGGCTGAGGAGGGGGGGGAATCTGACTAGGAGCTGCGTGAGCGTGAGAAGGCAGCTGGAGTAACAGTGTCTGTGGGTTAGATGGATGGATAAAAAAGGGAAAAGATGCCCAATGAAAGGAGGGTCTAAAAAAAGACCGGGGTACTATCCTGCCAAAACTGCTTCTGCAGAAGGCACCGTGGTAATGGAGAGCCCCTCCCCCAACGCAGGGTCTGCTTTCATCAGGGATATCTTCCTCTCGGTTTCTCACTGTGATGCTACACCACCAGCAGCTGACCTGTGACCCCAAAGTTCCTGACTAACCTACAGGGGGTGCCCATGCAGCGTTGCCCCCACTCAAATAGGGTTCTCTAGGATCTAGGGCTTGTACGCATAACTCCATAAGGCCTCCATTGGGATAAGGATCCCCACGGCCAGCTCTTTCACACACACCAGTCCATATAAAACATGGTGGCTGATGGGGGGTGGGGCACCTGTAGTCTGACTGGACCTGCTAGGGCAGACCTACTGGGGTCACCAAGACTGCCTTGTCCATCCTGCCCATAGCTCTCTCTTTTGGTCACACCTTAAAAGGATTCAGAACGTCCCCCATCCCAGGCGTTCTGTGACTTCTCTGGTTGTTATGGATACACCATACAGTGGTACAGTGGGACCATTGGGAGTGAGCGACCCTGAGCATGGTGGCTCTGTGACAGGGTGTATCGGAGGCCAGTGGGACACGCGGGTATCGAAGGAGTACGGATTGATGCAGCAGCGATGTCATTTGAGGAGTATAGATTGATGGAGCAAGGAGATGCTGAGACCTCAAGCATCTGGTGTATCTGATTGGACACGTGAGAAATCAGCACACCTCTCTGTCGGAAGCTCAAATGGTCTCCTAAATGTTAGATTGAAGGTAGGTGGTATGAAGAATGAGGTAGAGAGAGAGAGAAAGAGGTCACCAGCGTGTGGGCATTTTATCATAACCCCGCCTCCCGCAGAGCAGTCGGGCATTTTATCAGAACCCCGCCTCCCGCAGAGCAGTCGGCATTTTATCAGAACCCCGCCTCCCGCAGAGCAGTCGGGTATTTTATCAGAACTCCGCCTCCCGCAGAGCAGTCAGGTATTTTAGCAGAACCCCGCCTCCCGCAGAGCATTCGGGCATTTTATCAGAACCCCGCCTCCCGCAGAGCAGTCGGGTATTGTATCAGAACCCCGCCTTCCGCAGAGCAGTCGGGCATTTTATCAGAACCCCGCCTCCTGCAGAGTAGTCGGGTATTTTGTCATAACCCCACCTCCCGCAGAGCAGTCGGCATTTTATCAGAACCCCGCCTCCCGCAGAGCAGTCAGGTATTTTATCAGAACCCCGCCTCCCGCAGAGCAGTCGGGCATTTTATCAGAACCCCGCCTCCCACAGAGCAGTCGGGTATTTTGTCATAACCCCGCCTCCTGCAGAGCAGTCGGCATTTTATCAGAACCCCGCCTCCCGCAGAGCAGTCAGGCATTTTATCAGAACCCCGCCTCCCGCAGAGCAGTCAGGCATTTTATCATAACCCCGCCTCCCGCAGAGCATTCGGGTATTTTATCAGAACCCCGCCACCTGCAGAGCAGTCGGGAATTTTATCAGAACCCCACCTCCCGCAGAGCAGTCGGATATTTTGTCATAACCCTGTCGCCACAACCCTGCGGCCAGTGACCTTCACGTTTAGGGAATTCAGGGTAGTAAAACTATTATGAAAAGGAAAACTATGGGTGACATTAAAGGGTAAAGGGTCACATTAACTGCACCTTCATAATGCATTCATAGCACATTCATAAACGATATGTAAGTGTACCTTAACATCCTAACATACCTTAACAGCTTTAATATACATTAATAATAAATATATGATTATAATGTTTGTTATTATCATATAATGTTTCGCATCTGTATTAATGATGTAATGATGAATTTCGACAAAGTCTCACCAAATGCCTTGGGGCAATTCTGTTGTGAAGGGCGCTATATAAAAATTATTGAACTGAATCGAGTTGAACTCATGGTCCCGGTAAAGCGTGCTGACCGTGTGTGGAACTGGCTCTGACTGTGACCTTCACTTCAAATGTTTCTATGTGCTTGATCCCCATTCTGTCACACCATCATAATGTATGTCCCATCACGCATGGCTCTGTGCATCCATGTCTCCCCTTAAAAACCCTGACCTTTAACAGAGCACCACGCCATGTCATTCTGTGTCGTGTGTGCGACGCACAAATGGACCCACATTCTCTAACAGGGTGGATCTCCTTCTACAATCAGCCTTGGCCTTAGGAGACCCCAGCAGGTGGAAACAGGCCCCAGAACCAGTACCCTAATGCCAAACCCGGTAACAGGTAAATCCTGTCTTGACTGGAGAGCTTCAGCTAGACAGCCCTTCCTCTGATAACACAGGGGAGGAATCCGGGAAAGCGACGCATGATTTCTAGATGGTACTGCTGTGTTAGCTGAGGAGACTGGCTGGCTCTGTGTCTGAAGGCTGGCCCAGGAAGACAACCAGATACCCCCTTAGCATCTCAAATGGCTTCCAGCAGCTTCTTCCCACCCTTACTCCAAGTGGCACCGCCCTCGATCCCCGTGTTCTCCACCGGGTTTGTTTACTCTTTGCTGTTCAGGTGACACGTTTTAAATCTATTTATAACAGAATGCTTCTGGGGACTGATTTCAGTTTAGACTCCTGCTCAAACCAGCAACCTTCGGCTGTGACGTCTTTGTGGAAAGTGCCAGTAACTGAAGGCAATCTAATACGACAACGTCAAGTCTGACGTCACTCACAGAATGATGGGGGCTGACATTATGTGCAGGGCATTTTCTGCTCAGTGGGTAGCATCAGGGTGAACACGCGAAGACGCAGGCAGACGGGCAGACGATGGCCAAGCCCTGTTCTCCAGAGCATTGGTGTGTTCCTCTACCACATCAGGGATTAGTCGCCCGGCTGACCCATCTGACACGAAGTGGAACTTTTGAGGGGATGTCCTTACAGAGGGGCTCCACAGGTTTCCCCAGGTACCCTCTCAGCTGTCCTCAATCCCAAATCCACACACTCCAGCCCCGACCAGCACCCCTCCTGGGCAGAGGGCTCGCCTTCCACCCAGAGCCCCCGGAGCCTTTGTGTTTGTCCCTTCTCCATTTTTCTGGTCACTTTTTTCAGGGGGACGTTGCTGCTGGTCAAGGAATTGAAACATCAACCGGGCATAAACAGACTGGGGGGGGGGGGGCTTACACTCCCCCCAGGCAACCCAGCTGAACATGAGCCCAGTATATAGCAACCTGCCCCCTCTGCACCGTCACAGTGGACATCACCCAACTTGGATGGCTGGCCACCGTCCAGGAGGGGGTGCTGGTCAGACGCAACACAATGACTGCTACGATGTGAATGGAGGCCTCGGGTGTTTCTCAGTATACGCACTTGACAGTACTTGTGTTCTCGGGTACCTGCTTTACATCACCTCCCATTGCTGAAGACCAGTTCCAGAAGTTCGAAGGACTGTAAACATCCCTGGGTATCGTTCTTGCCCTGCCCTAAGTAGTTCTGAACCCCACAAAAGAAGGACACATCCCCGGTTGCACAGAGGCATAGAGCACAGTGATGGGGGGAGGGGGTAGTTTTATGACGAAGGACGTCAGGAAGGACACCTTTCCCTTTTTCATCAGAAATAGAAGTAAAATACGTCAGTGTGATCTGATCTTCTGGGCAAATTTTTATGATTATGACTTAATTACACACCATGAGCCTTAATTTCCATTCTAGCGACCTTGACCACCATGGGATCGTGACCCCCCCCCCCCCCCCATGAGAGGAGTTAATGCCCAGCAGTGAGGTGCACACAGGAGACTGGAAGTGAAGCAGGATGTCCCGTCCCTCTGGTGCATTCCCCCCCGGGGTGTCCTCATCACCCATGGCTCGGATCCTAAAGATCCAGTGAGCTGAGCCATTGTCCCTGTGCCCGAGGGAAACACACACACATCGCATAAAATGGTCCCCACAATGTCACAATAGCAGGTTTTTATCAAATTTTGCAGTCCCCACAATGTAATACATACATAACCCACCCATACGCACAAGCAGCCATGAGGGGGAGCTCTAAAAGGAACCATACACTCTGCAAATGCTACAATGCTGTGACCCGTGTTTGTCCCACAGAACAGAATGGCCCAGTGGTCTAAGCTGCTGTGGTCAGGCTGTAGTCTACCTTGGAGGTGTGGGTTTGATTCCTGCCTCTGACAGTGTAAGTTTGGGGCAGTAATGGTGTAATTGAGACCCCAACCTGCAAGTACTACTGAGGTACCCTAAACAAGGTCCTATTCCTGGGAGCTAAATTAGCTACCCAATGCTATGTCCCATGGGTTAAATGCAGAGGACACATGTCATTGTTATTCTGTGCCGTGTCAACAATGACAATTAATCACCTTTCAAAATAAGTAGCAAGTGTGAAATCTCTTAAAATGCATTGAATTCCTGTTTGGGTGGCTGAGTCTCCCAAGTCTTTGACATGTGCAAGTCGCAGTCTACGGTCTGCCGTGTCTGTGAGGACAGCAGGAGGAGAAAAAGCGAGGGACCTGAGTGCTTGGTACTTGCTGGGATCCTATCAGCAGTCTGCTGTGTCCATGACCACCATAATGGCAGAGCAAGCGGGGGTGAACGCCCATGCTGTGTCCTAGTCCATACTCAAATCAAATGGAAGGAATCAGAAATTACCTTCTATCCATCGACTTTCCATAACAGCAAATCCTGTTCAGGGGCACCGTCTGAAGCCTATCCCAAAGGCTACGGGGGAAAGGCAGGGAACAACCAAGGCACACTTAACACCTACAGGCAATTTGGTAACTCCAATTAGCCACAGCGTATTTTTGGACTGTGGATGGGGGAGGACAGAGTACCCAGAGGAAACCCCACAAAGATACGGGGACAACCTGCAAGCTCCACATTCGGAACTCTGATGGAGACTCGAACCCAGGGCTCAGAAGTGTGAGACAGTGCTGACCACTGCACCATTCCCCCCACTAGGGATGACCTGGTGTATGCTTTCAGATTAGCACATGGTCCAATGTCCTCAATGGACACTCACTGGCCCCCATCTGTTTGCTATTCACACAGGCAGGCGACTGGTCACCTAGTCCCACTCTAGAAAGGCCCCCACTGCAGGGGCTAGGGGAGATCACCTGACCTGGAGTCACACACAGGATGGAGTCAGGTGTCTAGCTAAGCCCATAACGAGTGCTAAACCCACCTCTCCCCTGAGGGCAGGCTGTGGGGAAACATCATTGTGATGATCTTCTAGGATTTGTCTTGGCTCTCCAAAGCGCACTCTAGAAGTCATATGGTGTGTGTGTTCACAGTCATTACTCAGATAACAGCAGGAACAGCCAGACCTCCCGCTGGAGTGACTCAGGTCTGCGTTGGTCAAATATACAACAGTAAGGTTACAGGTCCATCGGCAACCCCCTGTCTTATTATTACGTAATTTATTATAGCGGTGAGGTCAGCTGTTTTTTGTGATGCTGCAAATGGACACTGCCTCCTAGGGTAGGGGAGGCATAACTACAAGCTGTACTGCACACACTGAAATCTGCAGGTTAGGACTCTGTGCCTGCGATGGGAAGGTGGTCGGTTTGAATCCAGTGGCTGCCAGAGTGATCAGATCAGCACTGACCCGTGGCTGACTCCGTGTTCCTACCCCAAACTCTGCTCCAATCTGGTGTCTCTGTGTCTCATGGGACGGTAAGATGGGACGTGCAAAGTAAAACAGCTCCTATGCGGCCTCTGTGCAAAGGGCAAAGAGGTATAAGTACGGAGGGATGGATGGACATAGCAGCACCTAAGAATTGTTTAGTGTCTTGCAGCCACTCTAAATTTACTCCGGTTTGTACAGAGGGCAGAATCTCTTAATTATCATCCACAGAAGCAACAGCACAGGACTGGACTGGCCGCAATGATTGGCTAATGCAGCTCACTGGTAGCATGGGGGTGGGGGTGGGGGGGAGCACAAACAGCCGTTTAGGGCATGACAGCTCCGCGACAGATGGCACCACCATGGGGAACGGCACAGCTCTGTGAGCCGCATGCTTCCCGCCGGGCGGACATCGGCAGCCCGTGCGAGGGCCGGGGGGCGGGGCAGCGAACGCTGATGTCACTTCCTGCTGAGCTGGCACAGCTTTACACTCTTGTGTGCCTGCAAAATCCTCAGAGCGTTACCGTATCACCAGAACTGGGGCTCTTCATTCTGAACCGGCCTTAAAAGGGCTAGTTTTTGCTATTTTTTGCATTTTTTGTATTATTTACTGGATTTCTAAGAAAGTAGCAACAAGCTGGTAACAAAATCACTGTAGATCTGAACTCATGACCAGAAGGTTCAGAATCAGAATCAAAATCAGAATAATTTTATTCACCAAGTGCAAAAAATAACTCACCAAGTGAGTTTCTGTTGATGCGGGTGGTTTCAGTATAGAAAGAGATATGCCAGACCATACCTAGGGGGTGCTGGACTTTTCCATATTAGGGGTGGGGGGGCATGGTGGGAGAACGCATTCCCTCTAAAAGGCCCTCGAGGTCCATGAGCCCACGAACAAGACCACTGGCAGCAGGCTTCAGCTCCGCTCTGAGCGCACAGCAGCCAGAGAAAGGGCTCTGATAGCTGGCCAATGTGGAACAGTGCTGCACACCGACGGGGGAGTGATGTCAATGTGGCAGGCCGAAAGCTCACTGGGCAGGTTCATAGGTCGACTTTGTCACAGAAGCTTCTCCTGACATCCTTCACTTTCACCCCCACAGCCACAATCCTGCCGGAGATTCATTACCTTCAGTAGCTTGCTGCCTGCAGGAAAAGGCAGCATCATACGTGCTAAGACCCTTTAGCGTGATGCTGTCACCACCTTTCCTACATAGCACTTTCCTGGCATAGCACTGCCCTGGTTAAAATAACCCAGCAAGTGTAAGCTATTTTGGAATGAATTCTACGGCAGGTGACATGTCAAATAAATAAATTCAATAATCATTTAAATACATTTTCAGTAACTGAACCTACCTAAAGTGTCTTTATTATCAACTTCAGGTATTTGTTCCATAGGTCATGTGCTACAATGACTTTGATCAAAATAAATAGATCAAAATCAATTTAGATCTCATTGGTCATAGGGCAAGAAACAGTAATGAACAGAATATAAATAATCAATATGTAGCTTACAATTTATTTCGGAGAGAGCTAAGGCATGGGATGCCTGGGGGCCCCCGAGGACTGGTTTGAGAGATACTGTCCTTCGAATAGTGACCAGCTGTTCATTCACATTCATAGTCATGTCTGTCACTTTTTACTTTAAAGCTACAGGACAGGCAAAAAGGACACACTGAACAACAAAGGGACAGGAAGGACATGCCACACACACCTGCCAATGACGTTTCAGTCACCCCGAGGGAAAAGATCTAATCCTGTAGCAGACCAGGAACTTCTGAAGAGGCCCAGTAAATTGGGCAGCAAGCCCACGTCAGACAATAAGCATCGCCCCCTCAGGCATCGGCAGGACTATGCTCTCCAGGCGTAGGGGCTACGGGGTCAAGAAGGCAGGAACCCAGGATCCTTACCCCAATGGTGACCGGAAACAATAATCAGCTTTCCCCTACTGACAGGAAGGGCCAGAGATCAGAGGTAACTCTACCCTTGACGGACACCAACAAGTGTGTCACCTAATGCTGAGTCAACGTCAAGGCATCCTCTGCAGCAAGAAGAAACACCTGCCATGCCGCAAAACTCCTTGTGCGTCTATGATTCCGGCCTGTTAATATCTCGGCCTGAGCGAAGGGACCTCGCCTTAGGGGTTGTTTAGGGATTCAGCTACTTGTAGGAGGGTACTGCCAGCCTGTCCCTGAAGGACGACACCTCCCTTCTGCATAAAAACACTGACATATGCACACACAGATCCACGGACACACGGACAGTTGAAATACACCCACATCCTCTGCCTCCATGTGGAAAAAAATAAACCATTAAACATTCAGCCACCTCCCAGCCCCACAAATAAAAGAGGAAATGAGAAACACATCTACATGTGAGTGAGGAGGCCCGCCCGGAGGACCAGAGCAGGACCGGTCTCTCCGGTTCGCCTCGCTCACCTGCTCCGTGTGACACATCCCCATTGACTATGTTACAGCCGATTAATGCCATAATCTCCGTGTTTCGGATTCTGCGTCTGAATGACAATTTCTGAATGGGTAAAAAAAAAAAAATCAAGCTTTCACTATTCAGAGGAAGAGAGGAGAGAGGTCTACCTGTCTGAAGTAAAATGAGAAGGTGATGGGGTTTATCTCTGTAAGTGATAAGCAGCCCAACATTGTGTCTAGCTACCTCCAGTCTGTGGCACCAACAACAAGCAACTTCTGGTTTTAGGGAAATGAGAAAAAGCATCAGACTGCTCTTCCCATGATTCCTGGGGAGTGGCAGCAAACGTGCTGGGGTCTGGGCAGGCCTTAAATGAAATGATGCCTCATTTGCCATTTGCACCTGTAGGAGTGCAGGAATGCAGGAACTCTTCAGCTTTCACATAACTCATCTTCTGTCCTTTGAGACACACACAGACACGCACACACACGCATACATTAATCTGCAGAGCTCGGGTTTAAGGGCTAAGCCTAGCTCAAGGGCTAAATGGCCAAATGGTGACGTGTCCATTCTGCCAAGCACAGGATTCGAACCAGTGACCTTCCAATCACAGGCACTGACACCCCCCCCCCAAAAAACCAAGTGCTGGTTTCCTCTCAAATACCCAAAGTGAGATTTGACCAGTATGCAGATCGGTGGCTAAGCAATCACTGTACCTATCCATACACCCATCTTCACAGAGAGACCGGGGGGTGCAATTCAGACTCTGGGGATGGACGGTGACACCACTGTGCCACCCAACATCAAACACTGCCACCCCCCACCCAGCCTGTAATCACTTATCCTGGTCAGGACAGCAGGTGGGGGGCTGCGGGGGCCTGGAGCCGGTCCCAGACTGGTTCGGATACACCCTGCGTGGGATGCTATTTGAACGTATATATTTTCTTTTAAAAGATATATAACTCACTAACCATAATATTTTTATTCAGATATTATTCATGTCCATTCATATTACAGTAACTGTTTAATACTTTGACACCCCCCTCCCTTCTAATACCTTATGTTTTTAATGTGGCCTTTTTACAGTCAATAGTACAGCGGCTATTCCTGCTCTGGATTAGAAGGTTGCCCTGGCTGAAGCTCACCCGAACTGCTGGTGACACGTCGCTGGTGGACAGCTTCGGCAGCCAGTTACAGAAGCCCGTCCCTCCACCACAGCCTGGCAACCAAGCATCCCTAATCACCATGACTACCGTGCCGAACGGGGAAAGTCTGTGGTGTTACTTCGAACTCTGGTGTCATGCCTCACTGGGTCATAGCCCTGAGTCCCAAGAGACCACGGTGGAGAGCCACACACATGGGGCACACAGGCTGTACAAGCACAGGACACATCCACACCGTGGGAGCCACACCACAATAACACAGCCTGTAACCCACATGCACGGGTAAAGAGGATATATCAACACACCGAGGAAGCTCTTATGGGACAGAATAATAGAGTTTCCCCTTTTGGGGACTCAAAGTCTAAATAACAGGTTTTTATCACACATGTGCCCACAAGGTAATATATACATACCCCCCCCCCCCCACACACACACACATAAACTATGCAGCAGGGAATCTGATTCTAATTCTCGGGCCATTTCATCTGAATTTAATCATAACACACTTCCTGTGCCTGGCTCGGGCGGTTCGAGTGCCATTTCGCCATCGCCCCTCGGTCACCAGGACGGGGCATAGGGGGCCCTTCCCCACCTCTCTGGCAGCGTTTGTACACAGCATGGCGAGAGACAGAGAGAGCCCCAGCCCCACAGTCTCAGGAGACCCATTTCCACAGCCTCAAAGGGCCAGTAGAAATAAACGCAATGAAATGCCCAAAATAGTTAAAAGGGAGGTGTGACAAACTTGACAGGCCTGGCTTCCGTGTTGCTTAGTGACTGCAGAGCCAGACTACGGCAGGGCGAGCCACGTTACAGCCCCTTACTGCCGCCTAGGGCCATGCCGCCTAGCGTGTGACCGCAAGCAGGCGAGACGCCGCCTTTAGCCCGGGGAAGTCCCACCGCAGCCTGCCACGCTGAAATGTAATGATGTGAACCGGGCGTGTGTGCGTGTGTCTGCGTCATTCCCGCGGGGGGTCGGGGATCCTCCAGTTCCGGGTTGATGAAAAATAACGCAGGTCGCATTTCTGCCCGGCGTTTAGCTTTCATTTCCTCTCAGTCCACCTCCCTGGCCGATCCCCAGGGTATAAAGCGAGGGCAACCCCCCGCAGCGTCGGGGCAGGCTCTCCGTTTCTCTCGGGCTCCTGACCCACTGGTCCCGGTTACAGCCCCCTCCAGGGCTCCTCCTTATCGTGTTACGCCGTCGCAGAGCTCGCTGACACCCCACGCAAAGTAAAAACAAATATAGTCGAAAAGTCAGGTATCACTAATTCACTCATCGTTGCGAGTTACGTGACATTCGCTTAAAATGATATATTATAATTAGAATTAATATACACCAGATATATCAATTTGTATATGCCTATATATAAAAAAATCCAATATTAACAATACAAGGTTCGTGTCGCCTAAGCACACCTCGCCAGGTACTGCGGCTTGTCGCCTGCTGTATACCGCTGTACACTGCCAGACAGTGTGTAACCTAACGCACAACCCGCCTTGCAGCGGCAGCCCACGCCGGCAGAGACGGCGTCACGACTCGGCTTGCCGAGAAGAGCATCGTCGTCTCTCCCTTCCCCTTCTTACGTTCCCAGCAGGAATCACTGTATTTGCTGCCTTTACCTTTTTACAAACGTGAAGTTCATGTCATCACCGTCCCATTCTGGGGACACTTGCGTAAATGCTCATAGTATAAAAATAGATTAATAAAAAACCCACACCTGTTTAGAGAACAAGGCATACAGAAGAATACTCAGTATTGAGAACAGCTCTCTACTCTTAAAAAGCACACTGGATTACACAATTTTACTGTATCACCTTGGCTCCCCAGCATCAGGCTTTCATAATGACCGCGGTGACGTATAGTCTATGCGAAGCGTAAGATATGCTGTCAGACACGTAGGTACTCAGCAGTAGCTCGCTGTCCGTCTTACGCCTGCTTTTGCCCACCCAATCGTGACCATAAACTGGCTTCAGGTACAGAGCACAGCCCACGACGAGATGTAATCAACACCCCGTTAAGAGATTGGTCCCTATGCCGCCCCCCCCCCACTAAATAAACGGATTACATAAACATCACATTTTCTCCCCTTTATTTTCCCACCCAGCGACGCAGACTATACGGGTATAGTATCGCTCTCTGCGCGAATGTTATCATTATGATATTAACTCTTTGCGTCTGGCAGTAATCAGGGATCACTGCGCATCCTACAGCTCCACCATCCCAACGTCACCTTCCCGATAATAATGATGATTTAAACAGACGATGTACCGCAGGCGTATCCCATTCGCACCTTCTCTCAGTAGCGCGCCCCCACGGTTCCTCTGCAGTATTCTTAAAACCAATTAAAGTCATTAATATCCTATAGTATCCTATATATGCGTAGCGGCGATCACTGAATGTATAGAATACTGAGGCCACTATTTTACCCGTTAACGACCGAGAGCTATACAAAACGATGCACTGCAAATTAAAAAATAAACGTCCGCTTTCCTGCTTAACCACTTTTTCCCCGGCTGGGATTTGACCACACAGCCACACCATCAGCATATCTGTGCAAATCTTTCCTCATTCAAACTCGGCGTTTCCGCAAATTAGGCTAAAAAATAAAGTGTCATAACAAAATGCAATGAAGGTTGCTTGTTTTTCTGTGCCTACCTGCCAACGGTCTGGTTGGCGAGCTGTCGCATCCGATTGAATTGCTTCTTCATCTTGTGTTTTTTTCTGCGTTAACACCAATAGCTGAAAGGAGTCGGCATTTCTCATTCACGAAGGGGCAGCGGAGCTCCGCGGCGATCGGCCAGTAAATCCGCCCTGCGACAATCCACCTCCTCCATTTCACTAGAAGACACACAGTCGGCAACGGCGAAAGAACCGTTTCATTGCATATTTCTTGCCCGAATCCCCCACTCCTCTGCACAGAGATGCTGTGCAATTTTCTCTTCTCTAGGCAGAATGACAGCTGACGACGGGCAGGCGCTACTGCCACGGTGCATTGTGGGAAACGTAGTTCCAGAACCAAACGTAGTTCCAGACTATGAATTAATTAAAACGAGAGAATTGAATTCAAAGGATATGGTATAATGTATGCATACACGGCATGATAATCTATATAATATTAGCATTATTGTAAGTATTTGTTAGTGTTTAGGTAAGACTTCTTTTACAGATGTGCAACGTACATTAACGTTACAGTTCAGCAGACAGTTTAAGTGAGCAATCAAAACATTGCCTGAGGAATAAACAAATCACCAGCCTAATAATGCTATAGTGCAGTGTTTCCCAATCCAGTCCTCGGGGAACACCCACGACAGTCCACGTTTTTTCTCCCTCTCAGCTCTGCGCCTGTATCAGGTATTCAGCGTTCCTGATTGGCTGAGAGCTGGGAGGGAGCAAAAGCGTGGACTGCTATAGTGAAACTGTTTATGCCACTATATTTGAAACTCAGTGTGTTGGTATATCCTCTTTACCAGTGCATGTGGGTATAGTGAAACACTGCTATAGTGAAACTGTTGGGCAAATGGAAACGATATAGCCACTAATAATTGTATTCTGTCTACATGTTGATAGCATACTACCTCTTTGCTTACAGGCGGGCAGGTGGCGTAATGGTTAGGGACACAACTGTGTAATTGAAAGATTGCCGGTTTGACTCCCTGACCTGCCAGTACTGCTGATGTACTCTGAGCATGGTACCGTCCCCAAGCACTGCTCCCCGGGCAGTCAAGCTGCCCCCTGCTGTGTCCCAATGTCACATAGGTTAAATGCAGAGGACACATTTTGTTGTTGCGTGCTGCGTCAACAATGGTGATTAATCACCTTCACATTTTGTTGTCACCTTCCTTAAGATAGCTATCCAAGTCTGAGATTGCTGCATTTTCATACAGGCTAGGTAGAACACAATTATTCTCTTGAATAAACAAAATGCAAATGCATTTTACGTTTTCTTCACCTTCTAATGGGGAAACAGTTTTCAGTTTCATATTAGTAACAAATACAGTAGGCCTATAATATAATACAAACTAAGTGCCCCATGCCACAAACACACACAGGCCTAACCCACTGAGCTAAACTCCGCGTTATGTTGGCCAGAAAGCCACAGACGCTAAGAAGGTTTTATCAGGGAAACAGCATAACCTAGTGGCGACACCGCACTATTTACCGCTCAGCGCGACAACTCTACCGTAGTGAATCCATCCATCCATGCATAGTGTACGTTCATCCATCTTCCATGGCTGTTTATCCACTACACGGTACCAAAAGTATGCACTGAGTTTCATATGCAAATAAAGCACTTATACAGAAAGGTAATCATATATAGCCTAAATAAGCCAGAAAATAACGGGGGTATCTGCCATTTCAATTTTATTTTAACACAAACAACAACACAACGCTCAGTTCCACCAACATGGTTTAACTTTTAAACTGGATTAAATTAAGATTTATCTACTAATCCTGTTGCAACAAACATAAAACCTAATTTAATGCTGGTTAAATCTAAACCATTGGTAGTTTCAATTTAATTTCCACTTAAACCTAAATTAAATGTAAATCTGTTGCTCCAGTGAATTTAAACCTAGTATACAGCTGGATCAGCAGTTATATTTAAACCACCCCATGAAGAGGTTTATGTTAGGTCTGTTTCAGTTTTATTGACAACATGGCTGCATTTCATTGCTGGATGGGATTGGAGGAAAGATTACCATGCAGGAAAATTCAAGACAGGCTACATCCAATTGAATTTTCTAACAATAGTGTGTTTTCCCAGGGGTATAGAATTACAAAAGAGTCTGTCATATACCTCAATAGGAAGACGGGACCAGGCATCATGCATGGAAGTGAGAGGAACTCTGCTGGACCACCACTTCTCCAGCTCCTAGTACTTCCCTAGTAGTAGAGTCTGTGGGCTCCGGAACTGCCTCCAAATAACTAAAATTAGACAGAGTTCCTGTGGTGTGAATGTGACAAAGGCCTCTGGGTCTGGAAAATGGTTCTGGTTCCAGAAGAAGTTACAGCATTGTGAAAGCGCTGCATGTTTGATTACTAACCTAGGTGGTGAGAATGGGGAACTTTTTCATAATCGAAAAGACCACTGCTCAGTTAATGTCCAAGTTGTGTGTAAAAGGTGCATTTTTATTTTAAAAAGTTCACGGGATCTGCTTTAAATTTATTTAGGGCCATATATATTTAGCATAGGACGCATCGTAATTTGTTTTTTCACACTTAGTCAAAATCCATCAAGGATGACAGTAACACTAAATGAATCATATTTTCATCATTTAAACTGGTTTAACTAATCCAGGATTAAAATTAAGATGTGAAACGTTCTCTGATTAATTATAAACCAGATTAAACCTAGATTTACTAACCCCAGATTAAGTCTAAACCAGCATTAATTTTATCCATGTTAGTGCAACCCAGTCGTAATGTGGGAATTATTTTCTCTCACATTAATAATGTCAAAACAAATTATCCCAAAAGCAAATGTTGAGAGCTTAACTGCACTTATGCCTAGCTGACTCCCTGACAACACGTATGCGTATGCAGGCGCGTGCGAACCGCGGGGAGGAGGGGGCGTGTACCCAGGTAATTTAGTTTCATCCGTTTCACTGGAACTATTTTCTTGCATTTAAGTAATGTTGTGCCCCCTCCCCCCGGTTAACCTGTACATGTATAATTTACATATGTGGCAAACGCTTTTATACAAAGCGACATAAACGTCAATGTAAAAATTACCGATTGGCCTACTTCTAGAAAAGTGATGCTTAGGTTGGGTCTGATTGTACATATTTCTCTACACATGTACAAATCTCAATGGGTTTTTTTTAAGGATTTTTAACAGGTTTACGAATCTGATTGCACGTGGATTCTAAACGCACGTTTATAGATTCCTGTACATATTCGCAAATCTCAGTACACATTTAGAGATTCTTTTATGCATTTACAAATCTGATTACGCACACACGGATTGAGATACGTGTACAGAACTCGCCACACACATTTGCAAATAATTTTGCTACAGTACTAGCTCCATATCAAAGGGCGTCGACCCTTAATTGGGGGATTGAGGCTGTTCATTGCAAGAAGCCCTGTGGCGCTAATGACCTGGCAGAATGGCAGAGATGCTAACAAGTTTTCACACGTTTACCTTTATTATGGTGACTCCTCCATGACACGCACTCTCAAGCCACACATACACCAAAGTGTCAGATAGGAAATTAAACTTTAGATATGGGGAGTCTTGTAATAGGAACTCATTAAATGATTTCCACAGGGAACCAAGGAGACCTCGTGTTAAGCACTGAGGGAATGAGTCGGTTTCATACTTTGGGTATGAAACACCGTATCACATGTTGCCGTTTTCACAACATTTTACACAACTTAAATCGGAGAGATGCGTTTGAATAGAACGATAAAATTATTGACACATACTGAAAACATACACCTAAACCGCACTGAAAGCGAGATTTTCTGGTTACGCTTGAGTGATACACGTGATCACACGTGTTTAGGTTAAAATTTTCAGGATTAGATCGTATTAAAAACAAAGGAGAATTCTAAGATGTGCTGCATAAAAAGCTATTTGAAGACAATATGAAGGTCTATATCAGGGGTCACCAACCTTTTTAAAGCCAAGGGCTACCTTAAGATTACCAAATGGCTCGAGGGCTACCAGCTCAAAACA
>JAODKL010000095.1:1760828-1774022 GCA_026780765.1 Petrocephalus schoutedeni
CCGCGGGCGACTGAGATGAGGCCAACGGGCGACCGGGTGCCCGCGGGCATAGGGTTGGTGACCCCTGGTCTATATGAATGCTCCGATCATACGCGATTTTACCGGGGTGCAATTGCACCCCCCATTGGTCAGATGAAAAAGCTATTTAGACATTAAATTCAGTCACATAATATTGGAAAGTTATATTTAAAAATGTGTTAGTGATATCAATGTTAATAAGAAACCTACGTTCCTGCATATGAATATGTAATAATAATTAATTGTAAATGTATCCACTTTATGATTTTTACAAATGTACTTATCTGGATGAATTACTAGTTGGGATCTTGCACCTTAGCCAGCCGGGGAGAAAATCCTAAAGTCGCATGTGGCTCAAGCTACTAAAATAAATCTTCACACCCACACGGAATATATAAATAAACAGAAAAGGCACGTTGTAATTGTATACTGGCGGAATTTAATTTGGGCGCCCCGACCTAATCGATTTCATTTAATGAATACCTAAATTAAATAAGCTTAACCCCATTAATCATTCTGCACATACAATGTGCGCTATAAATGTGTTTTACGTTGATCTTTAGCTAGATTAATTACTGTATTTCAAGGTGACCAAAGTTTCTGCTACGGATCGTTATTTAATGCACGTGTGGTCGAAATACCCTCGCCAAATTAGGATGGTTACAGACATATTTAATACATAAAACCCCAATAATATTCAATTGAAATAAACTAAAATCAAACACATACATATGCAATAGTTAGATCTGCTAAAAAAAAAAAAAAAACAGGCATACTGCGCCGCTGGTGTAGTGGTATCATGCAAGATTCCCATTCTTGCGACCCGGGTTCGATTCCCGGGCGGCGCACTACTGGCTTTTTTTCCGTACTATTTTCCCTCTCATTTTCAATGATATTTCATATATACATTTTTCTTTTGCAAAACACGGCATAACAAACATAATCTTTATGTTTTATTTGGTGTCTTAGCTTCGCTTTCCGTCCCCTTTCTGGGTGGGTGGCGCAGGAATTTATAAGCCCGTCACACAGCAACAAGTCAACAACCCCAGGCATTTCCTCGAAATCGTAAGCATCTACTTGCTGCAAGAAATCGGGAACATATTTCAATTAAGTGGCTTTCTACGACGCTAAATCTTGCTATATGCGGCTGCATTTATCAAAACAAAATTAGTAAAAACCTGATCCAAAATAAACAAAGGAAACGTCAAGTCAAGTTAGTATTGTTTATACAGCGTTTATTCGACGTTTAAAGCCAATTCGTCGTCAAAATTGCAATGAATTAAAATTTAAATCAGGAGTACAGTTACTTTTAAAAATCAGATTGCTAATTAAAGGACGCAGCGAGATGAACCTTTTGGGGGCAGGGGGAGCGCGCGAGTCCGGGACGGGCTGCCGTAGCGGGGCGCTGGGGGTCCGGCCGTGCGGCTGCCGGCTTTGCGTCCTCGGCTCCAGGCTCTCCAGCACAGCCGAGTGGTTCCTGCACGCCGCCGACGCGCCGAAGAGGCGCTTCCTCACCGACTTGCTGCTTCGCTGCCATAGCCTGCATATGGTCCGAAACGTCGAGCAGCTGTTACAGGTAACTCTGGGGAAAGACTTTACCTACGCCAGGTGTCGGCAAAGGCCGGGGCCGCCGGGGGGTCCAGGCGCTTGGAGTTCGGAGCGAAGCGAAGGACTGAGCCGGGAAATCATGGAAACCTGGAGGTGGTTCAACCGCAGCTCAAAGTGGACCAAGGCGAACTACCTGTTGGGAGTTTTGCCTCTTTGCGATGCCAGTCTTCTTCACCTTCTGGGCAGTCTTACTCGGGGGCTCCTCCACCTCAACCTAAGTAAGTGGCGATCGTCAATGCCGATTCCTGTATTTTCTGTGTCCCTGAAAACAATATTGTTTTTTGTTTGCCAGTCTAGAGGCAACCAGACATTTCAGACACGAGACGTAAACCCCACATTTGCCTCCTTCACGCTTAATTTCAGACGACCTCGAGGACGATGCTGCTCCCATCCCAGAATCACATTATTCCTTCTACTCGGATGGACACCCAGAGCTTAACCTACTCATCAGCTCCAGCTATGGGCCACTGGAGGATGCCTGGGACCTGCACCAGGAAATGTATCTTGCTGCAGATCCCGGTATGATCCAGGAAGAGCATTTGAGCCAGTCCGAACTGCGGCTGTGGTGTTAGGGGCTGCATAGGGCCAGGGGACTGTATCGTACACTGTCTCTCGCCCAGCAGAGACCGATGTCCTGACGGAGGCCCCTCAGGCAGTCTCAGAGGTTCGGGGGCGTAGGGGAAGCCTGGATGGCGATGGGGGCTCTCCGCATGGCCGAGACTCCGCCGTCAGGGTGATCGTCAGTGCCTCGGAGCTGCTGTCTGGAGTCAGTCGCTACGCGGATTTTATCCGTCGGTTGCCGGTGCACCTGGCCAAAAGGATTTTAGGTAAGAAATGCGGAACCAGTCCGCAGGCCAGCATTTAATACTTACTGCCCCGTTTCTGTAAGGAGCTGCTGTGGCCAGAAATGGCTTTATTAACCCAGCAGAATTCGTTTTCTTAAGCCTCCGCATTAGTAACTCCGCTTTATTAAAGTTGCAATGGGAATGCAGGGGACCCACAGCAACACGATGAAGTGCACATTCTTATCGCTCGCGTACTTTGGCTCGTGCGCGCGCTCTCCTCCGTGCAGTGTGCGCGCTCCTCTGTGTTGCAGCGGTCTTGGACGAGGCCTCGCTCTGCAGCTGCCTGTCGGTGTGCCGGCACTGGCGCTATCTGGCTGAGGAGGTCCAGGTGGAGTTCCTAGCCAGGAGGAAGGTGGTGAATCGGGCAATGACCATGCAGGTACTCACCCCTGAAGCTGTGGGACACCACAAGCCAGATTCATGTGGCCAAAACTGCATCACATTCTTTTAACAGTAATAATTACAGATATTTAAATAAAATGTCTGATCATGTAATGCTAGACATACGTAATATTGCTCGCAAAAGGACGGGAAATATCTAAAAGTGGGCATTTGGGAAAACTGGAGGAGAGCTTCAGAGTTGAAACCTGTCCATTATGGTGTCCTGTTTGTCATTAGAAGATGAGGAGTTTTCCTGGGTTTGTCTGCCAACAGAGAACTTCGGTGATGAATTTTAAGTTCAGGCGGAACCTGAACTGGCAGCCTGTCTTGGTTTTTCTCCAAACTCTTTTCCCTGGAGTCAGCCTGTGCTCACAAGGGCGCCCACTGCAAGATGATTGTGTTGATGGGCTTCCCTTACTGGATGAGGATGTTGATGGATACCCCCTGTTGGATGAGCTTGTCAGTGGGCGTCCCTGGCTGGATGATTGTGTTGATGGGCGCCCTCTGCTGGATGACTGTATTGATGGGCGCCCCCTACTAGATAATTGTGTCCATGGGCGCCCTCTGCTGGATGACTGTATTGATGGGTGCCCTCTGCTGGATGAGCATGTCAGTGGTGAAAGGGCGCTTCCCTTCCTCCTCAGGCCGATTCCTGCTCAAGGCCCAATCCAGTCTATGCCAGAATTCTGGAGGTACTGGTTCCCATCAGGGAGGAGGAAGAACACCTGCAGGCCAGAGAGGTCGTCTCCAGGAGCAGGAGGGTAAAGCTGGACATTTTCACAGCACCCCATCATCACCATGCAGTGTATTATTCACTCATTTGAATCTACAGTGTGACAGAAACTAAGTGTTTAATTATATTATCATTATTTTGATGTAATTGAAGCCCAGACGCAAATGGAAAATTGCACATCATTTAAAGCAGTACAAGTACTTTATTTGGTTTGTATGGTGGGACAAATGTAACACAAAATGGGAATAATCACTGAATCACTGACCTGACACATTTATCCAGAGCAACCTACAGTGGAGGATTAAAGCTGCGTCTCCCTGGGGCCTCTGCCCGTGTGTCCCGCTCTGTCTCCCCAGGGTGGCGCCTTCCAGTCGGTCTATGCTGGGGTCGCGACCAGCGCAGTGCCGATGGAGGAGAGGAATGTCTACTGTGGCGCGTTCAGCCTCACCGTGCTGTGCGAGCAGTCGGGGTGTGGGTCAGAACTAGGAGTGGGTGTCATCCTTCAGGGGGTTTGGGCGGCTCAGGCTGTGGTAAAACCCAGTCTCTGTGCTTGGCCTCAGGGACAACCCGCTGCGGGTGGCGCATTACTGTGGAGGGGACCTGGTGGCCACAGGTTCAAGGGACAAGGCGGTGCGACTGTTGGACACGAAGACGGCGAAGCCAGCATTGCGCCCCCTGGTGGGCCACACGGGGAGTGTCCGCGTCGTGCTGCTGAGCGAGCAGCGGGGACTTGTCCTCAGCGCCGGCTACGACCTCAGCATCAGGTCCGAGCGGCATCCCCGACCTCCACGCATGCCGGTGCTTAATGGTTCCAAAAAAGCCTTTTTCACATGGGACCGATTTACCATGAATTGCATATTTAGTATATATAAGTATATTTTTATACTAATGTATTTTGCATGAAGTTACCAACCTCATACTTAAAAAAAGTAGATACAGATAGATAGATAGATAGATAGATACTTTATTCATCCCCATGGGGAAATTCACAAAGTACATCTGACCTGAATGGATTCCTAATGCAAATATACACAAGTGAATGCTAATTCTGCTAGCGTTTGATACCTAACACGGCGATTCACACAGGTCTGCTAGCGGAAATTAGCACACAGTAAAAAGCACCCTTAGAGACACCGGTCAGAAGCTTGCCTTCAGTGCAGTACCTTTGTCAGCCTGTAGGGCGGCTGCTTTGGACACAAGCATAAGAATTACATTGTTTTATAATGTAGAAAAGCAGGAAACCATGTAAAAGGCAAGGGGCTTTATCTGCAGCGAGATGAAGTGTCACTTAACGAAGATGAGATCTGCTTCCTGTGTGTCTGTTCTGACTTCCTGTGAGGGGACAGTGTCCCCATTGCAGGCGGCATTCTGGGTTTCCTGAGCCACGTGTGCCCCCTTCTGCGCCTGTCACAGCGAGGCGTGTGATCAGGGGTGCCGCTAGAGATTTTGAGCCCCATGAATGCGACTTGAAAAGGGCCCCCAGACCAATTATATTATGCTCCAAATTATTTTGGGCCCTTGGAATCCCCCCCTCCCCATGTCACCCCTGCATGTGATTCTTCTGTCATGTGACACAACGTACGATCTGGCACATGTCGTTTCCCCCCTCCCCCAGGTGCTGGAGCCTGCAGACTGGGCTGTGCATGAAGGTGTACTGTGGTCACACCGGCACCGTGGACTGCCTGGACCTGCAAGATGACCTGCTGCTATCTGGGGCCAGGGACTGCAAGGTCAAAGGTGAGTCTGGCTCGGCGTCCACTGACACTTTCAGCATATTATTGGCCTGTGGCTGTCACATGACGTCAGCAATGTGCGTGAGGGGTGTCACCAGTGTGGCAGTGTTCTTCTCCCGGTGACAGTGTGGAACCTTCTCACTGGAAAGTGTTACAAGAAGCTGAAGTTCCAGCATGAGGAGCCCATCCGGTGTGTGAAGATCCAGAAGAGGCTGGTGCTGAGCGGCTGTCAGCAGGGTGTGCTAAAGGTGTGGGGCCTGGAGACGGCCACACTCCTCTGGGTGAGCTCCCGGCCCCCACTCAGCTGGCGGATCGACGGGAATCTCTCTCCCCCAAACCCTCGGCTCCCTGTCCCTTGGCAGGCCATTGCCGCCCACGAGGGCCCCGTCAGCTGCCTCTTCTGCGACCCGTGGCACATCCTCTCTGGGGGGGTTGACGGCCTGGTGAGGGCCTGGAGCGCCAGCTGCAGGTTCGAGGGCAGCCTGATGACTTTCCGGCACCCTGTGTGAGTGGGGGTGGGGCCGGGACCTTCCGCCGGGGTGTGGGGTCTCTGCTCGCCACCCGGGGTGTCACGGTGACTATGGGCCCCGGCTGCTCCTCAGGGAGGTCCTGACCGTGGTGCTCCTCTTCCTGCGCGTGATCACCGGCTGCAGCGATGGCAGGATCCGCATCTTCAGCTTCCTGTCAGGGGAGTGCCTGCGGGGGATTCGGGCTGGCAGTCAGCAGGTCCCGGTGCGCTCCCTGCATGCGTATCCGGACAGGTGAGCCCCCGCCACCCCGCTTTGCTCCTTCCCTTGCATCTGCTCTCCTTGCCCCTGCCCCTGGTATCACCATGGGGCTCGAAGTCTGCCTCCCTCGTCGGCAGAATCGTGGTGAACACCAGCGCGGCCCTGCTGCTGCTGCAGTTCAGCACTGTCCGCTGGGACTACACTGCTGCAGAGAAGCTGCCTGGTGGCCCAGACGCGGCCCGGAGCCCTGCAGTGCAGGAGGACCTGCGCACCCTGGTGGGCTCCTTCCGCCACACCCGCGCTTGTGGGGGTAGTAATGCGACCAGGAGGGCGGCGCCACCTGCCATGAGCAGTCGGCAGGTGCGAGGTATGGTCCCTTGCAGTGTACCAGCACCCAAGTGGGTGTCTTAGTCATTGGTACCTAAAAAGCCTGAAAATCATCTATAGGAGTCATATTTGGGGTCCAGACGGAGTCTCCCAATGAGGCCAGGAGAGAGCCCCGGGCCTACTGGCCCAGGTGGGCCTGCAGCCACCTGCCGCTCGGGGGGCCATGGGGCAGCCCTGTGGGGGGAGGCCTCACAGGGGACACTGACGCTGCTGGATCCGGTAAGTCAGTCCGGATGGGTCTTCTGTGAAATGGGAGTCTGTAGTGATGTCTGCCCGCCCCCCAGCAAAGAAGCGGTACAGGCCAGCGAGGAGGCTCCTGTCCCGTAGTGAGAGGGCTGTCCTACAGACGGTGAAGACCTTCCAACATGCTCAGCAATCCCCACCTGGTGCCGCCAGGAAGGATGCCAAGAAACTGTGCTTACCAGCGCCCCCTGCAGGGCCGGAGTGTGGGGCTGAGCTGCCTGGGCCTGGTATACGCCAGTGCTTACCAGCGCCCCCTGCAGGGCTGGAGTGTGGGGCTGAGCTGCCTGGGCCTGGTATACGCCAGACTGGAACCTCACTTCTGGCCCGGGCCTGGAGCCCGAAATCACAGCGGTCCATCTACTCTGGTACCTGCCACCCCAAGGAGGGCAGGGCCAGAAGCGACGGCCTGCGGCAGGTCGGGGGCTTCACTACCGGTGCTGAACCGCCCCCCTGGCCCCCCCGGCCACCCCAGCATGCATGGGCCAAGCAGCCCGGCCTCCGGGTCGGCTTCCAGCTGCCTGATGGCACAGAACCCCCTCCGCTGTGTGGTTCTGTCAACTGGACCCCTTCTGGCCTCTTCCAGCTGCCCACCTCCACACAGAGAGGCAGTGGCTGTGGGTGCGAGCCCAGCGGGAGCAGGAAGCCCTCGGGACGAGGTGGGGTGGCACACAGCGGTGGCTCTGGGAAGGGACAGGGAAGGGACCCGTCTCAGATGTAAAATCCAGCTAAAATCCTTTGTTTGCTCAAGCATATAATCCTCCCTATCCAAAATGTTTTTTCATTTTTGTTTTATTTGTTTACTTTATTCTATATAAGCGTCTTTGAGTTCTTGTAAAAGCACTATATAAATAAAAAGTATTATTGTGCAAGTGTTGGTGTGTCTGTGTATATTTTATTACATTGTGGGGACCATTTTTTCAAAACTGAATTTTATAAAAATCTGTGATTTCAATAAAAAAACTAAAAATGCCCGAACAGTAATATTTTTTTTGGTTATTTATGGTTAGAGTTACGGCTGAGTAGGGGTTAAGCTTGTTATCGATGCAATTAGGGTTATGCCTATAGAAATGAATGGAAAGTCCTCAGAGATATGAACACAGACGTGTATCGTGTAAATAAACCAGCTTATTCTCTCAAACCCTCACTTTCCATGGCGTCATGAGATTTTTACACATAACTTCTCTTTCCCCCGGACAGGGTCACGTATGATTTAGGAATTTGTCATGTTTCATGTTTGACCACCTCCAGCTGGGGGCAGCAGTGGACTGGTTACAGGTGACGTTTGGCCTTTGCTCTTGTCTTGCTTCCCCAGCACAGTCACTGGTGACGCGTCACCCAGCACGGCTTTCCAGTGGGGCCGTCTGGTGGGGCCTGTAGTATGATTGGTGCGTCCCCACGGCTGTGGCCGTCTTCAGGCTCTCTTGAAAGCTGCATGGCACTGAGATCCGTGGGTTGGCTTTGGCCATGCCGTGGGATGCCAGCTGCCGCCTGCATCTACATGGCGGACAGGTGGCCAGCAGGAACCCTGAATTGGAGTCCCCAGCCCCCAACAACCCGCGGGGGTGGGGGGTCGGGGTCATCAGGTTGGGCCAGGGGGCATCTCTCCGCACCACTGCTAATGCCTCTTGCACCCAGCTGCCCCGAGGGCATCATTTTGGGAGGTGTGATGAACTGGTGGTGTTTGGGGGCTCACAGGGCCTTGAAAAAGAACAGCTGTACAGTGGCTGATGAACAGGATGGGGGGGGTTGGGAATGGACGCTCCCCCCCACCCAGAAAATGGGAATCCCTCTTGCAGAAAGGCAGCCAGCTGCTAATTTGGTTTAATCTGCAGAAAATTGGGGTGTACTGTGCCCCCTTTTCTCCGGGGGCATTGACTGCATCAGGGGGGGGGGCAGGGGTACAATGCACTCAGCTGCCCCACACCCCCCCAGCCTAGGGTAAAGCTTCCCATTGTTCCCCCAGGTACAGGACCCCTCGGTCTGGGGTCACCATGGTGCAATGAGCGTGAAATCAAAGAAAAGGTAGAAAAGGGAGACTTATATGGGGGTGGGGGGGTGTGGATGGTTCCCCAGTAAAAAGAAGGTTTAGGAGCTGGAGGGGGTGGGGTTTAGGACTTGGGGGATGGGGCTGTCAAACACAGAGGTGTCCTCCAAAAAGGGCTAGGTTGACCTTTTTCTAGGAACATGTGAGCCCCAGGGGTTGTGGGGCAGGGATTTGGGCTGGGTTCAGGTTGGGGGCGGGGCTGTCCTTGACAGCTCTGATGGAGGCCCACTTGAGCCCGGGACACAGCCAGGCTGCATTTGCATGACAGGCAGATGCTCCGCTCAGTGCCCCCGGCATCAATGCTAATATGATCCCCACGATCACGAGCGCCGAGGCAGTGCTCAGCCCTAAGAGCCACTGCTGTGGCCAGTGTGCCAGGGAACTTGCTGGTTGCAGGATGGAGCTCACTGCTAGCCTCCGCACTGGGTCTGCTGTTTTGTCAGTAGGGTGGGGAGTCTGCATCACCATCTACTGTGTAGATGGAGAAGATCAGGTGCCATTGTCTTCTGGAGATCTTTCCCTTTTCTGTTTCATGAACCATTTCATATAAATGAGGTAATAATGTATTGCTGCACACTCATGTCTTATACCTGGGGGTGCTGTAAAAGGCACCATATAATAATAAACTCAATAGAATTTTTAAAACACAGTCTGGTCTAGACAATGCAGTACAGTCTTACCTCCTGAGGTGTGAGGGTTTCACACACCCCCCTCGCCTTTTCTCTTTCTCCCTCTCCTTTTCTCTCTCTCGCTCTCCTTTTCTCTCTCTCCCTCTCCTTTTCTGTCTCTCTCTCTCTTTCTTGGATCTACAGTCAGCTCCTTGGGGCTTTTAAGCTTTTCTGAATAGCTAAAACACATTTTCTGAAGTCGTGCATCTTTTTGTCTAAACAGTAAACACCAAACCACATTCTCAAACTGCATTCACAAAACCCCAGATGCTTCTTGCAAAACAATTGTACCTGTGCTCAAAAGTCTCCAGATAGAATAGGTGAAAGAAGGTGATTAATTGTTGTTGTGGACACAGCACAGCACACAGTGCACAACAATGAAATGTCCTCTGCTTTTAACCTCTGACATCATGACACAGCAGGGGGCAGCTACTTGAGTGCCCGGGGATGAGTGCTTAAGGACGGTACCATTCTCAGGGTACTTCAGCTGTACTGTACTTACAGGTCAGGGACTCGACCATGTCCCTAACCACTCCACCGCCTGCCTGTCCCAGATTGTCATTCTATGGACAATAGAAACACTACTGAGCAGCCATTGCACACCACATCAAAAAATGAGAAGCACTGTGTTACGGGCACATAGCTCCCGGGGAAATGTACATTGTTTACAATACAGTAAATGTGTCCTGCAGCTCCATTGCTCCAGTGTGATATGGTAGTGTAGAACCCCACGGTTGCTTATGGCACCACATAGTGTCACACTGGCACCGCGCTGGCCAACTATGGTCCAGCCTCTCCTTCTCCTCTTTGTGAGACTGAACCCCCTTCATCCACAGAAAAGTATTGATGGGGTCTGTCCATGGAATCCAACTCAAACATTCTCTATATGTAGAAATAGAGACAGTTTTCTAAGTGCTACCGGAAGACAGAGCTATGCTAAGTACATTATATGCACTCGTGATTTACAAGGTACGTAATGTGATGTCATTGAGCTTGACAGTAGTATGCATGCAGCAATATTATACTGTAAACAAGCTGGGTTGCTGTAAATGTGCCTGAATGTACACTGACCTGCAGATACTGGAATCGCATCCCTTTGCCCCTTTCTGGGCTGGGGACCGACATATCCCTAAAGTGGGGTAAAACCTGAAATACCCCTACTTTTGGGGACATTTTTCTGGTGAAGGACG
This sequence comes from Petrocephalus schoutedeni, assembly GCA_026780765.1. Classification (NCBI taxonomy): domain Eukaryota; kingdom Metazoa; phylum Chordata; class Actinopteri; order Osteoglossiformes; family Mormyridae; genus Petrocephalus; species Petrocephalus schoutedeni. Next base: position 1,771,407 of record JAODKL010000095.1, read on the forward strand.
GCGTGTGTATGTCGAGGTTGCGCTACCATGAAATGCGTAAACGTGGTAGGTCGCGCTGTATAGGACCCGCCGACAGTCACGAGCATGGACGGCAAGGATGCCAATAAGATTAACTAGCACCATTGCAGATTATATATATATATGTATGTCTACCATATGTGTAAATATAAAAACTTAAAATGTGTTATTTAAGATTTTTAACATGGCAGTGCGCGACTGAATCTCGACTAGACCGCTAACAGTCTGGAGCGAAAAGGGTAGTAATGCCACTAAAATTAAATAACACTATTGCAGATTATACGCATAAAAATATTAGAAAAACCACGAATACATGTGATTTGATTAAGGGTTTTATAAGAATTACAGTTACTTTTGGTTCCTGAAGTTTGGTCATCAGGCGCCAATGTCTTCTTAAATTGAGCTAAGGGTAAGGAAAGAAATATTAATTGAAAAGTACAATAAAATGTTTTTTTTTAACGCGGCGAGGCAAGCATGTGTGAGGACCCAGCTGCAGAAATGTGTGAAGGTTCTGCGGGAGAGGGGGTTCGTTTAAAATACTGAAACACAAACTGAAATCATTCACCCAAAAATCCCTGGCTTACCACTAACACTTGATTGCTAAATAAATTATTCGCCTGTTATTACCTGCATATCATGTAGTAATTTGCATCTCAATGGTAAATGTGTTTTATATAACGAATTAGGTCTATATCTCAATTACAAGAATTGTAATTGAATCTCATTATTAGCATACATTTTCCTTGGGCGTGTGGTTATATACTTATTATTTTTTTATAATAATTATTATTATTTATCAAGGAATAAATATATATATATAACTCACGACACAGGGCAGCAGGAGGGGCGAGCATTTGGACCGTCCTTTTCGTTTCTTGGTAGGAGCAAGAAGCGTGATTGGCTGTCGCTACCAAGAATTGCCTGAATCTTGGTAGCAGAAGGAAACACGATTGGCTGCCGCTACGAAGAATTGAATTAATCTTCGTAGCAGAAGCCGACGTGATTGGCTGTCACTATCAAGAATTACCTCGACTCATGGCTGGCGGAAGCATGAGAGCATGAGGATAGCATGCACTCCCATGTCCTTCCACTAGAGGGCGTCCGCGCCTCACCGATCGCACAGAGCTGCGCTCCTGTTCCTGTCGGGAGTCAGGTATTAATGATTTAGCAGCCCTGGGCTGCACTGTCATTATTTCCACATACACGTAGCCGAGCTCCCCACGACAACACCGGGGGGCGCTTTGCCCCTTTCAGAAACAATGAGTCCATTCAAAATTATTTAGGTAGCAGACAAATCAGGGAGTTAGTGTGTTTATGAGTGTTTACTGGAAAAACGCAGAATCAGGGGAAGGACTGGAATTGCGATTGGCTGGCGGATTCGGTCACCCTGTCTACAGCGAGGTCACTCCAAATCCTTGCGGGCAACCTGAGAGTTGCAATTTGCAGAATCATCCCGAGGGCGTGAACAAAGTAGGCGGGGTGACAGGTCAAGGGTCTTTGCTCCGGAATGGTCTCTGCTGGGGTGTGCCCCCCCCCCCACTGCCGCTTCCTGTCCCCCCAGAGCAGGCATTCAGTCTCAGCCTGACGGCACGGGAGATCCCTGCCTGCAGGTCCAAGGGAGGTGCCCTCACAGCTCACTGCTCGCCTTCCAGTGCGGAGCTCACTGCTCGCCTTCCAGTGCGGAGCTCAAGTTTTGGCAGCTGCCTCGTAGGCTTTATTCTCATTGTGACTTGAGGAGTTTTCATTTTCCTCCCATCTGACTCAAATGTTTTCAAACCTGCTTTAAGAATTCTGCAAAGTTAATCGCCTTTGAGACACTTTGCTAACTCTGCTGCTGAAGTCTGTTTGTGTGAAGCTCTCTCTCCAGACCTTCACTACCTCTTGCATTACATTCATCGGAGCTAAGCTTAGTCCTTGGGGCTAAGCGTGTTGGGAAAGGCGCTATATACAAAGGCACTGAATTCTGGGAAGGTATACATAGCTCGTCTGATATGCATGGGTTGGAATTTCACCATTATATGTTTCAATGTGACGTTGAGGAGTCAGTGGAAGCTAATCCCAGCATCTCCCTGCTGCCTCCCCACGACCCCCCCCCGTGCTTTCAGGGCCCTTTCATCTCACCCAAGGGTCACACTCTTCTTGCAGAGGGCCCTGGCAGCATGACGGTTATCCGCAGCAGGAGGCCGCATTTCGGGATGTCGTTATCTCCTCAGGGCAGACTTTGGGGTGAGCTCCCATGACAGTCACGCCTGCAGCTTATTGACATGGCTTTTCTCTCAACCCCTCACTGGAGGGTGCATCAGTGCTAGTGTCGAACCCGCAGCCTTGGGGTGTCGTAGCCTGGGCCTTAATAATGTGTTCTTCTCTGATTTCAGCAGAGTGGGACCAGCGGAGAACCCCGATATCCAGAGGAGCAGGTGGGCTAATGGCTACCTTCATCAGTCTCCACTCAGTGTGCCGATAACGCACTAAAGTTCCAGTGCCGTCAGCAGCAAGTGCTACCAGCCCAGGTGGGGGGCAGCATGCAGCGGGATAAGGACGTGGGGGGCAGCATGCAGCAGGATAAGGACGTGGGGGGGCCAGCATGCAGTGGGATAA
>JAODKL010000095.1:1782606-1792675 GCA_026780765.1 Petrocephalus schoutedeni
CCCCCCCCCCCCCCCCCCCCCCACACTTCAAGATTGGGTCAAGATGGGGGAGCGGACATGCCTGTTAGCCAGCTTCATAACATTGTGAAACAGGTTGGATTTTTCACCGTTTTAAACCTGTATTTCACTGCCATTGTGAACATGCTAAAATCATCCCTGTACCCCCATGCACACACACAGAGACATACATACAGTACACACACACACACACCCATCCTCACGCATGCACACACAGACACACGTATACACACACACACACACACACACACACAGACACACACATACACAGACACACAGACACACACACACAGACACACAGACACACACATACACAGACACACGTATACACACAAACACAGACACACACACACAGACACACACATACACAGACACACGTATACACACACACAGACACACACACACAGACTCCGCAGGCTGCAGAGTCAGTCCTGTCTGGCTCTGCGTGTCTCAACGCGTGTCCCACTGCAACACGAACCCCTCCGCTGGTTCTAAAGAGATAACCGCTTCTCACATTTCCGCTTTTCCCTCTTTTTTTGTTTCCGAAGGCCCAGATGACAGCAGAGCTTTTTCATGTTCGGCCCTGGAGTCTTTGGAAAGCGGCCAAATCGCAGCTGTGAGCGCAAACCAGCCCAGGCCATGGAAGGCGTGCTCTGGGGGGGTTCAAACAACACACAGGCGCGCCAAAAGTAGATTTGGATCTCAGACAACTTGGGGTGGGGGTGGGGTTTGGTTTTAGAGGAGACACAGGATGTCTTCTGTGCTTTTTTCCTGCACAGCGCGGGAGTCCTTCCTGTCAGACGGCTCGGCACAGAAACATCTCCGCTCTCGGTATTTGGACATTCATCATATTGCTGCTGCTTTGCTGAAGTGACCTGGACGTGAGGGTCAGACATGGGAACCTGCATTGAAACACACCTGAAACGGCCCCAGTAAGCAGAGGCCAAGGTGGACTGTGGGCCAATGAGCACAGAGGACGCCCCAGGGGGTTATGGGAAAGCGCTAGTGGGACCATGGCGGCCATGATTTATATCCCATCCTTCCGTGCTGCAGCATGATGAAAAGATGACGAGTCCAGGGGCTCCCGCCGATGGCTGTGGACGGTCGCCACTGCCCGACACGCCGCCACGTGTTTGTTTATCTTGCGTTTTTTTGACCTTGCTAAGCAGGACTTGCTGTCAGGACCACCGCACCCCGTGAGCTCACACACTGCTCACTCTGTTAGGGCAGTCTTTGGGCATGATGTCATCCTGCAGTCAAAATAACCCCCCGCCTGGGTCCTGCCGTGGTTGCAGAACCTCCCTCTCAAGTCAGAAAGGACAGCACCATCTGCAGCAAGCGACTCAGCATGTGTGATGTCGAGTCGAGCCCAAACTTGCACTGCCCAGCCCCTGGCTCTCCCTCGAACCCAGCGGAGGGCTACAGACTGGGTAGCGTAACTGGTCAGGGATGAGACCTGAAGGAGAAGCTGGGCTGTTGTACCCGTCAATAAATAGCCTTGATGGCCCTAATCTACTTTGCTAAAGTGGCCAGTTAAGCTAAAACTGACCAAACATTGGATTAAATTAAGCTGAGGGCTGGGGTTTACTGGGTGAGTGGTTGGTGCGGTGGAGCAGGTGTGCGACATGGCAGTGTGTAATAGTGGAAGATGGAGGCACCTTCTGATTGGAGAGGAGTTATGAGGTGAGGGGAGGCGGGATTCAGCCGCACACACATTACAGCAGACTCACGGACGCTCGGGGTCCGCAGGTAGCCGCATGCACACGCACAGGTAACTGCATGCACGCGCGCAGGTAGCCGCATGCACACGCGCAGGTAGCCGCATGCACACGCCACGGGTCACAGAGCTCCATGCATGCCAGAGCAGGCGTCAAGCACAGGTCATATTAACTCATGCCTTTGGCAGGCTGAGCCGTTTTAATCCTTTCCTTCACATGGCTTTTTCAGGCCTGTCTCTATGCTTATGGTTTTGTAATTACTCGACTGGGACCTTTTTGCAGCAATTTATCCACATCCACAAGCGTTCAGCTGCTACACACTCAAAAGAATTATTTTTAATGTCCGTAACCTTTGTGGCCAGAAAGGCTGGGGGTCTCTGACCAGACGGACGCAACGCTGAGCGAGAGCGCGCCGGGCGAGAGCCCGTTGGGCTAGAGCGCGTCTGGCGAGAGCGTGCCGGGCGAGAACGCCGGGCGAGAGCGTGCAGGGCGAGAGCGTGCAGGGCGAGAGCGTGCAGGGCGAGAGCGCTGGGCGAGAGCGTGCTGGGCAAGAGCGTGCAGGGCGAGAGCGTGCTGGGCGAGAGCGTGCAGGGCAAGAGCGCCGGACGAGAGCGCGCCGGGCGAGAGCACGCCGGGCAAGAGCGTGCAGGGCGAGAGCACGCCTGGCGAGAGCGTGCAGGGCGAGAGCACGCCGGGCGAGAGCGTGCAGGGCGAGAGCACGCCGGGCGAGAGCGTGCAGGACGAGAGCACGCCGGGCGAGAGCGTGCAGGGTGAGAGCACGCTGGGCGAGAGTGCGTCGGGAAGGTTGCCGCAGGATGACACCACACCTTTCTTTTTCTTCTCGACATTCAAAAGTGGAATCAAAACTTGCGCATCCATCTGCAGCACAGATAAAGCAGGAGCTGGCGGGCCTGCAGACATTTCTGGATACTCCCTCCACAGACGTTTCCAGAAGAATAAAGACAAACGAGCTGCGATCTGGCTGCTGGCACAGCAGCCCCCCTCCCAGCCAGAGCGCAGGCTTAAAAGGACCTTCCACTCCTCCATGCGTCCAAGCGGCTCTGCGTAGCTGATAACGAGCAGGAGAGAAAACAGCACTTCAGGAAGTAAAGGAAAGGGTAATGAAAGGGGGATGAAGGGGGGGTGCGGGCGGTTTAAGGTAATCCGATTAGCAGTTAATTCCACAGTCCAAGTTCAGCGGCTGACAGACTTTGAGACAAATGTTTACTTCTGGGCTGCCGTAACGCATCTTGCTGCCCCCGAAAACAGTGACAGTGCTCTCATCTCTATGGGGAAGTCCGGGTCACATGACACACTAACCCGGCATACCACCAGTCCCAGCTGGCCAATCATGTGGAGATGCTCCTGGTTCTGGTCCGATTAAGACTCCACTGATGGGACCCTGAACATTTGGAAGAAGGACTACATAATCTGGTGGATTAGGGGGGTTGCGATAATTCATGCAGTACCTGTGTTTTGGCAGTGGGGGCGATCTTTGTCTTTTTTTTTCTTCTGGCTTTCTGTCGCTGGCTGTGAGCTGGATGGAAATGAGGGCTATGAGGCCTATGCTGCATTACCATGCACGGCAGGCAGGGGGCGCTGTGGGCTATGAGGCCTATGCTGCATTACCATGCACGGCGGGCAGGGGGCGCTGTGTCTGTCCTGCCTTCAAACACGGTCTTTGGCTGGAAACGCGGCAGGAGGCTTTGGAGGGCTGAACTCACCCGCCGCATAGGAGGTTTCTAAGTAACGGAATTAGAGGATGGATCTCAGGCCCTATTAGAGCCCTTCTGATCACTTAATCTCCCGCACAAAGGCTCGCTCTCTCCCTGCTCCTCTCCCTGTCCCCCCCAGGCTCGGGGGGGGTCACCCTGTTGAGCTGAGTCTGCAGCCCCCCACAAGCCTTCACCCTACCCCAAGTGCTGCCCGCAGTGCTGAGAGTACCCGGTTATCATATGGAAACTTCTGGGGGGGGGGTTAATGAAGGGATCAGCACAGAGCGCAGAAACCTGGCCTGTTTGCCTCAAGCTGCACCGACATCCCATTAATCCCTCTGTGGATGGCACCCGGGGGGGGGGGGTAGGAGGGGGGGGTGGGCGCCGTTCTGCCTCAGCTTTTCCCAGCACTGCCTCTGGAAGAGTCTGGAAGCTTGGGGTGGTGGGTGACTCGATGGAGGGATTATATTTTTGGGGGGGGGGGGCGGTGAAACTGTCTGGAAAGTATCCAACTAGAATTTTACGATTAAGTGTCTTGGGAGGTTTGGGGCAGGAAGGCGACGCACTTCTGCGTCTGTGCTCCTCTAATGAGGTGGGAAGCCTTTTCCCACCTTCTCTGTCGGGGGGGCGCACAGGATTGTACCCCCCCCCCCCCCTCGCCGAATACAATAAAAGGTGCAGGGTGTGAAGTGACCAGATTCTGGTGGGGTGGACCCCGGATCCAGGGCCAGTGTCCCCCCCTGGCCTCGCCACGCCGTTTTCCGTCTGACGAGTAGCGCGACCTCGATGAGGGTGCCGGAATGGGGGGGGGGGGGGGAAGGGTGCTGGGGAGCCACTCGCCCGTCACCCCCCCAGACTGCTCCCTCAATCTCTCACCTCCTCGTCTCGGCTCTGACACCCTCGATGAATCACACCTCCTGGAGCCCCGCTCTGTGTCTGATGCCAAGCGATGGTGCGGAGGAATCGGCTAAAGGCGTTACACTCCACTTGTGGACCCCGGGAACCTATATATGTGTCAGCTGGTCCCCGGCTGCTCCAGGACCGGCCCCCAATAGGAGCAGGAAGGCCATATATCACGGGAGCAGGCCCGCCCATAGCACATGGCTATGTAATCCGCAGCGGCCTGTGATGGGAAACTCAGGCTGTCCTGCTTCCCCGGGTAACCGTAAAGGCGGCCGGCTTTGGACCGACAGCCAAGGGCGGGTGTTAAAGTCGATCTGCTTGCAGAACCCCGTCTGTCGGGCTTTGGGGGACAGGGGGGGTCTCTCCTATGGTGTTAACTGTGCAGATGTATGGCTGGAAAGTCATGCTTGCTGCCGGGGGCCAGGCTGTCTGACGGGCACTTTCTCTCCAGGTGAGTCTCTGTGCTGATGGAGAGTCACGTCTCTGCATCCGCATTTGACCTCCTAGTGTTACGTGGGAGTTTCTGCTGGGGGGGAGGATTCTCTAAGGTGGGGGGAGGATGTCACCAGAGCTCGATTACACTCACATGCAGAAAAGTCGTCAGCGGTAGAGATTATCTAACCCTTTTAGTTAGCTGTTACCACTGCTCATTGCAGATGTTCATTGCTCGGTATGTGGAAGACTGGGCAGGACACAGCATACCTGATACCCAGGGACAATTTGACCTCAGGGCCACCCCTCCCAACATCCACTTATCCCACCCTCCCCCCCCCCCGCCCACACACCAGCTAAGTGTACAAATGCCAATATGGGTAGATGAGAACTGTGCAAATCCTTGGGTGGGGGGTGTTCTTGTGCCACTGGTGGGGGGATTCAGCTGTACAAAGAGCCATACCATCACAAAGGAGAGGCTATTTAACCCACCCACTAGGGCACTTAACGTCTAGTTTAGAGAATTTAATCCGGCTATTACCTAGTAATGAACTTGAAGACTGCACTGCTAAGAGGCGAATGGCTTTTGCCAAGTAGCCTACCACAGGTTAGTCATCCATGGGCTTCTGGAAACAGCCGAATGGCTTTAGTGCTTATTTGTCCCATTTAAAACTTAATCAGCTTGTTTTAGAGGTGTTTGTGGCGAGAGGTGATGCAGGCACGTGGGGGCTGTTTCTATCTGATGCCTGGTTACAGTGGTTTTCCCCAAAGCATGCTGGGAGTCCCCTCTGCCCCCCTGTTGGAAATCTGCACTTATGACTGACAGTTTGACCCTCACCCCCCACCTCCACTGTGGTTCATCACCCATTCAGGCATCCTCTTCCTCGGCCTCCCCTGGTTGGTCTTCCTGTCACGGATGGGGGGGGGGGGGAATGATGGGTGACAAATGGGGCCCCTACACCACAGCTCCAGGTGTGGCCGGCGCTCCCAGCTGTGCTTCCGGCTTGCACATCTGGAATGCTCCGAGTCTGAGACAGGACAGCCGGCGGGCCGCAGGGTGACTGGGGCGGAGCGCTGGGGGCCGCTTTGGCTGGATGCCCACTGCTGGGCCTTCCTGTCGGCTTTCGGGGCAGGGGGCATGGAGACAGCGAGATGAGTTTACAGCACGCCCTGGCATTTCTCAGGCCGGCGAGCTCGGTGCGGTCCCGTCTCTTCATGAATAATTCACACTGAGTGGATGTGTTACCGCTCTCTGACCTTGGGAGGAGGGCCCTGCCTTTTGGCAGCTGACAGATGGGTGACAGGTAAGTTTGGGGTTCATGTCTGAGCGGGGCGGAGCCTTCCTGTCAGTCTCATGCAAGTGGTTATAATCATTTTGATGTTCCCTTCGTTTATTTAGGAGTGCGAGAAATCAGTGCTGACCATAGCTGAGCAGTGGGAGAGGTAGCGTGCACATGTTTCTGGAAAAAACTGAATTCCTGCTCTTTGTTTTGCCAGGACTGCAGGAACACCACGGCGCTGAACATGCAGGAATTTGAGTGGGGAATCCAAAAGACAGGCTCCAGCAAGACAGTCCTCCTTCTCGAGCAGCAGGACGGGAGACAGGCTCCAGCAGGACATTCCTCCTTCTCGAGCAGCAGGACAGGAGACAGGCTCGAGCAGGACATTCCTCTTTCTCGAGCAGCAGGACGGGAGACACATTTCACATTGCCTGGTCACAGCATCTGAAGCAGGACCACTCCACAGCCCACGCTGTGGAAACAGCAGGGTGAGACCCCCGCCCCTCACCCAGCTGGGCTGATGCTAATGGGGGTCCTTCATACTGAAGACCAGAGTGCGGGGGAGTGGGGTAAAAATAGAGGAAACAGGAATTGCCCCCCCCCGGGTAGGGGCTTTGTACCTGCTGGGAGAGAGTGGGGCCTGGCCCCAGATGAGTTCCACGCTGCTAGCAACCGGAACCTCCTACACCTGGAGCGCGTGTTACTCCCCCGGCCCAGCTGCAGAGGCCCCTCCTCCAAGCCATCTGACCCCCATAAGTGTGTACAGCGTCCCCCAAGAGAAGAACCCCCTACATCCTGTGTGGCACAGGTGATGAAGGCCAGTGTCATGGGGGGCTTGGGCGTGAGCTCCAGCCAAGGTAAGAGAAACACAGGTGATATACAGGAGGCCCCCCGGGCTGCGGGACCATCACCGGGGCGGCATTCATATGTGCCTTACATACAACCATCACACAGTCTGGTGACGCACTTGCGTGCAGTCAGTCTGGCTCTGGATCTGCTTACACACACCATTAACTTATGTTATACATGTTATATATGTTATATGTTATACAAACATAAATGCTATATATATTATACAAACGTTTATTTTACTCACAGACACTGTTTATTTAATAATTTCCTTCACGTGCACTGCACTGCATCCCATTTCCTTGTGGCTCTCCTTCAGTGACCCAGACTCTACATCCATGCGAGTGACTGCCAGCACACTGCTGTTGTGACTCATTGGCCATGAGTCAGTGACACTGCACTGCTGGGACTCATTAGCCATGCACATTACTGCCATTAGCTATGTGAGTCACTGCTACCACACCGCTGGGACTCAGCCATGGAAGTCACTGCCAATACTCTACCATGACGCATCTGGCTTGAGAGTCACTGCAATCGGCCATTTTAATGGCACATTCCTGCTCCTAAACTCTAACTCAACTAAACTCCTCCATGTTGGATTTTTGCTTTGTTTGGGTCAAAGCATGAGCCAGATCTGCCTGCAGTGATCCTGACCCATCCATTGTGATCCTGACCCACCTGCTGTGATCCTGACCCACCCGTCTTAATCCTGACCTGCCTGTGATTCTGACAAATGATCCATGATCATGACCTACCTGCTGTGTTTTTGACCCAGCCACCGTGATCCTGACCCACCTGCTGAGATTTTGACCCACCTGCTGTGTTTTTGATCCACCCACCCTGATCCTGCACCATTCCCCATAATCGTTACCAGTCATCTATGATCCATGATTCTGACCCACTCCACCACTGTCCCACGCGAAGTGAAGCAGCCCATGGTGGCCAACACGCAGCCTTCCCCTAATGGAGAAAACACCCGAGGAGGACAGAGCTGGGCCCTCAGAACACGGCTGAGCTTTAATTAGCACCCATGAGCCAGTGAGCTACAATAAACGCAGTGCTGGCGGCTGAAGGCGATATTGTACCATTTATGATGAGAATAAGCGATTTCCCAGCCCTGGGCCTACAGTGAGAGTGGCCTTCTGGCTGGCGCTGGGCCCACGAGCCGCCGGGCCACTCAGGAGCATGCCTTTCGGCTTCTTAAGCACGTCGCTGGGGGTGGAACAGAGGAAATGTCATCCCCAAACGACACACATGGACTCAGGCACCAGCACCTTCGGAATGATGGGGGACATCTGGCGTAGCGGAAGCTCAGCTGCAGTATGGCAGAATGTTCCAGAAGCATATCCCTGCATATATGGCACGGCCCGTGCTGATCACTGAGAGGGATCAGGGCAGCTTCTGGGGACAGCAGAAGGACATCCAGGGGACACTGGGGGGGTCTGCTTTCCTGGGCTCATCATAAAACATGCCCCCACCCTCACTGACACTCCTTTCATCAAGGGCTTCAAATTTGTTGCCCATGACCTGCCACATCAAAACACCCCATGAAGGGATTCTAAGGTGCCTGGGTGGGGGGCGGGGGCCCCACGCCAGGAGAAATCTGAAGATGCACAATCTCACTCCAAAAATAAACGGACACGCAGTGGGAATGCAGGGGGCTTGTCCGTTATTGGGTGTGAAAATGCCTCAGAGGCCCTCCCCGCTGACTGGGTCGGTGCCCCCCCCCCCATCTCGAGTGCCCCATGACTGCTTTCCTTTTCCTCCCCATTAGGGTCAATGGCAACCATGCAGGGGGCAGCAGGCCTGGCGTGAAGCTAATGGGTGACATCACAGCCATGACCTTTGACCCCCCCCCGATCACTGTCACCTGACACCAGCTCTGACGCTGAGTTGGTTGGACAAACTGAGGTAGGGGCCTGAAAGGACCCTCCCCCAGACAGGAACTACTTCTGGGTCAGTCTAATGCCTGCCAGCCCCCCATGTCTGTGGCAGCGCCAGCTTCGTTCACAGTGTACTCAGTGTTTACACCCAGCAGTTAGGATGCCTGACTGTGAAGGTGATAATTAACCTTCAAAAGTGGGGGGGACAGTGGAGGGCTAGACAGGGTAGGAGGCCCTGTTCTTACCTGGGATTAACATGCGTTTCTGCATGCATCTCGACCGGTCACTTTGGATCTCATTTTCCCTCATTTATTTAAAATGGGGAAGAAGAGATTAGAAGCTATTTGTGCTTTCCAGGGTAACCAGGCTGCCTAAGACATCTGTGTGGAATGGCTAATTCGCTAAATGAAATAAATAAATCTGTAAATAAATACATACATATTCCAATAATTAATTGTTTTATTCATTAGACAGTCGTTACTGTACAATATTATTCCACATTACTGAATTATGATGATTACTGAAATACTGAAACTCAGACACTGAAGCGAGAGTCTGCTGGGAGGCACTGGGGAGAGAGACTGAGGAGAGAGACTGAGGAGAGAGACTGAGGGGAGGCGCTGGGGAGAGAGACTGAGGAGAGAGACTGAGGGGAGGTGCTGGGGAGAGAGACTGAGGAGAGAGACTGAGGGGAGGTGCTGGGGAGAGAGACTGAGGAGAGAGACTGAGGGGAGATGCTAGGGAGGGAGACTGAGGAGAGATGCTGGGGAGAGAGAGTGAGGAGAGATGCTGGGGAGAGAGAGTGAGGAGAGATGCTGGGGAGAGAGACTGAGAAGAGATGCTGGGGAGGGAGACTGAGGAGAGAGACTGAGGGGAGGTGCTGGGGAGAGAGACTGAGGAGAGAGACTGAGGAGAGATGCTAGGGAGGGAGACTGAGGAGAGATGCTGGGGAGAGAGAGTGAGGAGAGATGCTGGGGAGAGAGACTGAGGAGAGATGCTGGGGAGAGAGACTGAGGGGAGAGACTGAGGAGAGATGCTGGGGAGTGAGACTGAGAAGAGAGAGTGAGGGGAGGCGCTGGGGAGAGAGACTGAGGGGAGGCGCTGGGGAGAGAGACTGAGGAGAGAGACTGGGGAGAGAGACTGAGGGGAGGCACTGGGGAGAGAGACTGAGGAGAGAGACTGAGGAGAGATGCTAGGGAGGGAGACTGAGGAGAGAGACTGAGGGGAGTCACTGGGGAGAGAGACTGAGGGGAGACACTGGGGAGAGAGAC
>JAODKL010000095.1:1829499-1858493 GCA_026780765.1 Petrocephalus schoutedeni
GATTGCCCCCCCGCACCATGCCCCATGTGCCTGGTCTCCCCCATCCACAGCGCTAGCTGCTGGCTACAGCTCTCCAGTGCTCTTCCCAAACATGCTCTCTCTACATCCCTTCAACGAATTATACATACTGCTCACACCTGCCCTGTCCAAAAACATGGGGGGAGCGCGATAAAGAGGCATTATGACCCGCCACGGCCCCAGGCCCCCGGCAAGATAGAGAGAGGCAGCAGCCGGGGTCTGCCGCCGTTCTCCTCGAAACCTAGCTGTGGATACGGCTAAGCTGTGCGTCTGTAAACCCACCACTGCCTGCGTTTGCCCCCCCCCCCCCCATATGTTTGCCCCCCAGAGACACCGCCGCGAGGAGGGCCAGCCAGTTACCCTGAACCAAGCCTCGTTTATGAACCTGCAGAGCCGAACCCAGCACTAACGTCCTCTAGAGGTGCCCCATGATGGCACATTCCGAATTAATGGATTCATGGGAATCTGAAGAAAAGCCAAGTTCTTCACGCCTGCGAGGAAGTGCCCCAAATCTGTATCTGTGATACCAGGCATGTATAAAACTTGGGGTCACCCTGGTTCTCCTGTTCCACCAAATCATACCTTAATCAGGGCGGACTAAATGAACAGGGTGGAAATCAAAGTGTGGAGGGCTCAGGAATCACACAGCAGGTTTGGGGAGCTGGAGGGGCGGACAGGGGAAGTGGAGTGCTAGCGACTGCGAGGTCATAGCAGGCTCGTCGGTGTGCACTCTGTGAGGATGTTTACACATCGCTTGGACATGCACATGTAAACAGCCCAATGTGTATGCAGGCCTGCGCCTGAAAAACAGCTCAGCTCCCCAAAGGAAGCGCCGGAGATGTCTGCTGGTGTCTCACCGCGAAGAAAAACATGGCAAAACAGGAAGCTGGTGACCAAACAAGCAAACATTTCCCTCCATTTTGGCACAGGGCCGGGGCGGGCACGGGTGACAGGCTAGGGTCCAGCCATAGGGGCCCAGAGGAGGCTGGAACCTCCATGGACCTCAGGCTGCTCAGCCTTTGGCCATCTCCTAGGGCGTGCGCCCGGAGGGGGTTAGGGTTAGGGTTAGGCTGCTCAGCCTTTGGCCGTCTCCCAGGGCATGTGCCTGAAGGGGGTACCAGAATGCTGACTGTGCACCATTGCCACACCACTCCTGGATGCTTTCTCAAGTTTCAGGTGAAGCTGGGGAGGCTTTAAGCACCAGCAGTGCCTGGGGGGGGGGGGGGGGGGGGGGTTTGAGGGGAATTAGAATTTGAGGGTGATCCTGTAAATGCTTCCGTTTTGACTGATGGCACCTTTGTCTAATCCCCCCGTTCTCACCTGCCTGCATCCCATCTGGGGCAGTTTCACACACATCACCCCTCTGTGCCAGCATCTCCAAATCGGCTCTGATTGACACCCCCCAGGGCCTGAAAGCGCTTTGCTGTGTGTGGGACTGGAACCCCATGCTGGGTGTCCCCTGCCTTGCCCTGCTGTTTCTTGGGAGAGCTACCTGGCTGGCCACGATGTCTCCAGCCTGTTTCAGTAAAGAGTCAGTTTCAGCTCACTAAGCAGGGATCGAACGGTGACCTGGCTCTCATTAACAGAGGTCTCCTTGCATAAACAGCAGCGTTCATCTGCCATGATCAAACCGCAATGTGCCCGTCAACAATCACATCTGGCCATGAGAATGGGGCTGTGGCTGGCACGCTGTGACCCGAGCTTCGGGGCCTCGGACTGGCACAGGCAGAGTGCCGAGATGCCGAGGTTCAAGCTGTGTGTAGCTGAGGCCACTTTGCAGGTCTGAATCAGGGTTCGTCCAAGGGTATAGCTTGATGCATGAGGAAGGTTGTTATAGTCAAAGAACATGCAAAAGGCCCACGTCTGTCAAACAACTAAGGTCATAACCTCCTTCCCTGCTGGTCCTAGCATGCTCCCCGGTGACCTCCTTGGTGACATGACAACAGAAGGTTCCTGAATCAATCCCACAAGTGACCCGACCCATGGCGGTAATTTAATGAAAATGAATTCAACCGTTTACACAAGACACTCAGCTCCCCAAGTCCACACCAAACTGGAGTTACAAAAACAATGTGTAGCATTGCGTGATGTAATGGGACTCCCCCCACCACCCCGCACCCCCCCCAGCCAAACATCCTTTGGATTCACTTACCCAGCCAACCTCAGGCGTCCAAAGCATCCTGTCCAAAGCTCCTAAGTGAAAACTGACTACCTGTGTAAAAATCCCAGAATGCATTCTGAGGGGGGAGCCTGCACTTTTTAATCGATGGTGTATAAATACATCTCCATGCTTCATACCTCCTGAACATGCCCCTGCACACTGGCCGCTGTTCCCCTCATCATATGAGCACCCCCCCAGCCCCCAGGGGTCTCACCCCGTGGTGTCAGTGTCTGGGCCATGCTTCTAAACGCATCAGAAGTGTGTCAGACTAAATGCTGTGTTTCCCAGGTGCTGGCTAGGAGCACGGTGTTCGTTGTGGGAGGGGAGACACCCCACTATGTCCTTATGTGACACCTTATTATTGAATTAGTCATGTTTCCATATCTGTATGGAGGGCTGGAGAAGCACCAGGGCTCTGGAGGGTGGGGGGTCACAGGGACCAGACTGACGCGAATCAACCCTCACTCTCGCCCATTTAGCTGTATCTAAAACCGTAAGGAGGTGAGCGTGTGTGTGTGTGTGTGTGTGTGCACATGTGCGTGTGTGAGTTCGGGGGGTCTCGCTGCGCCCTTCACTTTTTAATGCGGCAGTGACCCACTTACAGTGAGTTTTAGTGGTGGGGGGGTTGGGTTGGTGCGGGAGCTGGCGGGAGTCAGTGACGTGGGGGGTGCGCTGCGGGGACCCGAGGAGGGGTGGAAGGCGAGGAGGGGGACGTGGCTGAAGATTAGATTGGGCCATTGCCCACTCGCCCACGGCCCCACGGGGTCGGTGCCTAAGGTCTCGGCGGCTGGTGAGAGATAAGGCCCCCACCCCACTGTTTAATGGCCTGGATCATCTTTGAGGCACTGCATCCTCCCTTCAGCCTGGAGGTACTCGTCTCTGTACCAGAAGGTTCTGGAAGGATAAAAAAAGTGCCTGAACAATGGGGCTTGGCCAGTCTGGCCCTAAGGAACAAGCTTGCTGGGCGATTATCCCGAAAAGAAAAAGTTATAATAATTCCTGGCATGAAGCCCCCTTATTTATCAGCTGAGGGGGGCTCTCCAGCTTCAGAGATGCCAAATTCCCGGCCCGGCGAGTGGGAGAAGGATGGGCCCATCCTCAGTCTCCTGCTGTGGGGGAAATCTCATCCAGCCCCTCTCACAAACCCGCTGCTGAGGCCCTGGAACTTTGGAGGGAGGTGCACTTGAGAAATGCTAAGGGTTTGCTTTTTCCGGATTAGCCCGAATGCGAGAGGTAGCTGGATGGTAATCCATCAAACTGGTTACGTAAGAACCGCATTAAGCGGGGAATGAATTATTATAATGTCTCTGCATGATTTCCAAACGAATATTTCACTTTATACCTGCAGTAGATTAAGAGGAATACAGAGACATTATTATTATTATTATAATTCCAGTCCAGCGCTGAGCAGGGCTGGCTGGCCGGGGGACAGACCTCCATGTTTCAGCCTC
Source organism: Petrocephalus schoutedeni (assembly GCA_026780765.1). Lineage (NCBI taxonomy): Eukaryota > Metazoa > Chordata > Actinopteri > Osteoglossiformes > Mormyridae > Petrocephalus > Petrocephalus schoutedeni. The sequence goes on from JAODKL010000095.1 coordinate 1,833,130, forward strand.
TCTCCGGCTGCAGCACACACGACCCAAACAAACGGGCCCTTTCAAGCAGCCTCCCCTGGCCTGCTGCCCACCAACTCCTCACTGTATTTGATGTTTGACAGGTGGATTAGAGCCACCTCCTCTGCAGGTAATTACCATGAGGATGGAGCAGGGGGTTACAGTGTCCATGTCTCTGTGTTTACGCTTAGATGGTGTTCAGCCCCCCCTGATCTCCTGTGATTTGGTCCTTATTCGAAAGGTCGGGCGATGCTCTCTGCGAGTCCACAGCTCCCGGACCGGATGGTGACATCTGGACCAGACAACAGATAGGTACCAAGCCCTCCCACCATTAGAGGCAGGAGCCTGGGGGTGGTCTCCTCTGTGGGATTCTGCTGCACCTTTTCACCTGCTGCATTTACATCCCCACACAGACACCTGCAGTCCCCCAAACAGCCAGCAGAGCAGGACATTTCAGCACCGATCTGCAAACACTTACCACTTTTTAATCTCCCGTCATTCCAGTTTCTGCTTGAATCTACTTTTCATTGTGTATGTGTGTGTATGGGGGGGGTACTATCATTGTGAGCTCAGTGAAAATGCACCGGGTGAAGGACATGGCTAGAAGGTGCCACTCTGAGGACTGAGACATCCTCATTGTTCCGTGGTGCTGTGCAAAAACATGATGATGAAGTGGCTGTGACCTCCAGTGTGTCCGTGTGTGTGTTCATGTGAGACATGCCTGCGTGTGTATGTGTGTCAGCGTAAGAAACTGTGTGTGTGTCTGTGTGAGACGCTCCGGCATGTGTGCATGTATGTGTCCGTGTCAGACTTGCTGTGTACGTGTATGTGTGTATGTTTGTGCATGTGTGTTTGTGTGACGCACTCCTATGTGCATGCTTGTTTGTGTGCGTGTGAGACACTCTGACGTGTGTGTGTGTGTGTGTGTGTGCATGCTTGTGAGCCGCACGTGTTAAATTGAGACATGGCTATAAATCTCCCGCTGCTGCTCCGACTGCCTGGAAGTTATCTGCCAGCCCCACGCGGGCCGCTGTTTCCGGCCGCGCTGCCATCCCTCATCTGTCACGGGACCCGTGGAGATGGGGGGCCGATTGTGCTGCTGCCATAGAACCCCCCTCCCCCAGTGTGATTGCTAAGCCACTCAAGCATCTCATCTCCTTTCTAAATAATGAAAAATAGCTGCTTTCTGCACCAATCTGCTGCTACATGACGCAGCGTGCAGACTGGTCAGAGCCTGCTGAGCACAAAAGCCACTGACCGCAGCCTAGGGAGGATCTGTTTAATGACAGACGCTTACAGGGTCCCGGTCGTTCTCTGCGCAGTGCCACAGCCTTTCTTCCAGGCTCCTGCCAGCCAACAGCTCAGTGGTCTTTGTTGTGCGAAAATGAGTCCTCCAGTCCACACGGGGGCAGTGTGGCAAGGCGTGGCACTATGGGAGATCCATCCCTGAATTGGGCTGGTGAACTCTGCCCTGGTCCTGCTCTAAATACTATCACTATGCAACTTAAAAAAAAAAAAAAAAACTTAAAGCAGCTGAAAATTTTTATTTGAATTATTATGTATTCTGAAGTAACTTGAAACGTCCAGATTTATTCAGTCAAAATTTACCATAAAGTGTCTGAAGGTTTCTTATTTTCCCCAGGAAAGATGCAATGTTTGAGGAATTGGTTCAGCTCAATTCTTACAAAGAAAACAGAGGCAGCCCAGGGTCCCGTCTTAAGTGAGAATTTCAGACGTGACAGTGATTGAGTGCTAAAGGTTAGGGCATACTCGCACGCTCACATGCTCTCAGGACCCTGGGTAGGCCGCCTCACTGCCTGTGAGTAATTAGGGGTGGGATTCACAAAGCGGGGTCCGGTGGAAAGTGAGTGCGTCGCTCAGGTAATGCAAGACGGTACCGTGGCTCGGAAATGTCAAAGACACGAAGGAGGAGGGGAGAGGGGGGGGGAGAGAGAGCACTGTGGTAGAGGAGAAGGCAAGGAACTGCCAGGGGGCCAGCGCAGAGGTATGGGGGGGCTGAGGACCCACCTTACAAACTCAAAAATGCCCTTTCTGGACTGCCCCCCCTATTTATAAGAGACTTTTATCCAAAGTGAAGAACAGTTGATGAGGCAGAGTCAGCCAGTCTCTGCATCAGCTGAGGGCAAAGGGCCTTGCTCAAACGGTCAAGACTCTGGCTACCACAGGATCTGAACCAGCAACCTTCTGGTTACAGGAACAGCCTCGCAATTGCCACCGCTGTGGAAGCAGCTGGTAACTTCATGCTCAGCTGAATCGTGCGGTAGCTCTAAATATTTAATGAGGATGGGAAAGTGGCGTCTGTTGTGTGGAATACATTAAGAGGGCCCAATGAGGGTGCAGAGAGATTTATTCATGTTAGCGTGAATGCAGCTCTCCTATTGGACCACGTATTAGGCCACCCAGCCAGCCCACAGCTTGTTCCATGCTGTTGTTTGAAGTTTTTGTTAGACAGCAGACCTGCTGATGTGGCTGAGGAGGGGAGGGACCCCTGGGGACTGTTCCGTCTGCATTTTATGGCAGTAATGACTTCTAGAGAAAGGTTGACTGAAGATAATGTATGCCTTATAAAGCTAAACATGAACTCAGTATAGGCCATTGGTCACCATGCCATCTGCTGGTCTAATGTGAGCGCCACATGTCAAGAAAGCCCCTGACCTGAACCCTAACCCTAAACCATGGTGCCTCACAGTAGAGAAAACAGCCCATGCTCACAGGAAGTGGGATCTAATCTGGGGGGGCAGGGTGACACGGCCCCATGGTCCTGATCCAACCCAGCGACTAAGGAAACGTAGAAGGGAAGCTAACCAAGACATGTTCCCCACCTCCCAAAAGCCAGAATCTACCCCGACCAGTGCTGCGCTTAACAACTTGGGGGGCTCCACGGCCCACCAAAGAAACGGCCAGTATGCCAGATGAGGCTGAATGCCGAGCGACGCTGCGGTCGGCGTGTTGGTCTGGAAATCACACAGCTACTTGTTTGCAGCCACACTCCAGGAGATAATCTGATTGGGTGGAAAACTACCAAGCTGGAGACATGGTGTGATGCTGCCAGGGGGTCAGTGTGATGAGCAGGCATGTGGCCCTTGGCTCAGAAGGACCCGGCTGCTCCATACCTTCCTTACCAGGGCAGCAGGTGATTGTGGGTAAGTAGCTGGCAGATAGGATAGGGCATGATTGATATCGTCGATCTGGGATTCGTATTTGCATTTTTCATTCTTGATGATGGGAAGCCTGTGAGTGTGGGGGGGTTGGCTCTGATAAAAACAGGGGGGTGAATTTTCAGGGGGAATTAAGGTGAATTGTGCCCCCCCGTCACCGCCTGCCTTCCTGGCTGCCTCACGTGACTGATGTTTCTGGTGAAGTGAGCAATTCTGGTGAAAACACTCTGCATGTTAAATAAATAACCAACTGGTTAGAGGGGCTGATCCCCGCCCCCAAGCATAGACACATATAAAAAACTGCCATTAGACACACACAGACTGTCCCCCTCCCACACACATACTCGATCTCTGGCTTTTACAACATGCTGTCATTACCATTTAGTGGGGGTGCTTTCTGACCTTTAGGAGTACTCATGTCCCCCAGCGGATGTTGCGATGCCCTCTTGTACAGGGAGGCCCAAATTTAGCCCCGTGCAATGCCTGTATTTGGCCAGGAAGACACACTATGCTGCGGTAACGCCGGTCAGGATGGATCACGGGTGATGAAGGGTGAGGGGCCAAAGCCATCCCACAATGCCTCACTCGGCCGCATGCAGCTTTATTAAGAAGACTTGAACGGTGGAATATTACCAGCCCACTGCTTTGGCTAAGTGAGATGTAATGTGCACTAATGTAAGTGTGTGTCAAATGGAAACCCCCCACACTCACTAATTATCTCCAGAGGGGGGATAATGGAGACTCATGAATGAACATTCCGGCTAATTCCAAACCTTGCTGTCTGTTCCCTCCCGGGACGAGTGAGTTGATGGCCCCGGTGGTGTGTTTAACGGCGGGGTGGGGGTGGGGATTGATATGTGAGTGTGTGAGTGGTTTTTAAAAGGGTTTGGGCGGGGGGCATGGCCAAGCCCTGCTGTGTCGGCTTCCGGGGCAGTGTACTGCCCCCCTCTGACTTCCGGGGCTGTGTACTGCCCCCTCTGACTTTCGGGGCTGTGTACTGCCCCCCTCTGACTTCCGGGGCTGTGTACTGCCCCCCTCTGACTTCCTGGGCTGTGTACTGCCCCCCTCTGACTTCCGGGGCTGTGTACTGCCCCCTCATACTTCCGGGGCCGTGTACTGCCCCCTCTGATTTCCGGGGCTGTGTACTGCCCCCCTCTGACTTCCGGGGCTGTGAACTCCCCCCTCTTACTTCCGGGGCTGTGTACTCCCCCCTCTGACTTCCGGGGCTGTGTACTGCCCCCCTCTGATTTCCGGGGCTGTGTACTGCCCCCCTCTGACTTCCGGGTCTGTGAGTGCTGCCTGGCTGGGTTCCTCCCTCTTTCTTGGTCTTCTCTCCCTTCTCTCCTGGTCCTCTCTCTTTTTCCTGGTCTCTTGATTTCCTGGTCCTTCCTCCCTTTCCTTCCTCCCTTTCCGTTCTCCCTTTCCTGGTGCTCTTTCCTTTTCCTGGTCCTGCCTCCCGATCCTCTCTCACTTTCCTGGTCCTCCCTCCCTTTCCTGGTCCTCTCTCGCTTTCCTGGTCATGTCTGTAGCTCTAGGCTGGCATGACATTAAAGGTCACATGGTCCGACTCCTCGACACCGATCACAAATTTGCTGCTATTAGGAATAATACGACATGACATTTTCCAGAGCTGAAAAGGTGACTTTTAATCAATGGGCCGAGTTTGGGAGGAGCTCTAAGAGAAACATGGTAATGGTCGTCAGGTAGACGGGCCAGTCTGAGCCGCGAGGTGAATCTAATTAGGACGAGCCAGCAATGCCGCTGATTAGTGCAGGCTAATTACATTTGGTGTCTCCTGCTGCTTGAAGTTTCCGCGCTTAAACAAATAGTGAGAAAATGCTCTGGTTTCAGCTGGCTTTGTTTATTTCCGTCCCTGGCGTTGCCTGCCTCCTCGACATTCCACCCTGATGGTGCTATCAGGGGGCTGGGGGGAAGTGGGGATACTTACCCAAAAGATAAATTGACAGACAGATAATATAATTGACCCCCCACTCCTTTCCCCGCTGAGAGAGGAGCTGCTGTTGATGCCCCAGGGTTGGCCTAAGACGGTCAAACCTGAAGCGTCTTGTGTGGGAAAATCTAACTCGCCAACGGGTGTGGGGCTGATCTCCAAACGGCACGCACGATGCACAGCGCGCATAGCGTGCACAGCGCGAATGTGTGTCCACCCCTGCAGATTAGCCAGTGTGCAGTGCTGAGACCTTCTGTAAGGGGGAGTGAACAATGGAACTGAGCTAATAAGCCCCCTTAATTATTGATGGGGTACTGTGTGCATGGGGGGGGGGGGGGGGGGGGGGGGGGGGGGGGGGGGGGGGCAGGGCAGGGCAAGGCAGGGCAGAGGTGCTGTTTCACAGGGGATTTAACCAGAGCATTACAGAGTAACCTGGCCTCAGGACACCCTTGTGATAATCCCGGCCGGATGGGTGGAGGACAGATTCGCCGTGGTGGAGGGGGGGGCAAATATCGGGCCTTTGTGACGTGCCATTGCTCCCTAACCTGACCCCACACCCCTTCAGCATAGCAGTGCCTTCTCTGGGATCGGACCCAACACCCCTTCAGCACAGCATTGCCTTCTCTGGGATCGAACCTCACACCCCTTCAGCACAGCAGTGCCTTCGCTGGGATCTGATCCCACCCCACACCCCTTCAGCACAGGTCCAGCTTTCTAGCTTTGCTGCTCGTAGCTACCTCCGACAGTGTGTAAAACGAGGTGTTGTACGATGTCCCCTCTGGTGGTCTGACGCTGTGAGGTTACCCTCAAGGAACCCCCCAGAATAACCTGACCTGTTTAAACAAACAGTGTATAGATACACACAGCATGCAGACCCATGACCCAGATCCCTTTCAGCACTGGAATATTATGGTATGGAACCTGAAACCCATTAAAAACAGCCCCAGCTTCACCCCTTGCTGTTACTGGAGGCCTTTACACTGAAATTATCCTTTGAGTAAATTATGCCAATTCAAAATAGAATTAAGCTAACAATGTTAAGATCCCTTTACAATGGTTCTGCTTGTTTAAACAAGGGGGCACCCAGGTCATTTAGGAACAGGCTGGGGCACAAAAGGCACCGGAATGGGGGGGTCATAGACCTTGCAAACCCTTTGAGTTTGCGAAGAGTCCCTAGGGAGTATCCATGAGGTACATTTTGATGAGCAAAAAACGGTGGTCTGGGTATTCCATGGAAACACACTGCCTTGCTAGGTACTGATGACCCCCACCCCCCAGTGTCTCTTTGCTTCATTGGTAAGAACTCATTAGGGGAAGACACACAACCCAATCTCCTGTCCCAGGAGACGTGTTCCGGTAAATACCATCTTCGTTTGGTTCCCAGTCCTTCCTTTCGTTACATATGTAGCTCAACAATAAAGCCAGCCGCACTGGGCCAGTGCCATTAGCCGAGTCACTGCCTTGGAGGGGATCACTCCACAGCGAGGAGGCGGGAACAGGGAAGAACTCTGCTTCCTCCGTCCATGCCAGTGCCATTAGCCGAGTCGCCGCCTTGGAAGGGATTAATAAAGCTTGGAGACGGGAACAGGGAAGGACTCTACTTCCTCCAGTCCAGTGCCATTAGCCGAGTCGTCGCCTTGGAGGGGATCACTACAGCGAGGAGACGGGAACAGGGAAGGACTCTGCTTCCCCTGGGCCAGTGCCATTAGCCGAGTCGCCGCCTTGGAAGGGATCACTAAAGCGGGGAGATGGGAACAGGGAAGGACTCTGCTTCCTCCGTGCCAGTGCCATTAGCTGAGTCACCGCCTTGGAGGGGATCACTCCACAGTGAGGAGGCGGGTGTCGGGAAGGACTCTGCATCATCTGGGCGTGCATAGCCCCCTCCATCATGAAGAGACCTTCCTCCCACAGCTGGCCCTAGTTAAATTACCAATTACAGGGACTCAGGTTAACATTAATTGAATTATGAGCCCCTTACCCCCGCCCCTGCTCCATGCCCCATCGTTCAAAGTACAGAGCGTTCCTCTGTCCCTCCATTGGTCCAAGGCCAGTTGAATCGGACCCAGATGGACTGGGATATACCAGCACCATGAGAGGGCTGATTTAGCACAGCAACAGACTACCCTGCAAATGAGCTCAGCGGATGCTGACGTGGACAAAGATAACAATTAAATTCACCAGTCACACCTATACCGGCACTCTACTGCACACTGTACCTCACACTCTATGGTACACTGTACCCCACACTCTATGGTACACTGTACCCCACACTCTACTATACACTGTACCCCACACTTTACTGTACAGTGTACCCTACATGACAAGCATGTTCGATTATTTCAGATAACAGAAGTGATTAGCAGAATGATTAGCAGTAATTCTAAATGTTTTACTGAAATGGCTTTACCCCCAGCTCAAAGGTACAACAGCAGATCCCTCCTCCAGTCTGAGGCTCCTCACACAGAATAACATGATGTATTTGAGCTCTAGTAGCTGTAACTGGGCAGCTTCCAGGGTGACTTATTTGATACTTTTCAGTCTAAAACCTTTAATCAAAGACCTCCCTGCTGGGGCCCCCATACCATAAAGCCTCCTCCATTAGGGCACCCAGTCAAAGACCTCCCTGCTGGGGCCCCCATACCATAAAGCCCCCTCCATTAGGGCACCCAGTCAAAGACCTCCCTGCTGGAGCCCCCAAACGGTAATGGTGATGATGGTGCTGTGGTGAGTCCTTAAGGTATGACAGGCCACAGCAGATGGAGGAGAGATGGCAGCCACTGCTTAGACACAGCAGAAAACATTACAGTACTGAATCTTTGTACTCCCTCTGCTTTGTAGAGTTTCCCAGAAGCCTTTCAGCAAAACACACACAGTACTGTCAGTCCCAAACTCAAGGCATCAAGACAAGACAACAAGCTCCAGTGTGTGAGGAAGCAGATGCAAACAGTCAGCTACATTTCAGTTTTAGTTAAATGTTTATCAGGTCAGAAGACCCCAGCATGACCTTAGAGTAACCCCGGCGTGACCCCAGTGTGACCTCAAAGTGACCCCAGCGTGACCCTAGCAGTCCCAGAAACACCCTGGAGCACGAAGCCAGAGTGCACAGACAGTATAGAGTGGCGAGGGTGTGTGTGTGTGTCCCAGCCTGGGAGGGGGGGGGATGTCAATCAGTTATGAGGCTTGTCATCCAGGGAAGGGAACTGTTGGTCAATTACGAGGCACATAATCCTGGGCTGAGACTCCAGAGAATAGTGAGATATGCCTGTTTGCCCGGAGCCTGGGGAGGGGGGGCATGGGAATGGAGCGCAGATCTGAATGTGTGAGTGTGTGTGTGTGCACGCGTGTCACGTGCGGCTGTCCGCTGTAATCTTCCCATTTAAACGGCCGTGTGCCCATACCCCACAGGAAATGCCGCTGACCTCCCCTCATCACAGGCCCTACCCCCCAGCCCAGCCACCCACCTCGCCCGCCTGGTTTCCCAGCAGTGCCATAATCCACACAGATGAGGGGGATTTAAGACGGCTGTGCTGGCAACCCGATCAGTGCATGTGAAACACATTTCTGTTACTAGCATCAGCAGACACTGTCATTCAAAAGGGTCTCCAGCACTAATATTACACACCGCAGAAACACAGACACTCAGGCATAAGCACACTGCATGGGCCGCACAACGGCCTCAGGGTGCCAAGTTCGATCACCCCCCTTGGGTGTGCATGTGTGGAGGCTGCAAGATCTCTCTGTGTCTACAGAGGTTTGGGGAAGAAGGACCAGTGCATTGTGGGAGAGGTTCCAGCTCACTGTCACCCTGTACAGGAGAAGCAGAACAAAAGGTGGATGAAAATACTCTTTAAGTGTCACCCAAAGAATTTGGTCATTGGACAGTCAGGATGAGCACAGGCTAAGTGCCCTGAGCTGAACCTGCAGAGAGGCTGGGCATGAGGCTCAGCCGCACCACACCTCGAACCCCCCACCACCCGAAATAAAGACAAACACACCAACCAGAGAACAATATCCTCAGGGAGAACACAAGAAGCAGGACTTTGCTCATTATGGGGAACCAAAGTGAGGCCACTGGCTTTTGTCTGGGGAGGAAAAAGCAAGGAATTCGAATGCCAGCTGGACTCCAGAAAGATGCTCAGAGCGGGAAACGCAGAGGAGCGAAAACCGCCACGTCCACATCTAAAGAGCCTCCCCGCAGGCCAGCGAACAGAGCGCAGGGTGGCCCATAGCGACTCAGCCGAGGCGGCGTGCTCTGGGGGTCCCTACTGAGACCGGGCCGGGGGAGGAGGGCTATTATTAAGAACACTTCTGGTACCATTACCCAATTTCCCTGAAAATATATCCGTGGGTTCCTAACCACAGAAACCCCTAATTCAGCATCATTTCAAAGCCCCTCCTTTACTCCGCACTCTGTTACGGTGCTCAAAGCGACAGCCTTTCCGGCCTGCAGCCGGCAGCTTGCCACGCGGGGGCAGCGAGCTGGGGTGGGGGGGGGGACCTGGCCGGGACCGAAAGGCCTCCACGAGGATGTGGTCTAAGGGCATGCAGTGAGAGCCAGGCTGTGCCTGCTCCCCGGGCCACTCCTCAAGATGGTCGCCTTTGGGGGGGGGGCACTTTAACAGCAGGGCGAGCAGGAGGAGCCGGGATGGAGCGTGCTGCACATCGAGGGGAGCTCCCTCCATAAGGCGGCCGGGCCGGGTGGGGGCACTGGCGGGGGGGCACGTGATGGTGGGGGGAGCAGGACGGCCTCTGCAGGATGAGGCCTCCTTCTCCAAAGGTCAGCCATGTTTTCAGGGGGGGTAATTATCCCATTAGCCGGTAGGGTCTGGCTTAATCCGGCGGGCCTGGTGACTTCAAACGTGGCCCCCCACTCTGGACACGACAGGTGAAGTGGGGGTCGAGCAGACTGTGGGCGGGGGAGTACGCTGATTGCAGCAGGCTCAGCATACTGACCTCTCCCCCGGGGGGGGGGGGCTATTTTCACAACCGAAGACTGAGCGAAAAAGTACAAGTGGGTCAGCAGACCAGTAGGCAGAACTCCTCATTAGCCTGCCTCATCCACATTCATCCACACGCTGTGACACTCTGGCCCATTCAACTGGACCGCTGGGACCTACCGAGCCCACCGCATTCAGAAGGGAAGGTGGGGCATTCCGGCTGAGAGCTAGCCTGCTCTGACCCCCCCCCCCTCAGCATCCCCGCACCCATCTCCCTGACAGAGACGCACCTCAGCTCTACAGCAGGAGCAGGGCCTGGTAGCATTCTGGGTCCGGGTCAGAACCCCGCAGAAACGTTTCACAGTGATCCATAACAACCCCAAACCCAAAACCTTCACATCCATCACTGCTAACCCCGGAACAAGGGAAGAGAAACAGATGGTTTTTTTAGCGTCCAGGAGAAGGGAGAGGAACAATTTTTTTTTAAATCTCTAAATAAGTGGAGGCGTTTAGCTTAGTGAACGGGCAGCACAGACACACTACACTGAAAAAATAAAAATATGATTCATTTATACATCCCATCAAAAAAATAAATTATTTATCCAAGTTACGGTACTCAAAACAATGAAAATGACACGTTTAAACAAACTAGCAGACAAAGTTAAAACAAAATGCTAGATACAATGTTTGTTTCCTTCAGGGAAAATAAAAGCAGCCGCTCGCACACCGTCGTCATGGCGAGCGCGTCTCTACGCCAGGAGCCGTGAGATATGCGGCCACACGGCACCACAGACGCTCCGCGGAGCCGCTGCTTCGTGATCACAGCCTCGGCGGAAGACAGCTGAATATTTCCAACCCTCATCACCAATACTTTGTGAAACCAAAAAGTTGGGGGATTTATTAAGAAACAACGCTTTTTTCCTTTGAAAAACATAAATAAAACCTGATTACTGATAATAGGCTGGAAACCGAACCCACTTCACATTTGTTCTTTACGCCCAGCGAGCGACAGGAAAACACAGACGGCTCCAGAGACCCCTAATATTTACATGCACTTTCAGAGGGCTTAAGCTCAGCCCGAATAAGCTGTGATTGTGCAACTATACCCCCCCAAGCAAACAGTCCACATGCAAAAAAGCCTCATTGGATGAGCATTAACTCAGAGCCCCCCATCCCCAGAGGCCATTAATAACGCCACCCAGGAAGAATCAGACTGCAATATTCTGCCACAGAGCAGATGGACTCTAAGAATTTGTCACACGCCATTACTGTCCTTCCCCACTTCACGATGCTACTTTCATTCACCCCCCAACCCCCAACCCCTAAACCCCCACCCAGTACGACGGAATCTTGGCAGGATGGGAGCCTAGAATCGATGGGACCCTGGCGGAGACACGCGGCACAATGCATGAATGGGTGACTAAAGGAGTGTGAAAGAATGATGGAGAAAAGAGAGGGTGCCTTCTCAGGCGGGTGGGGGCTGGGGCGTCAGAGTTGGGGGGGCGGCCGGGGGGTACAGCTGAGACGTTCTCTCTTCTCTGGAAAAGGGAAGCCCCCCCCCGCGACACTCAGGTAACATGCCATTGCTCTCCTAATCCCTCTTAATAAGAGAGCTGCAGTGTCACCAGTGTCCCATCAGAGCCACGGAGGGGAGCAGCCATCCGAATGGGAACTCGCCTCACCTTAGCCTTAACCTCCGCCACACCTAACCCAACACAATGCACCACTTTTGCCATTTTTAGTTTCATCATTGCTGTCACAGATTTTTATAACACTGAGTTTCCTCTTAGTAAGGACTGAAAAAATGGTCAAAATAACAGGTTTTTATCTCATCCTGGGGACATTTGGTTAAGGGTGTTGTGACAGGGATTAGGGTTTTTTCTATTGTATTTTGTTTGGTTACTTATAATTAGGATTAGGGCTGGGTAGGGGTTAAGGGTGTTATAGTTGGTATTCGGGCTTTCCCCATAGAAATGAATGGACGGTCCCCATAATGACATGAATACGTGTACTGCGGGTGCGTGTACACGCGCCAGAGATTTTGCAAAAGTATTTACAGAGTTTGCTTGGGTGTGAGTTTGGGGGCGGCAGCAGGAGTTTCTTCTCGCGGTGAAGGTCAACTTGTGTTTTTGTTCCAGAGCGTGACCCCACCACCAATTTTGGTTAAATGCTGCTTCCTGGAGAGCTTCGCCGCACAAACCGGGCCGTTTCAGCGAGGGACGGGGGCGACGCCCCGGTGCACTGGTCCGTGTGAATACAGACACGTAACAAACAGGCTGTCCGTTGTGCGTTCGGCGTCCCCAACGCCGCAGCGCCTATTTAGCCACAGTTACTCACTTCGTCGTCACTGGCCGTTGTGTTAGGTGGTTTGCTGTTTCTGATACATCGGTTCTTAGCCATACACTCAGTAAATTAAAACACATGGAAAGTACTTACATTAATTTTCGTACTTCACAACTGTTTGGGAAAAGTTCGCAAAAAATAAACCACTTCTTTTATTCTGTTCAATACAATATTTAGGTTATTTAAAATCGCAGCTCGTGTCAATGTCAAAATATATTGGTCTCAATAAGCATGAAATAATTTACAATCCAAAAATAAGACACTATTATAGATTATTCGAAAGTTATGAATATATTAACTAAATCAAAGTTACTCAAAGGGTAGTATCTCAACCTTAAAAATCGACTGACGAATTTTACCAAACGAAAAGGCTGTTTTGTGTGACTGTTATACTAATTTCGGGTGTGATTTTCCTTCTCCGCGGGTGGTTACAGTCAGCAGTAACGTTGAGGTCTCAGCCTGCGTCTGCTCTGCTTCGCTTTGGGTAAGTGATCACGCTTTAAATACATTTTAATAATTTATTTCAAAACATTCAATGTCACACACAGAGGCTAAAAGCCTCTCCTGACCCGGCGAGACATTTAAACGGCAAATCAAGGACACAATATTTGAATTCAGCTCCCATAAATTGTATTTCATATAAGCCGATATGTTTATTAGTTAGACTAAATAATTACTGAAATAATTATAATGATAACTAATGACGCCGTAATTAACTAATCAGCGGAATTCATGACGCTTATAAACACATGCAAGGGATTTAAATTTACATTACGAACATAAAAGTTCAGTTTTTAAACATTCGAACTATTAACTCTGAAATGTATATTTTATTTAGGTAATACTTCAGGTTAAATGACGATTCTAAGAACCGAAAATTAATATTTAGAAATTTGGAAAATTTAGCCTAACGCGTCACCTTATACAGAAAGTTAATTAGGCGTGGTAAAATTTCGTTTCTGCTGCTTGGTGAAAAATGAGGGTCACGAATTGAAGCGAAATGTGACAAATGACCGAACGGTTTTGGGCTTTATTTAAACATGAGCCTCGCTCAAAGTGGTCCCGCAGGACTGCGGCCGGCCGGGCACTGGCGACGCGTCTGGGCGCCGTACGGGGCATCCGAACACCCGGCGTGACTCATTTAATTTAGAAAATCTTGATTTAAAAATGCAAGATATTCAACTGCAGCGGAACCAAGAACAACTGCTCAGAGATACGTCTGCTTATTTCGCCTTTAATGCTGTTACAGCGTAAGTGCCTTTGATCCCCGACCCTGGTAAAATAATAAAAATCTGGAATAACAATGACCTGTACCAGTCGAGCCCCTTGTCGTAGTGCCTGTCGAAGAAGTGCGGCTCGGCTCCCACCGCCCTGACGTCGGGATGCACTCGCAGAAACTCGAGCAGCGCCCGTGTACCTCCCTTCTTCACGCCGATGATGATCGCCTGGGGCAGCTTCTTGGTCCCGTCGCCCAGCGGGCACGGTTTACCTGCACTCCGGCTCCCAGCTGCAGATGTTGGGTCGGGGGAACTCAGGTGGGACCTCGGATCGGTTGCTCCTCCGATCAGCGGAGCCTCGTCCGCAAAGCCCGTCGCGATCCATTTCTGGAGCAGCCGGTCCTGGGCGACTTGTCCAGGCGCTCTCTCCGGGGCTGGCGCCGTGCTGCAGCGCTCGGTGAGGCAGTGCATGAAGTAGAGCAAAGTGAACAGGCTGCACAGCATGGCCATAAACTTCTTCGAGATGCTCCTGGGCAAGTTGTCCGACCGGAGACGGCTAAATGTCATAACGGGTGGCGGGTCGCACCTGTGGGCTCTGGAGCCATGCTAGGTGGGCATTTTCAGATTGTGCCATCAAAAGCCGGAGAAAGTCAGCGAGAGACGGCATCAGAACCGGGCAGACTTCTTCCTCGGTGTCATTTGGAAAAATCTTCCTGTTTTTAATTATGAATACCCGAAATGTTTACTTGCCCTACTAAAGAGATTTGGAATATTATAGTTATTATAAAATTCATCATGGCTACGCTGTCTCAATCAAGCTTATTACACCTATGATAATAGCCGGCGAGATGTGGTCTTTTAAGCTTCGACAATAGAGCTATGTTTATTCGTGAGTCTAGATGTCCCACCTCCCCAAACCTGGGTCTTGGGTTAGACAGTCTATTTCTAAAACGAATTCAGATACATTTCTTCATGAATGAATAGAGCCGAGAAAAGTCAGTATTATTCCTATACATTTAACATCTCCTTAAAGCAAGATCATAATATATTCCCGGTGCTTTTTTGGGGTGAAGACTAACTTCACCGGTTCCTTCGCACGTGAGTCGCTTGTGTCAAACTTCAGCGCGACATCACGGAAATTGCCGAGCGTTTTCGGGTCCAATCGGAGCCCACACGATCTTTTACGATGATTCGTTAGAGCCTCCTCCAGTTTAACAATAAAATAGACCAATCACACGCCGACGGGGGAGGGGTCCGGAGCCAGGAAGTGCCGCGCCCATGGAAATCTTTGTCAGCTCCGGGCAAGGCCGAGTGTTCCCGAAGAAGTATCGACCGCAGTGCTTACCTATTTACAGAATTCCCAGTATTTACAACCTATCGAAATTTGTCTTCAGTTTTTAATCAGCTACATTAGACGATGCATTACTCAGCCATTAATATTCAAACAATGAGTAGTTTGTATGACAACATTGTTATTATTATTATTTATTATTGTTGTTGTTGGCCTAGGAGTATTCCACGAAGCAGGATTTCTCGGTTAGTTGGAAAGTCATGATTGTACAATATACATGCTCCATACCTAAGCTCTTATTGGATTATCATGATTTATAGCTTAAGTTAACCCAGCTACCCGAGAAATCCTGCTTCGTGGAGCACCTCCTAGTATGTGCCTTCATCCAAAGCAATGCACTATTTCGCCTGTTTTCGGACTCTGATCATTAAAGGAATAATTCAGATTAAGCTTCTTGCTCTATACCCCTGCAGGGACCAAAGACAAGCTCCAGTGTAAGTGATGTGCTGCCCACCGGCCCAGTGTCTACCTGATAATGCAGGGTGGTGTGGATGCCCCCTTGCTGTAAAGAAATAAAGCTTCATCGTGGAGCACAAACGGATTCCGGTGTGTGTCGGATCACAGGAGATGCAAGAACAGAGGCAGAAGCCGCCCCTTTCCGATCTGTACAGATTAATCACTCCTCACTTAGTTCTGAAATGCTGTCATTACGAGACTGGGATGAAAGCCAAGTGCAAAGTAGCGACTGGGGAAGGTCTGCAGAGTGCGTCAGTGGAAATGAGGCATCAGGGGAGTGTGTGTGCTCCACCCCTCAAGAAAGTGGGTGATTCTTAAACTTGTGATCTTATACTGTAATGGAAGCACAGCGCGCATCCCTCTGCGCCAGCTTCTGTGTCCTGCAGGACCACCACGCAGGCTGAGCTTAGTCTCCCGGGTCTCATTTGGGCCACCAAGGAAGACGGCTGTTACCCCCTTCTCTATAAGTGGAGGAATTATGTAGGTTACAAATAATAAGGGCACATTATTACTTTACAAGTGAGCAGGAATGAGAGGATCACATGGTTCACATCTGCTGTTGCATTTTTTTGGGGGGGGGGGGGGGGGGGGGGGGGGGGGGGGTGCATTGTAGATGAGCCTGCTGACTGAGGAAAAGGGCAGAGAGGAGGAATCGGAGGAGACCCCTGTCGCATGCCAGATGTGCCCACATACACAACGCAGTTAGACAAATCCCCCTCCCATCAGCAAAACAGCCACGCCCCCTCCCTTTCACCCCCCCCAAAAGAAGACACGTAAAGTTCTGGTACCGGGGGCACTACCTTGTCATGTTCTTCCTCTCCACAGAGGAATGTGCTAGACGCTAGGCCTCTCCCAGTGCTGTGAGTGGCTGCTTTTTGTGAACTGGAACTGGTTTCTGCCGTCAGTATGCGCCTGCCCCCCCACCCCTTCATCTGTGATTTATAGGCTCTGCAAGCTAATTCATTGATTAATGAATTAGTTAATTAAGGTAAATGCTGGGTAGCCAATGGCCGCTGGGTCCGGTTTCCTCTTCCACCAATCAGAGCAGTGCAGTGACGCCCACGCTTCTTCAGTTTCCGCTGCTCTTCTGAGAGAGACAGCGTTTATCATATCATTGAGAGCGGATGGAGCTGAAACATGCCAGGCCGTAAAAAGTGACATCTCCCTCTGGAGCTTCCCTTAGCGTGAGCCTGGCAGCCTGACAGGTGTCAAGGAGCATGTTTCTTTTCCCTTGTGATGCTCTTGAGAAAATAGGAATCTGACAGGAATGTAATAAATATGTAATACAAGCCATCTTTACCTTCCAGTGCTATTCATTGTCCAGGGACGAGCTTCATCCCTGCAGTCTTTCCCCATTTCTTACGGGTAAAACCCACACAGATCGCTTAAAGCTGTGGCACAGGTTAGGAGAGAAGCAAGCTTTTATGGATGTCATGGCAGGGACTTTGGTTCAAGGCAAATGGGATTTGGGTGTGGGGAGGGTATTAAGGGACTGTACCTCTGGCTGTTCATTTACTAGTTTACCAGGCTCAGCCATATGTATACATACACTATATGGGCAAAAGTATAGGGGCACACCTCTCAGTCACTGAATCCTGGTGTTTCATGCAGACCCATTACCACAGGTGTGTAAAATCCAGCACCAAGCCATGCAGTCAGGAGTGCAAACATTTAATAAAGAACTGGGTGCCGTGAAGAGCTTAATGAATTCAAGCACGGTGCCGTCATCATAGGGAGTCTCCGTAACAATGAGTGAGTTTGTGCAATTCCTTCCCTGCTGGATATTCTGCCGTCGGCTGTCAGTGGTGCCATTGCAGAGTGGAAGGTGTGTGTGTCTCAGAGGAAAGCCAGGTGAGATGTGCGAGAAGCAGCACTCCCATGTGCTTGTGCAAATAGCCGTGCAAATAGCCCCACACTGCTGTCCGATGGCATCATTAGTAAAGTGTGGGTCTGATCAAGACATAAGCGCAATTAGTATTTAATATCTCGCCATTTATATTTAGTTGCTACTAAAAACATGTTGTTTTTCCCTAGTCCCCTACTGTAACACCTGTTATCTGGAAATAATTCAAATGTCATTTAAGAATAATGGGTATGCATACATTTAAAGGCTAGTCTGACCAGCATGAAATAACTGATGTGTCCCCTCAAGGTGACCCACATGTTTTTGGGGGGAGGCGGTTTTACAGTGTTAAGCACAGTAGCCGTAGATACAAACACATTGTGTTTAAAACACTGGAATCATAATACTACACAGCCCCAAAAGTGAGATAGAGAGGGAACTCTTGTGCATGTGAGTGTGTGTGATGGTGAGAGTGCACGTGATGGTGTGTGTGCGAGCAAGAGTGCACAGAAAGGTGTGTGTGACAGTGACTCACTCCTAAACAGACGGAAAGCAGAGAGCTTCTGGTAAACAGTACTTCTCTGAACACACTCACTGTGAAGCTCCCCTCATCTTTCCAGTAAACAGGACATGGCTGAGCCCTGTGTGGAAGCCTGACCTTCTCCCCATGAAACATTCACTTATTCAAGGAACTCCAAATATTCCAAAGTATCGGGAGGTACACTCATTACCGCACGGTAAGTAAATATTTCTGGAACAGTTTTACTCAGAGCTACAAACCGCTTATGCTGAAAAGTCCACACAGATAAAATGAAGCCTCGTTAGCCTGGTTAACCATACCACTGTACCATGGCTCAGTGGTTGTCTGCTCTGGCTCTGCGCAGACGGTAGCGTGGCTCAGAGGCTGTCTGCTCCCGCTCTGCGCAGACAGTAGCGTGGCTCAGAGGCTGTTTGCTATATCCTCTCTAGACCCAAAGCAGTGCCGTTTGCTCCCACAGGACTCAGACTATCAGCTGGTTAGCAAAGCTCACACCCTGGCTGTGTGCTGGCCCTGTGATTCACACCAGCAGCAGCTCATTAAGGCATCTCGGAGCTGGCACTAGGCCTTCAGTGTGTTTCCAAAAGACTGTTTATTAAGAGAAACCAATATAATGAGCCAATACATGCTGCTGGGTTATTAAGATAGCAGCCAATCGGTGTTAGTGATAAATTTACAGCCTCGCCTCCCTGGACCTACCCATATAAGGGCAATATTTGCTATGTCAACAAGCCCACGGTATTAATCATCTTAGAAAGCAGAGCACGGTGTTTTTAAGAGATGCGTTCTAGATTTCTTAGTCCCCAATACCCCCCGTGGTAAGCTCCTCCAGAAAATGCTGGTTTGAAGGTCCCAGGAGAGGTCCTGCTGTGATAGCCTTGGTCACGGCACTTAAGCTTTGCTGCCTTGCACATGCGGATTGCTAGGTCTCAGATATGAACGCCCATCTGCGGGATGACTGAGCCAGCTCTCGGGTACCTGGACCCAGACTGCACCCAATGGGCTGATGGCAGGGACAGGCTCATGTCATAAGAAGGATAGCCATCATTAGATGGCTTTGGGACAAGAGCAGGGGCGCATAAAGGGGCAGAGCCACAGGGGCACTGTCGCCATCTGAAAACTGATTGGCCCCGAAGTGGCGCCTCCACTATCAGTCACCCAATGATAAGGTTGGCCTCTCTGTATGAAATATGGCCCCTCTCATTTGCCCCACCTTAAGAAATCCTAGACTCATGATTGGAGAAAAGCTTGAAGGTAAGATGGGTGGCTCGTAAGCAGCGGTGGGGGAAGCTGGCAATGGGCTACAGCCTCGGACATGGCCGACCCCCAGCCGTGTGAAACATCACAGGACCAGCTCAGGCAGGCAGTAAACTCTCCGGGCCGGCAGATCGTGGGGGGGTCCTGGTCATGGCGCCTTCATCTGCCAGCTGGACGATCACACACCAGAGGATAAGTTACCCAGGGACCCCGATCAAACCCCAGAAGGGATTAAATATCCATGGCTCTTGTTGACTGACTTAATTAACATTTTCGACAGTATAAATCACACTGTTTTACAGCACACATTGTCTGAATATCTTTTTGAGAGGGGGAATGCTTGGACCGTTCCCCTAAAACCTTCACAAAGGGGCCCACTTTCCTCCTCTTCGGTTTATCGCTCACTAAAGGCTCAGGGAAGGGCGTTAAAATGAGCCGTTTTTATTTCCTCCCATCATGCTCCAGGTGCTTTGAGATCTGGCCCGGCGCGGCCGTGAAATTTAACGGCTGCTTGGTCTGGCCCACATGCTGCTGGAGCCGCCCGGCACTGGTACTGCGGGGAAACACACCGGCAGCCCCGCCACCGTGCATACACTCGGGGCTCGTAAGACAGGGGAGGAGGTAAAAAAAACCCAGCCTGACTAATCTGAAGCTGGCCAGAGGTGCCGCGTGATATAAAGAGCCTGAGATTTATGAGCGGCCATGTCCGTGGATGGCCGTGGCCTTTCGCTGCAGAATTTAAGGTCAAGCCCCCACTGGAAGGTGCAACAGCAAGACCGCTGCAGAGGTAGTGTGACATGTATTGGTTACATGTGAGGTTCCCGTAACTCAGCTTTTCTCAGCCCCGTCCTTGGAGACCCACAGACTGTCCACATTCAGCTCAAGGTAGCAGGTATTCAGTGTTCATGATTGTTTGGTTTGTTCTTGATAATGTTGTTGTTTGTTTGTTTGTTCTTGATTGTTTGGTTTGTTCTCAGTTGCTTTGTTTGTTCTTATCATTTGGTTTGATCCTGATTGTTTGGTCTGTTCTTATTTTTCCGGCTCGGTGTGCTGGAAGAGAGCCAAAAAGTGCACTGTCTGGGGGTCTCCAGGGACTATGTTGAGAAACACTGCCTTAATCTGAGCACCTCAGCCCACCTTCCTGCCCCTATAATACAGGCTGGCGGGGCCGTTTATCTGGACAATGGGGCTTATCAGGGTGAAACGGCAGCTGTAACTGAGAGTCAGGGGCTCTGATAATGCTAACCTTTGTAGCCTGGCTTCAAAACGTGGCCTGTCACCAGGAGCAGGGCTGTCTTTGTCCAGAAAGAGCACAGGTATTTTGGGGGGGGGGCAGAGGGAGAGGGGGGCGACTGTGCTGCTATTATTCACTGTCAGACAGCCAATAAAAGTGACCATCCCTCACCGGTGATAAGCCGCCCTCCTGCCATCTTTCATCTGCAGGAGAGGCCTGATTAAAATTAAATCACTTAAGTCCGCCCGTATTTACATGGGGGATTGGAGCCTCTGGTTGCAAAGTGAGTAATGAACGTCGTTTGTTAACGTCACCGTCTGCCTGCTCGCTTTTTTCCGGTGCCTCTTCTTAGATGGCGTCGCGCCTGTGCGTTTCAGGCCCCAGTGGTGTGGTCGCATTCCTCGCCCCCGCCGGCTTGTTAACACCGGCCAAGCATGGCTCGGTCCTTGTTATCCGTGTTGTAAAAATCCGGCATCCCCACTGAACTTCTCCAGTCACGCCGGGGCCGCTGACGCACCGCTAACGTTATTTTTGCTTCGCTTCTGCTCCTTTTTCATTAGGGCGCAGGCGTCACCTGCCAGGCGGGGGCTGAGCGCATCACACGCTTGGCCCTTGTCGCGCAAACAGCCCCGTGCTGTTAGTAAACGTGGGCAGCATTATTTTATTATTGCTCTTTTATTTTTACCTGGGAAAAAGCGGAGGCATTCTGAAAACTCCTCCACACTGCCCGGCCAGAGCTGGCGGGGTGGATGGGCCTCAGGCAGGCCTTACATTACAGCACACGCTGTGTTCCTGCTCCACTTTGACCCCATGACCCCATCATTCGTGGTGGTAGGATGGGGCTAGGCTGTGCTAGAAAGATCTCAGCAAGGGCTCCGCCGATAGCTGTGGGCCCAGTCGGAGCTTGGGGCCCCTCACTCGTCTTCTGAGCTTAGGCTTCTTTCACAGAACCTGCAGGAGAAGGGGCTGGGAGCCCGGGCACAGTATCCCCACCTTATATCTGCCAGGACGGGCGCTGGTGGCCTAATGCTTAGCTATGTGTGCTTCAGACTGGAAGGCTGCAGATTTGAATCCCTACACTGAGGTCCGGGCACTAAGGAATAGCCACCCACTGCTGTGTCACATACAGGTAAAATGCAGAGTCGTGTTTCACTGCTGTCTGCTATGGTATAACAACTAACGATTTCCACAATATGCACTGAGCCGAAAATGAGGCATTTGCAAGGCCACAGACATATTAAGAGGCTCAACCTATAGAATTTCACTCGTAGGTGTTTACAGAGCTGGGTGAGCATCCAGGAAGTTACCAGAGATCACGGGACCACAGATCCAGGCTTTTAGCCATTACGCCACCTGCTGACTGCTTTATTAACTGATTAGCAGTAAAAGTTGTTGATAGCTGTAGGCTCCCCGTCCACTCTGGCTGAACGCAGAGTCACCTCGCCCGTCTCCGCGTATAGGCTGTTTCGGCAAACCTCCAGAGGCACAGCTGCTAAAGCCATCTCAGGGTGCCCCCCCCAACCCCATCCTCCCTAACCCTCTGGGGGCCACGGGTTTCAGCCCAGATGTGGTCCTGGCCCGTCTGGTCTTGCTGTGAGGCGAGTGTTCTCAGAATTGTCCATACTGAACTCCCCCCACACCTACACACACACACACACACACACATATCAGGCTAAACCCAGCTGCATGCGCGTACAGGCCACTGCGTGCATAGAGGCCACTGCTCGCGTACAGGCCGCTGCTCGCGTACAGGCCGCTGCTCTCGCGTACTGGCCGCTGCTCGCGTACAGGCCGCTGCTCTCGCGTACTGGCCGCTGCTCGCGTACAGGCCGCTGCTCGCGTACAGGCCGCTGCTCTCGCGTACTGGCGGCTGCTCGCATACTGGCTGCTGCTCTCACGTACAGGCCGCTGCTCTCGCGTACTGGCTGCTGCTCGCGTACAGGCCGCTGCTCTCACGTACAGGCCGCTGCTCGCATACTGGCTGCTACTCTCACGTACAGGCCGCTGCTTGCATACAGGCCGCTGCTATTTACCCACTATTTACATTCATGGATGAGTCCTAATACAAACACACACACAGACCCACGTACCTATACATTCATTTCTACGGGAAACACCCTAATCCCAATAACAACCTTTAACCCCTACCCAGCCCTAACCTTAACTATCAGTAACCAACCCAAATAAAAGACGTCTGGTATTTTTACCTTCCTGATTGCAGTCACAGATTTTTATAAAAATTAAATTAATTCAGATGGGGACCTGAAAAAATGTCCCCAAAAGTAAGGAAGTTTCAGGCTTTACCACACTCTTGGGACATTTTGGTCCCCAAATATAATCTATGCAAATGCACACAGATATACACACATGCAGACGCACACACACACACACGTAGCGATACACACACAGACACACAACACCACACACGCACAGACATGGGAGTGAGAAACTGATACCCAACAATAACACAAAGAAAGGGTGGGGGTGGGCAGACAGCTTCCGGAAATTGGGGTCTAACCCCATAAAAACAGGCAGCTGGGACTCGCTAAAGCGCATTGAATCCTCCTGTATGGCACAGTTCACTGGGACGCGGCCTTAATGCTGAGGCGTCAGTCACAGCGTGTGATAACACTGATATCAGCCCCCCCCGCCCCCCCCCCCCGCCAAGGCTGGGGATGTTTTAATAAGCTGAGGAACCACTGGCCCCCAAAGCCACATGTGTGATGTGTATGAGGGGGGAGGGAGGGTATAAGGATATTGTTTTCTGTGAATAAATAAAGAGCCCTCCCCCCCACACACACACACACACAGAGTCACCCTCAGATTGAATCTCTGATCACCCCGCATTGTTTCACATGTCGGCTGCGCTCAGCTGTCAGCCCTGTGCTATCAGGTGGGTGGGGGCTGGTTTTATTTCCAGCCTTTCAGGTTCCTTTTCCTGCCCTCCACCTCCCCTCGTCACATGCCGAGTGGTGACACCCCATGCCCCCGCATCCCCTTGTGGCGGCCGTCGCCGACTCCACCCCGTGTGGAGAGTGACTCGTCTCGCCGTGGGACGGTTACAGGGCTACTAATGAAATCCCAGCCTGGCGGCACAGTTACCATCCACCCTTTAATGACTAGTTTGCTTCCTTTACCAGCCTGACCAGCGTGGATTAAAAGGCCACAGGAAAACGATGACAGAGAGTGGGGTGGGAGGGCAGCTTGGCTGTGTGTTTGCGAACACATTCCTTTGGCATAACCCCCCCAGCCAGGCGAATTAAGCGCCTACCTAAGCAGTGTGGTCCCAGCCTCAGGCGCCTGCCTGCGGGGGGGCTGGCCTGATCAGCGTGCCGCACAAAACCCCCCTCCATAAATGCAGGTAGAGCTCTGAGCTCCCCACCCTGTTGTGGGGGGGGCAAGCTGTGCGGTCCCCCCCCCACCCCCCCCATGCGATTAAAGTCTGCCATGCCGCGGCTAAGGCATCATGGGAGTCCAGGCGGTGCGGGCCCCCGTCAGCATGCGCACGTGTCCACAGGCGGGGGTTAGGAGGGGCTGCCAGGCAGATGTCGGAGGTAAAGGGCCCCCCTGCCAGGCTGGGCTCAGCGTTTAGCATCGGCCCGCACAGAGCAGCGGCTTCCATGGCATAGCGAGTGAGGAGCCGGAAGCCAGCAGGCTGCCACTCAGCCTCATAAATAAAACATCGCAGTATGAGCAAAATAATGTTTTAACGGGGAGGGGGGTGAGGTGAATTCTGGCACACAGCAAACATCAGGGACAGGGTGTGGCGGGACGGGTGGAGGAGACAAAGGGCCTGGCATGGAGGTGACGGGCTGAATCTGTTGGACCTTCACGCCGTAGCGGCCATCAGGAGGAGCATGTATTCATATCACTTCCTGTTCTCCTTTCAGACCGCCAGATACTTTAATAAGGTAATCAAGAGTCCAGCAGCCTTTACTGACTGGCAGGCTCCGTGTCTCCTGGACTCATGACAGTCCCTTAACGATGATGATGTTACACATGGCTCCTACTCACCCCCCCACCCAGCACACAGAATGCAGAGGGGGGGGCACCATCTAATTCTTCAGCCGGGGACAGGTCAGATGTGGCCCCGCCCATAAATGGCACACACACACTGTCCATGAATTCCTATCATTATGGGGACTCTCTATTAATTTCTGTGGGCATAACCCCAATCCCAACAGTGACACCCTTACCCCCTACCCAGCCCTAACCTTAACCATAAGTAACCAAAGGAAATATAAGACTTTTGATATTTTTACTTTTTTGATTACATATAGATTTTTATAAAATCAAGGTTATCGTTTAGGGGACCGAAAAAATGTCCCCACAAGGTAAAAAGTTGCAAGTTTTAGTCACATTGTCTCTCTCACACACACACACACACACAAGTGCATCAGCGGGGTTTGGCCTGGTCGTCACCAGAGACGCCGGCTGGTTCCTGGGACCCCCATGACTGCCAGTAATGGCCACAGGGGGGAGTAGGCGAGCATGCCAGTGAGAGGCCGGGGGGTGGGGTTTGCGGCAGGTGCCATGGATACCCCCAGAGGGGCGTCGCCCTCAGTGCGCAGGGTGGATAGACGGGCATATGATTCCAAACCGGGTCCTTAGAGTGGT
Organism: Petrocephalus schoutedeni; assembly: GCA_026780765.1. Taxonomy (NCBI): domain Eukaryota; kingdom Metazoa; phylum Chordata; class Actinopteri; order Osteoglossiformes; family Mormyridae; genus Petrocephalus; species Petrocephalus schoutedeni. Next base: position 1,858,050 of record JAODKL010000095.1, read on the forward strand.
CCTCTGTCAACGGACCGCCCACTCGCGCCAGAGACACTGGGCAGCATGACTGACAATCATCCTTATTATGGGTCTTATTACGCCCCCCCTCAATGTTGCACCCCCCACCCCCCCAGGTCAGGCTTTCGGGTCTCACCCTCTGATTTACACACCGATTTCACACCCCCCACCCCATGAGAATTTCCGCTGTGTTGAGACTTGTTTGGGATGTTGTGACGTTGGAGATTTTTTAACATTTATAATATCTCAATTAGTCCCTCGTAAATCCACCCTCCCCAAATGCAGGCATTGGTGGGGAAACCAGGCCTCAGGGCCTCAGGGCCCCCCCCCGGCAAACCTCAGTCTCGCCTCTGCCACTTTAATCCTTCATTCCCAAACAGGAGTCCTGGCAACAAGTGGAGCTGGGGGGAGCAGATGTGTGGTTAAATCCTACAGAAGGCCCCG
>JAODKL010000095.1:1861825-1884182 GCA_026780765.1 Petrocephalus schoutedeni
GTGGTTAAACCCTACAGAAGGCCCCCCCCCCACCCCCCCCCCCCCCAACCCCCCGCGCCTCAGATATCCATGACCTCCCACAGACAGACAGGGAGAAGCTCTTTGGTGGTTCCGAAACAGCTCTGGGTCTGATTGTACGGGCCAGTTAAAGTGGGGGGTCATAGTCTCCTTTCAGGGAGGGAGTTTTATTCACAGAAAACATAGTCTCCTTTCAGCAGGTACATTGGGTACATTTCATTCTGCAAGTCATTCTGAGGGTTGGGAAAGGTAGACGGGGTCTGGGTGCTGGGATGGGCAGACCCGGTCTGGGAGCTGGGGCGGGGAGACCCGGCCTGGGAGCTGGGATGGGCAGACCCGGTCTGGGAGCTGGTGCGGGCAGACCCGGTCTGGGAGCTGGGGCGGGCAAACCCGGTCTGGGGGCTGGGGCGGGCAGACCCGGTCTGGGAGCTGGGGCGGGCAGACCCATGAGGAGGGCGGGTGCTCAGCCCCGTCACGGAAAAGCCTGCGGTAGAGAGGTTGAGGGCAGTAACTTACCAGAAGGCTGGGCCACCCCCACATTCTCTACTGAGTGTGTTAATTACTGTGCTGTTTTTGTTCTAGTAACCAATTACCCAGATGCCCCCCCCCTCTCAAAATGGCCCCTGCGTCTTTGCCTTTCCCCGCCGCTTGTTTGTTTGTCTTCCTTCCCTATTGTGCGTTGTGCGCTCTTGGCTGTGCTCTGGCTCGTCCCCACCTGTCTGCAAAAAGTCACCACGTCCTGGGACAGTCTCAGAGACGCGCTTGAGGGTTATTATTGCCAGTGGAATTAAAATGCAAGTTTTTATTGCAATGATTCATGTACAGATGTGTGTTTAAAACAGAAATGGACTTATTTGTGAAGTCCAGCTGTGAAAATGTAATCTGTATGAAGGAGGTTTACTGTCCTCCTGAGGAAAACAGGGAAGGAGCCAGTGTTTCTGTCAGGGTGTTAGAGCAGCACGTGGCCACGCCGAGCCAGAAGGCGGGAAAGGAGAGGGGGAAAGGCAGCCCATTGGGGGGCCCCTGGGGGCCTGCTGGACCCGGGGGCACGACCAGACACCCCACACGGCTCAAGGTACAGCTTTAATCGCCATGGCATTTGCAGCACACAGCGACAGTTTCCATGACAATGCTGTTGTGGTCCAGGCGTGTCGAGTTAAAGATGTCAAGCATCACGAAAATGCAGACTGATGTTTTAATTACATATATTCTCATGCAAACACATGACAAATTGCAGCGTTAAACAAGTAGTACATAGCAAGCCCCCCCCCCCCAGAAGGTGATTAATCGCATTTATTTCTGATGCAGTACTCTGGCAGGACTGTACACACATACATAGATGCCGCATGGACACATGTTCTGTCTGCTTATTAAGTGATTAATGTGGAGAGCGCCTCACACAGACTGCATGACAAACTGCATGGAGCCAGGAGAGCCAGGGGAAATGAGAGCAAGTGGTGTGAGGACAAGGGGTGATGGGGCGGAGTGTGTGTGAGGGCAAAGTGTATGACTGGAGGGAGTGTGAGGGCAGAGTGTGTATGACTAGAGGGAGTGTGAGAGAAGAGTGTGTGTGAGAGGAGGGAGTGTGAGGGCAGAGTGTGTATGACTGGAGGGAGTGTGAGGGAAGAGTGTGTATGACGGGAGGGAGTGCGAGGGCAGAGTGTATGGAGGGAGTGTGAGGGAAGAGTGTGTGTGAGAGGAGGGAGTGTGAGGGCAGAGTGTGTATGACTGGAGGGAGTGTGAGGGAAGAGTGTGTGTGAGAGGAGGGAGTGTGAGGGAAGAGTGTGTGTGAGAGGAGGGAGTGTGAGGGCAGAGTGAGTATGACGGGAGGGAGTGTGAGGGCAGAGTGTGTTTTGCCATGGCGGTGCTGAATGGGGCATGGCCAGTAATGAACGTTAATAAATAATAAATAATGTTAATAAATTAGCACATCCTGTTGCTCGGGCAGTCACAGGGTTGCTGGAAATTTGTGCTGCACCCCCTGCTGCCCCCTTGCTGCCGGGAGATCTCTCCCCACAGGGCGACTGGAGCTCGCTGAGTGGCCTAATTGCACTGACTCATGGGAAAGAAGCTTCCTGCACGCTGTGGTGCATTAACAGCATCCTTTGGGAGCGCGGGCAGGCATGTGCGGGGGCAGATCCCCACCCGGCGGTGAGCCGCGTCGCCTGACCTCATGAGGTATCGTAGGTGTGGCAGGTCAGCGAGCTGAGCACTTAGTCAGCGAGCGGCCTTCAGCAAGTGGTCTTTACAGAATGGTCTTCAGAGAGTGGTCTTCAGAGAGCGGTCTTCAGCGAGCACTCTTTAGGGAACGGTCTTCAGGGAGTGGTTTTCAGCGAGCGGTCTTCAGCGAGCAGTCTTTACGGAACGATCTTCACGATGTCTTCAGCGAGCACTCTTTAGGGAACAGTTTTCAGCGAGCGGTCTTCAGCGAGCGGACTTACATACATATACATGTACCATATACACATATATACATGTACTATATGCACATAAACAGACATACTGTATACATACGTATATTATACACACATACTATACACACACATACACACTTACTGTGTGCACACTCACATACTGTACACACACATACACACTTACTGTGTGCACACTCACATATTGTACACATACATATTCACACACTTACTGGTGCACTTACACATATACTCTACACACACATACTCTACACACACATATTCACACACTTTCTGTATGCACTTACACACATACTGTACACACACACATACTGTGTGCACTTACACACGTACTGTATACACACACACACATACACACACACAGAGCTGGCTCAGGCTGGGCTTGAGGGGAGATTTTACCCTCCAGTGATGGGGGGGGGGGGGGGGGGGCTCCTGCTGTATCCGACATGCGACCACACAGGAGAAGCTTTCAGGCCGAGTGAATAAATCAGGGCCGGATGTGGGAGACATGCTGATCCTCACTTCAAGCACTGAAGGGAACCTGGCTTTTTCCCCTTCGCTTTGGAAACCCTTACTCCTTACCGCCACTAGGGGAGCCACTTTTCCTGCCATACGCGAGAAACAGTATGACCGGTATGGCCTGTATAAAAATGTGCTGCCATCAAGGGCCGGAGGTGAAATCTGCTTCATCTGTGAGTCAGTTGACCCAGGGAGTACTGGAACAGCAGCTAGGGAGTTGAGACAGAAATCCCAGAAAGGGGGACGGCTTTTGTTCCTTTGAACCCAACTAATTTTAGCAAAGGTTTTACATCTCGCTTTTCTGAATAAGCGTGTACACGGCATTTGATGAGAAATGATGGAATCTTCTGCAGCAGCAGCTGGTGTTGGCAGGCTGGAGGAGCATGAATGCCAGCGGGCGGGGGGCAGACACAGCACCTCCCACCGTGGGCTGAAATCAGCCCCCCAAAGGCTCAAGTCAGTGCACACCTCAAGGTTTCGCCCTCCAGCTTTGTGTCATGGGTCCTTAACTATCACGCCAGCTACTGCCTCTCAGGAGTAACTGCGCGGGCTCTCTGTTACAGCTGAGTTCCTCAGTCCACTTCACGATGTCTCTCCCTCCGGAACATCAGTGACAATCTCTGTCTTGTCTCTGGCAGGATTCTTGATCATTATATCCTGCTCTGTAGGGAAAGGAGCTGAGTGAAAAAAATAATGCTCATTTACATCACATGCGAATACTGCCGGGTGATTAGTCAGTGTGGCTCAAAGTCATAGGCCAATCAAAGACAGGGTAGTGCTGCTGTACAGAAGTCACTGGCGAATCAAAAACAGGGTAGTGCTGCTGTACAGAAGTAATAGGCCAATCAGAGACAGGGTAGTGCTGCTGTACAGAAGTCACCGGCGAATCAGAGACGGGGTAGTGCTGCTGTACAGTCTGTGAGCACACAGCTGGAGAGCAAAAGGAAAAATCATCACAAGCTCTCCTCAAGCCAAGAGGTGTTTTTGCCCTTGGGACGGTTTAGCTTTGGCTGATTTGGGTCTATGCAGGTCTGGAAGGAGGTGTAAGTCCTGAAACCAGGCGTGCCGGACAGGAATAAGCTGTGAAAGAAAACAAATTTTACAGCATCCATCCATCCTGGGACAGCTTGCCCAGATGGGGCAGTGTGGGCCTGGACCTGGTCCCAGGCAGCATGGGCCATGAGGCAGGGGGACACCCCGGGCAGGACGCCAGGATGCCCAAAATGGACAAATGGTGCCAGCTCACAAAGCTGGAGGAGACTGGAGTTCCCAGCAAAAATGCATATAAACATCGGGAGAGCTGGTGTGCAAACTGCATCGGGCCAGGTTCGAGGCCCTGTGCTGCGGGCACTAACCACAGAGCATCACGTCACCCTCGAGGGGTAGGAGTCAGTGCGAGGTGACAGGTGAGAGTACCGGCACCACGCCACCTTTATCTGCCACAGGACATAATGTAAGGCAGACCCCCCCAGCGTGGGGAACGCGGCAGAAATGGGCATTGAGTGGGGGGGGGGGGCACCTGGGAAATGGACAGGGGGCCGGACAAAGCGCTTCTGATTCATGCCGTGGTGATGAGGCCCGGTGTGTGGATACGCCAATTGGCAACTGGCACCCACCCCCCACCCCAAGGAGGCTTTCAGATGCGGAGCAGAAAATGATGATTAATGGGCCCCTTTTCATGCATGTGGGCCAGCAGACACGATCAGGAGCCGGCCCGTCACTGGCAGGCCTGGGGTATGTGTTAGGGGGGCAGGGGGCACACACCATTTAAATTTGCTCTTTATTTGCATACATATGACAGCCATCTGCACTAATGGCCCAGAGACATCTCCATTAGGCCCCAAGCCTCTGCCAGGGGTGTCCCTTTGGTGTTCCTGTTACATCAGCCAGGCTGCCCGAAGCCCAACTGAGGCTAACAGGCTGCAGTGAAAGAGGGTTGCAGGGCCTGGACAATGCTAATACAGCCTGGACAATGCTAATATGGCCTGGACAATGCTAATATGGCCTGGGCATAATACTGCCTGGACAATGCTAATACTGCCTGGACAATGCTAATATGGCCTGGACAATGTTAATACTGCCTGGACAATGCTAATATGGCCTGGACAATGTTAATACTGCCTGGACAATGCTAATACAGCCTGTGAACAGAGCCATGTAGACACTCTTTGAACAGGCAGGAAGCAACCCAGTCAGGCCGAGGCTGTCGAGAGCACTTTTGGTTCTGAGTGTGCTGAAGGGTTCAGTCTGGCTTTTAAATGAGGCCAGATATCTAGCATCATCATCGGGAGACGGGTGGCAGTGGGCGGTGTCTGCACTCGGGAGAGACACGTAGACGGACCTGCTGTGGAGAAGCTGCCTGCTAGCTGGTCCTTTTCAGAAGGCTGTCAGATAAAAGCACCAGAGGAGCTCTCTGAGACTTCTGAGCCATGTTCTTCACCTGAGAACAAAGCGGCAGCTGTAATCTGGCAGGTCGCGGATTCATAAACATACCTTCAGTGAACTGCAGGGGAGTGTAGGCTGCTCCCCACAGCCAGCAGGCGCTTAGCAAACAGCGAAGAGAAGGTGATACAACAGGGCAATCCAGGCGAGGCGATGTGGGGTGCTGTGGGGCAGAGTGATGTGGGGTGCTGTGGGGCAGAGTGATGTGGGGTGCTGTGGGGCAGAGTGATGTGGGGTGCTGTGGGGCAATGTGGAGTCCTGCGGGGTGCTGTGAGGCGGGGTGATGTGGGGTGATGTGGGCTCACAGTGGATTCCTGAATCCCTAAAATGACCCTGTTATGCAACCTGTGAAAACAAGCCTGATGGATAAGTAAATACATACATACATATGGCAAAACCATGTCACTTCTGTGGGGAAACTGACATGAAATGGCCCGTAAATGTGTTTAGTTCCGAGAGAGCAGAGGCCACAGCAGTTTTGGGCACACGGCACTTTTTTTGAGACTTTAAGCACTTTTATCATAGCCGTGATTTGAGAGCAGAGAGAGCCGGAGTTCGTGGCAGAGGTCTGAGGTCACAGGCTACTCAGCCCCCCCGCATCCATCAGAGCACACCCCCCTCCCAGATTACACTAGCCTGTATTGTCCAAGGAGCCACGCTGACTCCTGCAGGCTGCAGATGGTCATTATGAGCCTCAGAGCTGGACAGTAATTGCTGTTATTGACTGTCTGGCTGTTGTTTTAACTGTAGTGTTGTGTTTCTTTTTGCTGAGGAGTGATTGGGATAATATTTACCTGCTAGCCCACAAAGCAGGTTTCAGTGTGGAGAGCTGGTCCACCTGGGCTTCACGGGCTTTTAAACCCAATGGGGGGGGGGCTGTGATTAGGGGCAAGGAGGAGGGTAATCACAGAGCTGCAGCGTAATGTCACGGCGGATGGCCGAGCCCTTTGATGATGGCGGTGTCGGCTCCATGGTTAGACACCAAAGCCGTGCTGGCCCACGGATCAAGAGCTGGCACTTAGTTACTGTCTACCGGACCTGGGTGGCCGTGGGGGGGTGTGCGGGGATGGCTGGTGGTTTGCTACATGCTGGTTGCAGTCCGGGTTACTAGAGGGCAGCCAGAATAAGGCTGATGAATCTCCCAGCTGCCTGTTTGCCTGTGGACCGAGTCGGACTCCCGTAATTTTTACTTTTTGTTGTTCCTCAGAGGAAATAATATTCAGGAGGAGGTCAGAAATGGTGGGGGCGCAATTGGGGGGTATAACCTGACCTTTAGGTCTTAGGTCAATCCAGAACCAGGGTTGGGGGGGGTAGGCTTGCCCCAGATGTTCATTCTGACAGAGCAGCTGGCCGACAAGTTCCTCATTCAGGACGCTCACAACGAGGATGTGTGGAGGGAGGGATGTGTGGGAAGATGGAGAGAGTGAGAAGGGGAGAGAGGGAGGAGGGGGCAGAGGGGGAGGAGAGGGTGTGAGGGCAGGAGATAGGGGTGTGAGGTAGAGGGAGAAAGGTCAGGAAGGAGGGGAGTGAGAGAGGGGGAGAAAGGGAAGGAGAGAGGGGGAGAGAGGGGTGGGAGAGGGAGAGAGAGGGAGGAGAAGAGGAGAGAGAAGGAGGCTGTCAGGAGTGGGAGGGTGGAGCCACATCAGTGTTCCAGCACTCGAAAGAGAACAGGGGGATTTCCCATCAGCCCTCCACGTCACCACGGACGCCTCGGTGGAGGAATCCTCTGGGGTTGCCCTTTGTGCTCACCTGTATTTTACCTCCAAATGGACCCTAGTTATACAACAGAGTTCACAGAGTTGATTTTGTGTGTGTTCACACTCAGGATTCTGGGAAGGACTAGGCCTCCAAGCAATTTGAGAGTGACTGGGCTGTTTCAGAGATGTTTGGGTCAGAGGGTTGGGAGGTGACACCCCATCATTGTGGGGATCTTCGCTTTACTCCAGTTCCTAGGTGCATCCCTGGAGGACATCCTCCTGAGTTCAAGGGAGGGTCTACAGTTTCACTTGTTTAACCAATCATAATCTTCACTGAATGTCGTCATCACATTGGTCCATTTTTTTTAAACTCTAGACTTTGAGCCATGGAGCCAGAAATTGTGTGTGGCTCAGTGGCTTGGGGCTTGTGATTGGAAGATTGCTGGTTTGAGCGCGGCTTTGGCAGGACAGTCACATGTCTGTGGGCTCTTCAGCAAGGTCCTTAATCCTCTAGCTTATTATTATCATCATGAAAGAAGTGCTCTTACGTTATTCTGGCTTTAGCAGGAAAGCATGTTCCTATGTTTTGTATCTATGCCGTGTTTCTTATCAAAATATCTACACAATAAAACAAGTACTTTGCAAATCTGTGTGCCATGCCCCTTAACAGAAAACACTGGTTTTAATTAATGCAGTGATGTCATACAATGAATACTGTGATTGGTTAAAGAAGTGAAATGTAAGCCCCTCTCTTGTTGACCCAGTGATGCATTGAACTTGGGAAATTCGGGGCATGCGTCGGTGGGTGATGGTGGTGATGGTGGGGTTGGGGGTCCTTTGCCACCCCCTTCTCCCTGTGGCTGTGGTGGACAGTGGGGTTCATGATCAGCAGCCACAGTATCAGCAAAGTTCCCCTGCCTACGTGACCTGGTGATGATGGCGACGGCGATGAAGGTCTGCTGTCCAGCTGCTATGCGCAGGACTCCTAAGAACTGCCCCCTTACAGTAAAGTGACAGAGAAACCAGACTAACTGACAAACTGTAGTGCCTGTGTGGAGGATGAAAGGCCAGTGGTCCCAGCTTACGGAATATATGACTAATGGAAGAAATGATGGGATTTCCATGTGCCAATCACTGTCAGCTATACCCACAAAGCAACCAATGAAAAGTGAGATGTGTCTAAGCCCACCACCGTGTGGTGTAAACCACTATTCCCCTCCACTGTGGTACTGATCACCCCCCGGTCAGGTGTTCTGTTAAGAACCTGAAACCCTTCGCCTGCCATGACTGGGGGGAGTCCGGTGATGCAGACCGGGCTTGAGAGGACTACCAGTGATGAACCTGCTCATGTTCACTCTGCATTACATTTTCTGTGAGGAATTTCCACACGTTGCCATGGCAAAGCCAAACAACCACACACTCCCGCTGTAATTCCCCTGGCGGGATTCCTCAGCGGTTCGGGGGCCTGGCCCACAGCCGGAGGTCCCGGGCCGGAGCCCCTCGCTGCCGCTGTGTCCTGGCCCCGAGGGAGGTCCTCGCCGTCGTCGCTTCTGATTTACGTGTCTAGCCCTGGTAACCTCCCGGCCAAGGCTGCTGTGCGGTAAGGGATGGCGCTGTGGACATATTTGGCATGGCCAGTGAAGCCCCACCAGAGCAGAACATTAATCCGTAATAAGCGGGTAGCGCAGGGGAGCAGGACAGAGGAGCAGGCTGGACTGACAGGGGAGAGCACAGCGGCCACGAGCCATGTCCCCTGGAACTCAGGACGTAGGCAGTTTAGACAGGAGGCATGGATCAAAGGGCGATCCCCCCCAGGGAGGTCAGCCCCACCCCCCCCATGCGGGCTCCACTGGAGCACGTCGAAACATCCATGCTACAAATCATCATTTGCCACCATTGCTAAGCTCAGTTGGCCATTAAGCTACATACTGACGTGAGTTTTGGATACACACACACACCCTGGGGGTGGGCTGGACTTCTGGGGGACAGGCTTTTGTGACAGCATTTCTCTTATATTGGTCTCAAGGTCACGTGACCACAGTCACATCACCAACCTTTGACTTGTCCCATATTAACCGACTTTATTTTTAACATAGGAGCTAGGCAGGGAATTAGTTGTTATGGAAATATGCTGGTCGTCACGGCGACACTATATCCTAGAGACTGGCCGAGGGGTCCTTCCATAAGATCGGGCAGAGGCAGTGCCGGTGACACCTTTACGTGAGCACCGAGCCGCCTTCCTGCTGGAAATTACACAGCCATATCAAGGGCCACAATCCTGAGAGTGTCTGCCTCCTGTTTATAATGCTGGGCAGTCCCATCTGAAGCCGGCATGATATCACGTAAAAAATGAGGATAATGGCTTCTTAAGGAGGCAGCTAACAGAACAGGGTGGGTGGGGAGGGGCTGAGGACGAGCAGCCCGGATCCATCGTGAGGAGGCAGTCAGGGCAAAACAATAACAGACAGGCATGAGGTTTAGCGCTGTGCTGTTGCCATGGATACGGTGAACAAGGAGGGCAGGGTGAGGGCATAGAAGTGGGATGAGTGCAAATCCCTCTGTATTCAGGGTTGTTCGACCCCCCCCCCCCCCCCCCCACACACACACAGCCTCAGGGTCTCCGTGTACAGCTCAGTGATGGGGTGCACGGCTCACTCGGGGTGTACGGCTCAGTGATGGGGTGCACGGCTCACTCGGGGTGTACGGCTCAGTGATGGGGTGTACGGCTCACTTGAGGTGTACGGCTCAGTGTTGGGGTATATGGCTCACTCGGGGTGTACGGCTCAGTGTTGGGGTGTACGGCTCACTCGGGGTATACGGCTCAGTGTTGGGGTGTACAGTTCACTCGGGGTATACGGCTCAGTGTTGGGGTGTACGGCTCACTCAGGTTGTACAGCTCAGTGTTGGGGTGTACGGCTCACTCGGGGTGTACGGCTCACTCGGGGTGTACGGCTCAGTGATGGGGTGTACGACTCACTTGGGGTGTAGGGCTCAGTGTTGGGGTGTATGGCTCACTCGGGGTGTATGGCTCACTCGGGGTGTATGGCTCAGTGTTGGGGTGTACGGCTCAGTGATGGGGTGTACGGCTCACTCGGGGTGTACGGCTCAGTGTTGGGGTGTACGGCTCACTCGGGGTGTACGGCTCAGTGTTGGGGTGTACGGCTCACTCGGGTTGTGCCGGGGGGACATTGACCGGGGGGAAGACACCATTTTAAAGGCGCACAAAAGCTGCCCCCAAGTCCTGTCTGGCCCCCACATGTGCTGCCTATCCCCTCTCACTTATTGATACGCCAAGGAGATTAAAAGTGACACTGCCTCCCCAGGACTGATAAGCTGCCATTTAACCAGCAACCCAAGCCCCCCAGCTCCTGTGACATCAGCATCTGCAGCACAGTAATTACCTGACAGCAAGGAGTGTTCAGGAGGGATGGTGTCTTCTCATGGGCAGGCAGGTGCTGATGCTGCTTCTGATGGCAGGATGAACAGTCGTACAGCAGCAGGGAAGGAAGTAGAGGCATTGCAGGAACAAAGGGCGGGCAGGTGGGAAGGAGGTCACAGGGAGTAGAGGCAGCACAGGAGCAAAGGGTGGGAAGGAGGTCACAGGGAGTAGAGGCAGCACAGGAGGAAAGGGTGGGAAGGAGGTCACTGGGAGTAGAGGCATCACAGGAGCAAAGGGCAGGCAGGTGGGAAGGTGGTCACAGGGAGTAGAGGCATCACAGACAGTCAGGTAGCCGGGATATTTTTGGGTCTCCGGGCTACACACCCCAGGAGGGGTAGGGGAAATAAAAAATAAAACAAATAAACAGAAATAAAGTACATTACATCATTTTGCTACCCACGTTGTCCCCCTGTGCAGAAGCCCTTCTCCTCCTATGGTTTCACAAAACAAAGAACATCTTCCTGCAGTCGGAAGGTTGCTGGTTCAAATCCCAGCATTGACAGAGTTATATGAATTTGGGCCCCAGAGTGAGGCCCTTAATTGGCAGTTACTGTTTTTTCAATTGTACATCGCTTGGATATAAGCGTCTGCTAAAGAAATCGGACGCACCACAGGAAAAATGAGAGCTGATGCGTCCGCGAGACTTGGGCAGGAAGAGTTACCGTCCTGTGATGAAAGGGGGTGGCACTTAGGTAGAGCATGACGGAAGCTGGGCGTGACACAGAAAGTTTTGTTTAGTGTTTGCTGTTCACCTGCGCCTTAGTCTGGATTTCATATAGTGGGTTTGTAATTTGTAACTTGATCAGACATAACTGAGCCTCTTGCCGTTCCGTGAAGCTGTTGGACAGATTTGGTGTCAGCCCTGGCGTCTGGCAGTTTGTATTCTTTGGCACTAGTCATATGACAGAAACATTATCAACACGCCCACTCACTTGCGGTGAACTCTCTGGACGATTTCCTGCTCCATTCACACATTGGGGTCAGTCGGAAACTACCTGGACTTTGAAGTCCATTTAATGTCCGGTACGACTGATTCGCACATTTGCGTTCACACATACAGCCCCTCCGTGGGATCTCTAGAAAAGGTCAGGGTGGCAGTGCTAGTCTGAAAGGGGCTTAAGTCACTCGCTGGGATTTGGGTCGGAGCGTCAGGTATGAATGGCATATAGATGGACAGCATTTGATCAGACATATCATATTAGATCAACCCCCCTACCGGGATGAATCCTCCTGGGGCATGGGGGTGAGGATGACTCTGATCGTCTCCACCCCCAGCATGAGCCAGCTACCTTCTGATTGTGTGTTGGGAAGCCGGACGGCAGCTCCACGTCGCCGTGTGGGTGCCCGGGACAGACAGATTAATGGCCGCATAGCGGACGTGTTAAATGGGACCTGGGGCGACAGCGAGCGGAGCTTGATTGATGCGGTAACGAGGCCCCCGTCAGCTGTGAAGCCGCTCGTCCGTCTCCTTTGAAGCTGCCCCATAAAACAAAAACCCGCCAAAGACAAGCAGACAGATACCGGGGGGGCGGGGGGTCTCGGAGCAGCTGTCAGGTGCATTTCCCCAGCGATGACGGGTGGGGTATGATCTGCGCCCTATGATGCTGTAATGTGTTTAAAAATATGTATGTGGATGCCGAAAGGTATGTGGGCCTACACATCTAGACCCACGGCATATGAGGTCACAACCTTTTCCAGTGTGGCCAACAGCGAATTAGACCTGGGTTTACGTCTGGCTGTGTAAGTTAAAAGGACCCAGCTGTTCATGGGTAAACTGCCAATAAAAAATGCTAGTATTTGGCTCAGGGGGTTAGGACACTGTACCTGTCATCGGAAGGTCATAGGTTTTAAATTCCTTGGTTGGCAAAGAGATTTCACTTACAGATTACCCCTTAACATGTTCTGTAACATCAATCGCTCCAAGCACTGTCTAACCCTACGTTATCAATTAAATGTGCTTCGGATAAAAGCATCTTCTGTATGAATCAAAAAATGTAAGTGATTTGATATTTGTTGACACCCTTAGAGGAGTACAGAAGAGCATCCGACAGGTTCTTACAAAGGATTTCCTAGCACTGTGCCATCATTTCTCTTAAATACATACTGCTTAAATTGTAGGTCTTGGGTAACAATCTGATATTGAGCGTCAATGAATTGGCAACTGTAAATACAGACCATGTCATTCCGGAGATACAAACTTAGCACAAGAGGCGTCTGCATCAGCCGCACTCGGACACTCGGTATTAGAGCCATTTTTTCATGCTGTAATTAAATAGGCACTTTTGAATATTTGGATTTAATATTTAATTGCTTTGGTATTTGTAATGGAATTCTGAGTTATATCTTTAATATCTGAATATTTCTATACATTTGCTTTTGTTGCAATGTAAAAACAAATAACCTTATGTAAATATGTAATTGCTGATTCAGCAAGATGGTCGTCTGCAGCAACCGTGTCCGGAGATGCAGACTTGGTGGGTCTCTCATCTGCAGCAGCCACGTCAGAGATATCATCTGCATCAGCAGCATCCAGAAATACAAACTTGGTGCAATGGTCATCTGCAGCAGCCGTGTCTGGAGGTGCAAACTCGGCGTGATGTAGTCTGCGTCTGCCTCGTCCAGACTTCGCACATTCATGCATTTTCACAGAGTTCCTGCACAGCTTATGAATTTAACTTATTTTGAAAGAAATAAATGCACACTGACTTTTTATGCCGACTGACTTTTTACCTGCAAAAGCCAGGAGATGCAGCTTTGAATGCTGTCTCTGCCTTCAAGGAGATGGTACATTATGAGAAGAGAGAAGCTCTGTTCAATTTAGAAACCTGGACTATGCTGTACCCACCATTCTACCAAGACCAAACAAGAAAACCTTTATCCAAGTTCTGTTGGACCCTAACATTTGGTCATAGAAATGGAAGTACAGAAGGAAAAACAGTCCAGAAGATACAGTGTTGACATCCTCGAAGAGCCCTGAAGGCTTGTGTGCGGAGAGCTTCCTTCCTAGCTTTCCAGGACAGAGCCAACAATTCAGATCTCTCACTCTGCTCCCACACCTCCATATAAAGTTTGGACTCAGCCAAGAATGTGGCTTGATCTCTGCTGAGTGAGGACAGAACTCCCTTGACCATGTATGAAGGAGCGGAGCCGAAGAACACGGGTCAGGAAAATGCCACACGAACAGCTAAACATCTTCTCAGATGACCTCAGACTGCAGGTGCTGAAAACATGCATCTGGCGCCATCCCCCAGGACGGCTCCTCCTCCTTCCTGCTTCCTTCCCCCGCATAGCAAGCCTGCACGCTGCTCACGCTGGTCAGGGCGCCTCTCTGGACCACCACCATAACCATCACGGCCCACAGAACAGCCTGCTGCCTGTCTCAGTTGACTACGTCGTCTGTAATGCCCAGGTTATTTAATTTGTCTCTCAAATAGAAATAAAAATATTGGCTGGTAAGTAAAAAATTAAATTACCTTGAAACAATAAGATAACTAAAAGCTGGAGTGCCAGCATAATGCATCGTTGTCTGTCTGTGAATCTATAGAGAGATTTACCTGTATCTCTCCTTTCCCTGTATCTCTCATTTCCCTGCATCTCTCCTTTCCCTGTATCTCTCCTTTCCCTGTATCTCTCCTTTCACTGTATCTCTCCTTTCACTGTATCTCTCCTTTCCCTATACCTCTCCTTTCCCTGTACCCCTCCTTTCCCTGTACCTATCCTTTCCCTGTATCCCTCCTTTCCCTGTATCTCTCCTTTCCCTGTACCTCTCCACCTACGCATGAATCCCTACCTGTACATCTATCTGTCTATCTAATTTGTCTATCCATCTATCATATGGGCCTCGAGGGCAGGCTCTGCAGCCGGCCAGCCGTTTCTCCTTTCTTCTCTCGATCCTGTAACTGGCAGCCACTCCTACTGCATTATGGGACAGAGGCCTTTCTGCACCACACATGGACCACACACAGGCAGTCAGTCAGTATCTTCTACACACTCCACTCAATTGGTGGTGGGGGGGGGGTCTATAACCTGGCTCCTGGATTATAGACACCCCCCCCTCAGCATGCTAGTGAATCACTACCAGCAGCGCCCCCCCCCCCCCCCCCATCCTGATGCCGCACTTACACCCTGCCGGGACACACTGAGACAGGCCGACCCCGGGGGCCATTAACAACACGTAACACCCCAAGGTGCTGTTTTTCAGCCCATTTAGCAAATAAAGCTGGGGGGGAGAAAAAGACTCTGAGCAGCAATTTGGGGCCATTTCTGAGGCTCCGGGGCCCGCTCTGACTGTCTCCTCCGTCAGCGGCACAGAAAGCATAACAAGGGCCTCCAAGAGTGTAATGATCCTGGACAGCGGGGCAGGAGCGGGGTGCCGCGGTCATCCTAACCCCCCGCCACTGGGGACACCGCCCAGCCACGCTGCAGTGCCCCCTGCAGCACGCACACTGGAACTACATACCTGAGCCATGCTTTTTCCATGCTTCCCTTAAAGTGCATTAAGTACTTTAATCACTTCTGTGTTTATCTGTGCCACTCTCACTGATTTTAATTGTTTCAAGGCCGCTCACTGTCGGCTGGATTCGGGGCAGCCGGGCTGGGAGGGAGAAGATGTAAAAACAGGGGGAAGGGAGCTGATGTCAGCACGGAAGGAAGGATAAAGAGCAACTGAGAAGAAGGGAGAGAGAGAGAGAGGAGAACCAAGGGAGCAAAGCGAGACAAAGAGACAGAGACAGACAGAGAGCAGACGGAGAGAGAGTACACAGACAGACAGAGAGCAGACAGACAGAGAGAAGACAGACAGAGCAGACAGAGAGAGAGTAGACAGACAGACAGAGAGCAGACAGACAGAGAGCAGACAGACAGACAGAGAGCAGACCGGCAGAGAGAGAGCAGACAGACAGACAGAGAGCAGACAGAGAGAGTAGACAGACAGACAGAGAGAAGACAGACAGAGAGAAGACAGACAGAGAGCAGACAGAGAGAGAGTAGACAGACAGACAGAGGGCAGACAGACAGAGAGCAGACAGACAGACAAAGAGCAGACCGGCAGAGAGCGAGCAGACAGACAGACAGAGAGCAGACAGAGAAAGAGTAGACAGAGAGAGAGTAGACAGAGAGACAGAGCAGACAGGCAGAGAGAGAGCAGACAGACAGACAGAGAGCAGACAGAGAGAGTAGACAGACAGACAGAGCAGACAGGCAGAGAGAGAGCAGACAGACAGACAGAGAGCAGACAGACAGAGCAGACAGGCAGAGAGTAGACAGAGAGAGAGTAGACAGAGAGAGTAGACAGACAGACAGAGCAGACAGGCAGAGAGCAGACAGACAGAGCAGACAGGCAGAGAGTAGACAGAGAGAGAGTAGACAGAGAGAGTAGACAGACAGACAGAGCAGACAGGCAGAGAGTAGACAGAGAGAGAGTAGACAGAGAGCGTAGACAGACAGACAGAGCAGACAGGCAGAGAGCAGGCAGACAGAGAGCAGACAGACAGGCAGAGAGCAGTGGATGGCCTGTACATTGCTACAATTTACATGTTGCCAATCCAGTCAATGAGGGTCAGCTGTAACTTAATGCTGAACTAATGCACCTAAGCAGTGGCATCAGCACATTTGGGGTTTTACATAGACATGGAAGCATGGGAAAGTGGACACAAGCACTTAGAGGCAGAGGTAGCTGCTCCACACTGAGCCGGAGAGAGACAGACACTCGTGTTTTTGGATCCCCTGCACAGGGTGATCTGCGTGGGATGTCACTGGGTGCACCAGGCGAAACGTGCTTGAGCTTGTTTAGATGAGAGACTGGGTCAGGCCCAAACTGCTATGTCAAGCTGATCATCAGTGGCTAATCTCCTACAGGAACCAATGACCTAATAGTTAAAAGGCCCGTATTTCAAAGATACTTTGGGTTCACTAAGGCACCAAGAATTTCTGTTTACCATGTAGTCATAACAGATGCCCAAACAGGTTAGATTCAGAGATAAAATAGTAATTTTTTATCTTTAAATGGGGAGCAGACACAAGGTCGTTACGGCAGTAATTGGTTTCAGTTTCCCAGACTGTCACATCTGTTTATGAGAATGCTGACCCAAAAAGACTGGAACCTCAGGTCACGGAGGAGGGTTAGTGAGGGCAGACGGGAGACACGGGGGTGTCCACACTGTCGGCCCCCACCATTTTGTGCATGCAGCTCAACCAGCCACCAACTGTGAACTTTGACCCCTTTTTACATAGCAGTGGCACCAGTTAGAAGTATGGTCTGTCTAAATGAAGCTAAATAATGTTACGCGTAACGACTTCCTGGCCTCCGTTGAGTCCTGAGGACATGCACAACTGTTTGGGGGATTTTCCATATTTTAAAAGGCTTCAGAGACTCCAAGTTGACTGACAATTATTAATGTCCTCTGGAGATTTGTATCATGTCTGAGCTGAGGTTACCAATAAAGACCACCCTCCCTGCAGCTGTTTCTGGGGGGGTGTCTGTGGGCTGATAAGCTGCTTGAGGATGTGCTTCTCCCCCTCCAGGAGTTTGAATCAGCAGGAGGGGAATCTGTCATATTGTCACCGCGGTTAATTACGTGGCACTTCAGGATGCAGATCCGATTTAGCGGATCAGCAGATCCAATCTCGAAAAAAATGACTGGCAAAACTAATATTATTAGGGAATCCGGGAAGACACGAGGGTGCCCTAGTGCACGCTTTGCAGAGAAAATGAGGAGCGGCAATCGCTAACGACGGCTAAGCTACTTGTTTAAAGTTTCTCTGGGATTCCTAAGCATATACATCATTTATACGAGCCAAAACCAGGTCATATAATTTAATTAAATGACAGCTCGAAGGACAGTACCATAAATCATAAGCTAGAGCCTCCAGCTCACTGCTGCACGCTGTTGTCGCCATTAGGATGCATTACCACACTGGCCGTGCAAGGACTTCTGCAGATAACAGAGGCATTTATCACGTGCAATGCACGTGGGCTGTCCCACATCCTCACACATTCCAGACAGGCAATTACCTGAACACCTCTGCTTAATTGCCCCGCCTGAGGGTGTAGCTCTCATCCCCCAGCTTCCCCTGCCCTCCGCTGGCTCTCTAATGACTGCCAAACGCTACAGGAAATCCCCTGAGCGTCTCCCAAGCAGGAGAGGCCCCTCCCGTCCCCGGGAACGTCCGTCCCGAACAAGCCGCCACTCTCGGGTGAGCGGGATGCCATATTCCGCACCGCTGGTCCTGAGGGTCTTTTGCTTAACTGCTATCCCACCTGCCTGGAAAAGTCGGATTCCCAAAACCCAGCCATGGAATTGCCGCAGTACGCCGATGAGTTTTGCTGATGTCAACCAACAACCAACCAACAATGCCCCCCCCCCAAAGTGCTGTGGATGGTTTTCCATAATGGGATGGAGAGAGGAAACTGTAGTGCTGATGCCTGAGGATGTGGAAAACATAACAAGCAACACAGCATTTTCATTTTGGTAACTGTATAACTGTGCCTTGGGGGTAGGACTGACACTGTGGGGTGTGCATGGACACACACACACACACACACACACACTCGCGCAGCAGAGCTTCTTGCTCTGAACATTTACTGACATCTTCTAGTTAATGCTCCAGGATAAGTAAAATGCTCCCCCATGTCACTCGCTGTCACACCGGGTCCTAGAGGAACATTATTTCATGCCACTGTATACCTGTACATGAGTGGCATGACAATGAAGCCCACTTGACTTGACTTGATTTGACTGTGCTTGCAGGTTACTAGGAACAAGAGAATATTACAGGTGGGAGCCAGGCTGAGCCAGCCGAGACAGCTCCGGTGCTGCACAGTGACATAACCCCAGCTGACACATCCTGCTCCTCCATCCTCTCGTCAGGTTCCTCCTCTGAACCAGCAGAGCACCTGATGATGTTCTTCTGCCTTTGATGTCCACGCTTGACACAAGGGGGTCTGGTAAACCTTTGCACGGCATACCAGTAGAGGTGAGAGGAACTGAGTAAGCGTCCTTGGGCACACAGTGTCAATGAGGAGCAAATGAAAGCCGCCAATGTGGTGGCTGATCTGTACCACCTGTGCTCCTGTGCGGCTGGCATCCTTCAGGCGTGACGTCCTGTGTCTGCTGAATCCCCCTCTATGCAAGTGTTGCCCATTAAAAAGGGGGAGGCCGGGGTGAGACTTCGGCGTGGTGGGCCGACTCGCACGATTTACCAGGGCCTTGACATGCTGCCCCACCCCCCTCCTCACCCGCTTATTAAATTTATGCCCTGATAGGATTTGTTGAGCATTTGCTGGGGGGGTCTCTCTGCCTCACTCCATCATACACTGGAAAAGCAGGGGATGAAAAATGAGTGCGGAGAGTCAGATGACGAGGACAGAAAGATGGGAATGAGCATGGGGGTTGGGGGAGCATAAATGTCAGAGGATAAGCTGATGCCACAGGTCTGCTAGATCATCCACAAGGTCCCCTGTGAGGAACTCTTCCAGAAATTCTTCTTGCTGGACCACTGATCTTCTGCTATCCGTGACCTTAAACTGGAAGATGGAATGAGCTGGAATGTTTTTCTTTGGGGGTGGGTGGGGGAAGGGGGAATTCGACAGCAAACCATGCACTCTGTGGGATCCCGAAAGAGGGAGATGACAGGCCACTACTCATAGTGCACTTTGCAGATTAGTGTCGACATGGCTGAAGTCGCAAATGCGCGAGGATTTGTTGTAAGACGTTGATAAAGTTTGAATCTGGCTCTCAGATCTTCGTGCGGTGTTTACGTGGGATGGCTCTCAGCCTGTTGTCATGAATGACAAGCTGCCCCTTAACAGGGCCCCAAAAGAAAAATTCGTTTCTGCACCCGCTCACAGCTCAAAGGACCCAGTGTTAGACCCCAAGGCTTTGGCCCTTATCGCTGCACTGTTAGACCCTTGTTGGCAGACAGGACTGATGCTCTCCGGGCATCTGGATGGTTTGTAGGCCTTTAGTGCTGGAATCTGCAGTGTAACTTTATCCCGACAGTCCCAAACCAACCTCCTCCAAAGGCCTGTACTGGGAGAGGTAGAAGGTTGTTATAGAGACGCAACCATATGTTTATGAAATACAAATCAGCGTGTAAGAGGATCAGGTTTAACGGGTGCACTTTCATCGATGGGAAATTATCTCTTTGGAGGCTCAATAAACGTCAGACAAACTGGCAACAGACTTCCTATAAAATCCACTTTTACGGCAGGATCTGTTTTTGTGTGGTACTTCCCTACGTCTGCGAATTCCCTTCCGTCTACCCAGAGCTGGCTGGAAAAGCGGACGGCCTCCACGAATAACCCGTACGGTGGAGCGCGACTCGGTGACATCATTGCCATTCCCAGGAGATCTGTCTGACAGATATCCCGGCCTCGTTCCGGTGATCGGACCATTTGGAAGCATTTACTGATGTTTTCCTGCTGCTGAGGCACCTCTAATCCAGACGATTTTCACGTCCTCGATGACGCTGCCGTCCTCGCTCTCCACCTCTGACACGCATTGTGACGATGTTCCATGAAAATCGAAAATCACTATCTGGATTAAAACGTAAAGGCTGTGACTCAGCCATCAGCCACTCCTACAAGGATGGCAGGCTCGGGTTGTCATCGTTTCAGCTCTTAATTGCTGGTCGACTTGCTCAGCTGCTTTAAATGTAGAGTGTCATTTGCATGGGCAGTCATTTCACCTGCTATTTCTGCTGGAAACTGGGTGCTAACGCGCATTCTCTGCTATCAGCATGGCTGTCAAATCTGTCCGGACCCTGGACCACTTTGCAAATAAGATCCTTGGTGACAGCTGACTAGCGAGTTTTGGGGAGAGATTTTGCGGCAGGCCCCCACTCCGTGACGAGAGCCAGGGATTTATGAGATCACGCACCATCACACAGGAGATTTGGACATCCTTGCTTCCTCTTCACTAAGAAGACAAACACATTAAGGGTGTGTAGTTATGTTTGGCCTCGTCTCCAAGTCAGCAAGACGGCCCTGGCATTGGGCAAGTGCAGGCCAGCAAATACCAGACAGAGGCTGATGGGAAAGCCATTTTGAGGGCGAGGGCGAGGGCAGGCCGGGGGCGGGGTAGGCCGGGGCAGGGCCAGGGGGCGGGATGGGCCGGGGCGGGGCCAGGGGGAGGGGCCAGCAAAGCCCCGGCTGTGACCCCGGCGTCTCCACAACGGGCAGGCAGCGGACTCAGTCCTTTAAATTCCCCATCCCTTGGCTTACAATCAGCGTGGTCAGATGATGGAGACGGAGAGTTCAGCCAAACCAAATGGACCCCAAAAATGGTGTCTCGGGGGTACTGCTGACCTCATGCTGGACCGGGGCCCAGACAGGACCATTCCGGAGGGTTGCCTTGTGATGCCCTTGGGCTCCTGTCTCTGCAGCCCCCCGCCTCTCCCCTCTCACTGCCACCAACGGTACCGTGAGCACACCCGTCCGGTTTGGGCGAGTGCAGGCCGCCAGTGGCCTGCCTCCTGACCAAATCATAAATCTCGGCGCCGGGCCCTGGCGGCGACCTCTAGGGGCTGGGCTGGACCGGCCCGGATGTCAGGCCATTGCTATACTGAGAAATCCCACAGTATTTTCAATCTTGCTTTAATAGCAAAGGCAGACGCCCCGATTTCAGATGCTGGTGCTGCGGGAAACTAAACATCTTCTAAACCCAGACCCGCACTGCCACGCCCCATCCTGTGTTGCTCAGCGGGTTTGGGACCTGAGTCTAATGTCCAGCAGGTCATGGGTTCATGTCCTGATCACATCCTCCCACTGCTTCCCACAATGCCTTGCATACGCCGATCCCCTATTAAGACCCATAAGATTTCAAGCAACCCCTGAGGCCCAGCTAACAAGAGCAGAGAGTACAGCTCATGCTCAGAACGTGTTTAGGGTCCCCTTTAGCAGACACCATGTTATTCTATGTGATAAAATCATATGTTAGTAGCTTAGCACATTTATTTCCAAACTCACCAAAATGCCCCATAATCTCATACCTTTCTATTAAAACATTTCAGGGTAAGATCAGACATGTGCTGCTGGAAGACAGACTGACAGGCGCGTATTTATAGGGTTGAGCCCTAGAGTTTATAAAGTGAGCGTGATGTGCTTTATGGGACCCCTCTGGAGGTTAAATAACCTAAACAGAATGTAAACACATTAAAATTCTGCAGCTTATATCGACAGGGCATTTTAAAGCCCGACTCCCCTAATCCATGCATGCCAGGGGGGGCTTGGGGGGTCAGGAATCCGGGGGGACAGGAATTCCAAAGACGCCAATCAAGGGTTTGTTAAACAAAGTTTGACAACAAACTACAGTCCCTGAAATTAATCATAAGCTGAAGACACTTCCTGTGGGTACCCCCCCCCCCCCCCCACGAGAGCTGGTGGCTATCCATGCGGCCAGGACGTGCCGGCTGGCGGGACAGTGCTCGTAAATCTTACTGATGCTCTGGCCTGGGGGGGGGGTGATGACAAGCCCTGGGCTCTCTGGGGCGGGGGGGTTTATTGGAGCCCGGGGGCGCCCTTCCATTGTCAGAGCTCTCTGGACACTGAAAACGTTAATCGTGGATGAGATACGGCCTGTGTCATGGTGCCTCTAGGAACATGGCAGTCACGCTGGCTTGCGGGCCACACTGCGGGCACTGGCCACGCGACTGGTGCCGCTCAGCCTGGCCAACCTGCCCTGCCCACCCCGCCCTCCCCAGCCGCTGTCCCACCCCACCATCCCCAGCCCCTGTCCCACCCCGCCCTCCTCAGCCCCTGTCCCACCCTGCCCTGCCCACCACGCCCTCCCCAGCTTCTGTCCCATCCTGCC
>JAODKL010000095.1:1908726-1920379 GCA_026780765.1 Petrocephalus schoutedeni
GTTTATTCCCCCCTCCCTGCCTCGACCTGCCTAGTTTCCTTGCGTCTCCACGACAAGCGCGATGTGGGCTTCTGGGATGGTTCGGGGGTGGGTTGCAGACAACGGTCTTATAGGTGCCACTTTTCAGATTTGCGGTGCCTGGGACACGCAGCCACTCTCTTACAGCTTCCCCAGACCCAGAGTTTGCTGGTAAGCCCAGCAAGGAGTTATCCTAATGGCAGCTTCTGGTGTTCCAGGCGGTCTTTGGGTCCAATCGGCTTCTCCTCCAGTAGGTGCTCTACTTCTGCCTCATTCTGTCAGCCATCTTTGCCAGTCAATGACCACTTTATGGAAAACAATTTCCCCATTCTTCATTTCCGAGTTACTCTGTGAGTGTTGTAGTTTCTCTTGGTTCATTAGACTAAAGCGTTTAAAGAACATATCCCTCCCATATACAAAAACACACTAATCAGCCTCTCTGTGGTCCTTGCTGCTGGCCACAGAGTAGAAGTATAGGGGAGGACTTTAAGTTCCCCATAGCGAAATAAACAGCCACGGCGCCCCGGCCTTCACGTACGCGGCCGCCGGCATCTGCGGGCCAGTGATGGAAAAAGCGGCCGCTTTCGCGCACCAGTCTCCCACTTTGCCGTTTACGCTGAAGGCAAAATGTGTTGAACACCTGTGGGCGCTTAAAATATATATTTAAATAGGTGAAACCTCGATCGATGCATGGGAATGCGATTAAGAGCGGGTGTTCCTTAGTCACGTCATTGTCATTTGTTGCAAACAGCAAATGGTCTAAATCTAGTTGGTCAAAATGTCAAGAAAGTGAGGAGGACTTTTAAAATCCAATGTAAGCTTATCATATTAAATAGCGACTCCAAACACGATGCCGGCGTTACCGTGGCTTCGCAGTCCTTACACCTTGCTGTTTTAATGAACGGGCCACTGTTCATCCAGGAAAGCGGAGAGTAAAAACTGGGGGCGCGCTGAGAACACAGCCTCCTGTGAATGGAAAGGTCCCCGGCATGTCGGCGCACCCTGACCCCCAGCCCGGGGCGACGATCCCATGTCGGGTCGCCTCCTCCCGGGGACAGCCCGGGATGTGTGCGGCGGGTTATTGTCAATAGAAAGGTATGGAAATGAAACCGAGCTTAATCGAGTTTAATCAACTGAAATATAAATGCCACATATAGCCGCCTAATGGGAGCCCCCCCCCCCCCCCACACACACACACACACACAGACACACCTTGCTCTTTTCGCTATATGTGTGCGTCTAGCGGCCTGCGCAGGGGTCATTAGCGGGAGATTAGCTGCCCTTAATAAGCCGGAGTGCGAGGCTGTGCCCCGGGGCGCTTACCCGGCCGCGGCCCCGCTTATGACGGGATAATGACACAATTGCATTTGGATCGCGTTCGAAGTAAAAAAAAAAACACACTTCAGAAAGTATTCCTATATAAACAACTACGTGAAAAGCTCCGGCTCGTGCTGGTACATCATTTTCAGGGAAGCAGAAATTCGGACCTGATCTCGGGTACCCAAAGTCTTAAATCTGGATAACGCTAAAATAGCAATAAAATGTTTTAAAAAGTGTTACACACCCAGAAATAGAATTACTGACGTCGGTTATTATTATTATTATTATTATTGCGGTAGTTGCTGTAGTCGGTGCGCTTGTCAGATCGGTTTTATTGTAGCCGGCCGCCGCCTCCGGCTGCGTCTCTCGTGTCACGTAGCGGGTATGAATGCGCCGCAAACAGTGCGGTCCTGCCGGAGAGCAGCGCACAGCTTCAGCGCGGGAAGCGGGTTTGACGTCCAGAGACGCTGCTTTCCTTTATGAACGAGAAGCGGCTGAAGTCGAGCTCCGTTTTAGGGGGTTTCACATTTCACCGGGACCTTCTCATTATTTTAGGTGAACTCCACACCCCGCCTATTATAAACGTGTAGAGAAATGTGCTCTTTCTGTAGAATAATTATGTCCCGTCGGGTTTTTACATTTTTTTTGTCCTTTCTTCTTCTTCTTCTAATGGGGCCTCTTAATGTGG
This sequence comes from Petrocephalus schoutedeni, assembly GCA_026780765.1. Classification (NCBI taxonomy): domain Eukaryota; kingdom Metazoa; phylum Chordata; class Actinopteri; order Osteoglossiformes; family Mormyridae; genus Petrocephalus; species Petrocephalus schoutedeni. The sequence continues at coordinate 1,910,753 of JAODKL010000095.1, forward strand.
TCGCATAAATTATACTTCTGGTTAAAACGGCTGTTTCCGGGACACGTGTGGGTTTGCGGTCTCTTATTAATAGCACGGCCTGCCTTCAGTAACCGTTTTGTAATTTAGCTAAAATTGTACAATTCGGAAGTGATCCATCCAAAAGTCTAAATGTGTAAGACATATTGCAATACACTGACTTATACTGAAATAATCTCCCATACGACGGATTAAAAATCACACAAACACGAAAATGAGATAAAGACTTATCTAATGTTAACCCCTTGAGCATTGTATTTTGTGGGTAATTTTACTGAAATTAAATTATGTTGAATTTGTTGGTGTCGTAGTTAAAACTCCACTGTCCGCTGTGAGTACTAAACGATAGTATGATTTATTATCATTAAATTGATATAATTAAACGTACTTAATGTAATAAAACCATGTATACGTTTTGGAAATCACGAGAAAAGACAGATTATAAGTGAAATCGCATCAATGTAAACGCGTACACATCTCCGACGCGGTTATTTATTTTTATTTTGTCTTTTTAGAGACAGCGGACTGCATTTATTTGTGCAGTTTAATAAGGCAGAGGGACGTTAAGTGTTCGGGTCTGTGAGCAGTGGTCAGTAATTAAGACACTGATATACCACATCCTTTATTGCACTTTGAATATTTTAAAACTTTCCTTTATGTATATTTGAAACATTTACACGACTCAATGGAACACAGATGACACTATTTCGCGTTACAACACACGTTCGTACATTACTTTTTTATCTAGTACCAGGAAAAAATATATGCAAAATACTATGAATTAAATAAAGGCAATTTTAAATAGCAGGTGCAAATCGGTTTAATATTTATATTTGGGTGGATTATCCAGTAGAAAAAAACCTTCTCATTGGAGTTCTAAGCGTTTGTGATTAACTTTCTGAAGCCCTTTAATTGCAGCGACGCGGTTAAAACAACGAATAAAGTTTTACGACGTTAAATTTTTCGTATTTTTTTATTTTCTGCTGCAGCGGTAGTGGTAGTGATGGTAAGTAGTCACTCAAATGTGTTTTAAATGCCGCAAAAGTTTTAAATAACATAAAATATGTATAAGGGAATTACAGAGTGATGTCACTACAAGTATTAGTGAAAATGGGAAATGCCCCTCTTTCACAAATTATATTAGAAAAAAAGTTGCGAGCCGGGAGCGCTTCCTGGGAATGGGGCGTGTTGAATGAGGCGCTCTGTGTACATGCATTAGCAGCGGCCCAGTGCACAGTAAAAGTCCTTTAACGGGACTTAATTAAAGCCGCTCGTTTGCATAGCTTCGCGGGATAAGTCGCGGCTAAAACGCCGAGATGTTCGGCTTTTTGTCTGTACATTTTACAATTAAAAGGGGAATCAGCAGACAAGGGAAATGCAAACGGAACGCCTCGGCGTACGTATAACCCACAATTATTTCACACTTCAAATTCACGGATCAAATGAAGCTACTGACAGGGGAAAATTATATATCTGTGGGCCACAAAACTAAATATAACAGTGGAGCAGATTTTCACGTTTAGGCGTAAAAAACATATCAACGCGTTTTTGTTAGTATGTAAACCAATTAATTCGTATAATTATTTTTTCGATATAATATTTACTACTATAGGCTTTTGTATGAAAGCAATTCGTCTTGGAACATGTGATTAAATTACATTTCATAAATAATGAAGTGCGCCTAGTCCGTAGTGCCAAAGTGCAGCTTTTATCATGTAAGGCTACAGGAGTCGTTGATGTACACGCCCAGGTGCAACATAACACCTGAAAATAAAGTGAATAAATAATCATTTTTAAAATGATTCCTGCAGAGTAAATGTTGTCACTTTCCCCACAAACACGCATAAAGTAACGTTTCGAATTTTCCAAATCTGATAAATAAAAGGAATCCGGTTTAATGCTCTTTTATCCAATAGGAGCGTCAAAAAACTTCGGCTTCGTGTCAATCACACGGTAGGCCCTGTCGCTCGCCCCCTGCGATTGGGTCGCTTCTGTCAACAAGCTGTGAAATTTACGCCGCTCTCCTGCGATTGGCTGCCGCCACTGTCAGTCGCGCGCATCTGGCGCTGTATAAGGAGCCAGCCCTGAGCTGGGCGCTCGGCGCTCGCAGTAGCTGACGGGCCGGGCGAGAGGGATGTGCTGCCTAAGCGAGCGCAGGACTCCGGGGCGGCACTGAACTGCACCGCTTCCACATTTAACCTCTTTCCGTTTCCCTCCCCGCTTTCCCCAGCGGCAATGTTAGACGCTGACGCGGCCGCGCTGAATTTGCAACCGAGAAGATGCTGAGCGCAATACTTTTGTTATTTGTTTAACTTTTTTTCCGAATTTTCTTCTTCGTGCAGACGGGATCATTTTATTCCTGAGGAATGTCGAAGCGCAACCTGGAATAAATAAACTTTGCCAATATGTCTCCCTGGATTATGACCGGCGCATGTGAGGCTTATGGAATATAGCCCGACATTCATCCATCTGCATGCGATTCCATTCATCCCCGCGAAAAAGAAACTCTTAGTGCTGGGCATCATGCTTTTATTGTGGGTCTACATGTTATATTCCTGCGTGGGTTATTGCGCCACTGTGCCAAGTGTAATGGTAGACACTTACCGAGGAAGGGAGACGGACCCCGCTGATAGAAGGACAGAGAGCACCAGGATGGACCTGATGTCCAAGCTGATACCCAAAACCCAAAGCTGGGTAGACCTGGAATCCGATTACGACGAGCCGTCAGTGCGGACGCCTTCCAGAGACCTGCTGGATAACGAAGTGGACTCGGACAGAGCCGGAGACTGGGACGAAATCAGGGGCGAACAGAGGTCTCCCGAGCCGAGTGCCATGTCAAGCTTCTCCAACGGGTCGGGCAGCAAGAAGCTGCCCCAGGCGATCATCATCGGCGTGAAGAAGGGGGGTACGCGGGCGCTGCTCGAGTTTCTGCGAGTGCATCCCGACATCAGGGCGGTGGGAGCCGAGCCGCACTTCTTCGACAGGCACTACGACAAGGGGCTCGACTGGTACAGGTAAAATGCGCTGTAATTAAGATCTCAGATTAGCTAAACATTTAAAAGGGGCGAAGAGAAAGATGGAGAAGCGGGCGGTACCTGTGTCACCAACTGCGTAAATATTGTGACAAAGTTGCGATCGGTCCGGCTGGGTTTCAGATTGTTTTTCTGTTTGCCCACATGTCGAAGCTTTCCATCATGCGGACAAACCTTCTAAAGATCAATCACTAATTAATATGTGGCTGGATTAGGCAAAATAAGTAGACAAAAAAAAACGCTTTTTCACGCAACATTATTTCATTATCTAACAATGAATTCATTAATAATATCATGGGTGCTTTCAATCTGGCGACGCAAAAACGTGGAAAGTTAATTATGCCATTAATTTTACTGAGATTTCCAAGATAGCCGTGATTCAAATTTACATTTAATGGGTAATGGGCTGGAAAAAAGCGAATTGGTATACCCAGAACATTTTAAATTATATGTCCGTCTGATGACATCCAAAATTAATCTTTAAGATAACTTTGCATGCATGGCACCCGGGCCCTGATATGGAAAGGCAAAGAAAAAATATGTCCATTCTTAATATATTCACAGAATTTGATGATTGCTTTTTAATATTCCACATCTCTCGCTTCAGCTAATTTCTTGCGGATTTAAATTTCAAACTTACCGGATGACCTGAGGTTCATGTATTAATTCATATTTGGCGGCACAGGACGTCTTTGTATAATAGTAATAATAACAGTGAGCGGAGATCTGATTCGCGTGGTTTCCGTCCGCTGGGGCTGTGGGAACATTTCGCATTAGCGGGGCTGAAAGCGACGCTTCCCGGGAGGACGGATCCCGGCTAATAAGACATCGGTCGTATTTCATCAGAAATGGTGCCCGGAGCGGACCGCGCGGGACTGCATGAATATTGCATGAATCTCTGCGTTTTTAACGTTATATTTTTATTGGGTGTATGAGTAATGACGCGTTTTATTTTTCTTTATTCGTATGATTTCTTATTGTTTTTTTATGGACTTTATAGTCGTTTTGAGTTTTTTTTTTCCTCCGGGATGCCCGGAGCCCCGGGGTTTTTTTTTTTTTTTGACGCCGAGCAGTGGTCCCTGTCGGACGGATAGGTATACTGCAGGTGACACACCGTCCAGCCCAAATGTACCTTTTTTGTAATGTTTGCTGCTCGTGTGCGAGTATGACGAATTACTGCATAAATACTGGCTGCGTAGTCTTCAGGAAAAGCCACCCCGAGGACTTCGAAAACTATCAAATTAATTAGGCTTATATTTAAGTTATCGAAATATGTTAACTTGTTTAAAATGCTTTTCACACAGCGGGAAAGAAACGTTCGTTGTTATGCTCCTCGTGTTCATGTTAAAACAATTCTACGGAAGCCGAATTCACAGAAAATATCCCCCGTCCTTAAACACAGTTTTTGTTTAAACTGTCAGTGATGACTAATTTTATGGGAAATGAGTTTACATTAACGGTATTTTAAAACGTTAGACCGGCGGATGTATTTTTTATAGCCGATACACATAAGCAAATGCGTTTTATTTATTTATTAAGGTCTAAAGGAGAATTAAGCAACTATCTTCGGCCAAACGCATTCATTTAAACTGCTTCTAATCGCCAAGGCCAACTTTAAGAGATCATAAAAAAAAGCTGTAAGCTAACCACAAGCTCCACAACCCATGGTCCTGGGCCATGCTGGGATACGACCAGAATCTTTTTAGATGATTAGTCCAGTAAAGTAGGGACTTTTTTACGGAACCATGCTTAATTTCATCGTGAATAGTAGAATGTGGAGGACAGACTGGAATGAAAATTTATATTCTTTCTCTCCTGCTGGAATTAGAATTAAACAGTAGCACAATTTATTCATCTCCCAAGAGAAAACAGCTACGTCAAAATGTTTATTTGCCCCGCCAGAAATAACAGAATGTTTTAATTCAGCGTAATTAAAATATACAGATAAATAAATTGAAAGCGACACCAGGTTCCCATTACCCTCAAAAATGTAAATCAGAATAAAAAAAAACCTTTTTATTCTTACTTTTAATACTTATGCCTATGATAATTGTTTGTTTAAACGCGTCTTTAATTGGGCACACTGTAATTCGAGTTAAGAATACTGAGGAAAAAAAACATCTAATTCACTATTTTACGTTACGTGGGCTATCAGTTAAACGACAATAAATCAGGAGAAGTACTGTTTGCAGAGGATTACGAACATTCAATTAAATATTTACATAGTCTATTTTACACTTTATAGTCCGCTCAATCGCCGTAATTTGACAGGCGGTGCTGAAGCATATTGAACTGGGTTAATTTTCTTTTTCATATCTGATATGACGGTGCTTAGGTAAAGCCGCGTTAATGCCCTTTACGTTGCAGTATTAAATATTTAAAAACGTTTCTATATACTACCAGCATTGCCTCAGAAGGGAAAGGTCTTACACACACCTAAACAAACACACTAATTTGCCTATATATTATATATGTAGCCTATGAAAAACATATATGTGGGCCTATGAAAATCGAATGTACAAGTTTCCCTGGTTACTCCCACAGAAACATGACCGAAAAGACAGAGATTGCCTCTTCTGAATGTCCGCCGACGTGAAGCAGAACTAACAGGCCTTCTGACAGGCCGATAAAGAGCGCCCGGAGCCTGTGCCTTTCTCAATGAGCGGATTTCGGACGCCCTGATGAAAAGTTCACTCCATTAAATATGCGCGAAGTTTAGTGGCCGACAAAGGCGGCTGGCGTGAAAGGAGCGGGCGGCGCTAACCCGGCCTCTGCGGCCCGGCCGAGTGCCACATGCATTTCGGGACAGTCTGCAACTGCGCGGACCTCTAATGTTAATGTACAATTTAACTTACACTCAGTTTAAAATGTTCCTTTTACAAACTGGGCAGTCTACACTTGTACGGCGATTGCTATTATTCAGTTAGGCGCTCGATATACATCGAGTAGCGATCAAGTACTTATCCGCTAATAATCGATTACGGATAGAAGTTAAAGGCACGGCGCAGGGCCCATGTGAGCATTAATGCGTGGGACCTGCTCGGTCCGTGTTTGCAGAGAAAACACGGGGGACGGATGTCTGACTTAGGGCCTGTGGCTTAAGCGACAAATAAAATAAACATGCGAGCATCTGCTGTGCTTTATTTAGAAAGCTTCGGGATTGTTTAAGCAGCACTCCATTCCCCCAAATCGACCCCAAGTCGCCTCTCATGTTCCCCTCTGAACCCCGGTCCTTATCTTGTAAGCCGCGGTGGGAACAATCCTAATTGCGGGGAACTGCTGCATTGTGGCGACTCTGAAGAGACGACTGATCTGCGGTCAAAATAAATGGAAATGCGCTTTAAATGTGGCGCTGCTGAAGGTGGAAACCCATCCCCATGAAGTTACTAATTAACCGAAAGATGTATAAGGCTTTGCAGATAAAAGTAGCCGGCTGGCATTTGCAAGGGCATTGAAGGGGCGTAAATAACGGTCATTACCTAGTAAATTAAAATTTGCTTTGTGCTCTTATTGGGTAAATTGTAGCTTTCCCCCACCCTCCGTCGTAAGGCGGTCATAGCGGAATATGGGGCTGTCTTTGTGAGGCAGGGCCGGTTCCCAAGTGTCCCAGTCCGTGCGGGGTTCTCATAACCTCACAGGTGATATCTGAACCGTCGGCTCCAGCTTCGCCCCCTCCCGGCTCCCGTCTCGGTTAAATTGAGTGCAAAAACAGCCGACCGATAGTTATAAAGGAATTATCTCGATCTCTTAATGTGGGGTTTTTATGTCAGTAACTCCATTTAACCTTTGGAATATAAACATGGAGCAGCGGTTTGGAGGCGAAGCTGCCGGTGCGGTACCTTTCTCACCCTGCATTTGGCGCATCAGTCCCGTAGTCCGACTTTTAAACCTGTTACTTGCGACTTAGCATTTCTATCTTAAAATAGCCCAACACTATTTCTACAACGTGTCTGTCTGGCGTCCCCACCCACTTTAAACGCCAGAGGCAAAACATTATTACCAAACTAAGCAAAATTCAGCTAGAATTGTATAAAAACTTAAAAATGTTTTCCCTTTCAGTATGACATCTGAATACTTTATTTTATTTCATTATCGGCGAATTGTTTTGTAAATGTATTTCCTCGAAATGTAGAACCAAATTTAGGCCTACGTTTTTTTATAATTATAATTTATTTTTCTTAAGTTAGAATAAGAGCCTTTGGCTGGAGCCCCCTGCCGCTCCCGTCGGGCATGCCGAGGGCCCTTATCGCTTACAGATGGCTCCGGTTACTTACGCCGTGTTTTCCTGAAATCCTGTATCTCAGGCAGAGCTGCTCAGGCCAAGGAAAACCCAAACAAACCAAGCAGTGCCTGTCTGCAGGAGATATCCTATTTTTTATTGTTATAATATGTATGTTTTGCGTGGTGCTGCTGCTTGGGTTTACAAATGGCTTGATAATTTCCTTTGCGAAAGTGACGATCTGCTTCTTACACCAACCAGCTTGTTGTGAACAAGTTCCCAAAAAGCGATGGTTAACCGCGCCTCTCCTGTTGTGGAAAGATTTGATAAGTGTTTCCGTGGTTCCTTTGTACCTTTGAGGGGCCAGGAGGTCTTCCTCTGGACAGAGAGGAAATCATACTTCATCTTTAATACCCTTAAATTTCCTATTAGCCTTGGACCCTGGGGAACAGACAGAGGAATCTGGTGTTCTCATGTGGAGACACAGCAGACATGCTGCTTAGGCAGCACTCTGCTTGGAAGGCCCAGACTGGGCGGTGTCCGTCACGCTGGACTTCCCTCACTGCAGAACACGTCAGCTGGGCTCACTAAGACCTGGGGGCTCGCGTTCTCATTTCCGGATCGTGGATAGAGGTACATGTCACTGTGGCATGGGGAGCTCCAGCAATCCGAGTAGGAAAGTAAAAAAAAAATGGGGGGATGAGAAAAATGAGGGAGGAGTAGAAAAGGTCTAATCGGACAGTTTTTATTTGTGTCAAAATGAACAAAACATGATTCATCCTTTGGGAGATGAATGGGGAGGGTGGGTAGAGGAGTGTGTGTGTTTCTTTTGGGGGGGGTAGAGGAGTGTGTGTGTGTTTGGGGGGTGGTGCGCATTTCCCCGATGAGGTCATGCAGGCGCGGGCATCTTCCCAGACAGCACGCGTGCGACATTCCCGCCGAGGCCCCGCCATGGTCCCCTAACATGGACACCATCTCACACGTGGGCTTTATATGCCTCTGCGTCACTGTGGGATGTCTGACCAGAAGATCAACTGATGCATGTTTCAGCTACTAACTGCACAGAGTTTCTTGTTCTTTGTTCAAAGATTCTTCTTGTTTGATCCATTTCTAGCTTTAGAACTTTGGTTTTGGTGTTACCAGCTTTCGCACGTGGACTGAGCCCTGCTGCACCGTCCAGACCTTGCAGGCGCTGTGCATTACGGAAAGTACTGCTTAGCAGATCTTAGCCTGGTCCCAGCCGGTGTTGCTTCTGGAAAGATCATGAGCTGGTCTTGCTGCTTCTCCTACCTCATTGCCACGCTGTCAGACTCTGGAAACTTTTTCTCGTGTTTCTGAGTGATGGGGACAGACAGTCAGTTTGCTCTGCGGGCAGCAGCATTATGCCCCCCCGGCATACACGGACACTCCACTCTGATGAAAGGCACGCTCATCGCAGCCTCCAAAGGGCTTCTGGGTTTATCCCATTCTGGATCCCCCCTAAACAGAATCCTTTGACCAGCTTGTGGTCTGGCCCTCCCCAGCACTGTCACCTTCAACAGGAAGTGATGTCGGGACACTCCACTGCCTGGGCGGGGGGGGGGGGGGTACAGGATCATGCCATTTTTCATGGGGGGGGTGCATGTGTGGCCTGTTATTCACACTGTGTACTGCCCCCCCAGGTATGGCTGACAGGCTAACAGGGCTGCCTTCCTTCCCGCCCCACACCCCCTGCCCAGCGACCTACGAGCCGATACTGAGCTGCTCCACTCTACCAAATTAACAGATTAATCCCTTTGTGATCAGCCTTTGCTGAGCCCCCCCGATTTCCTCCACACCCCCCCCAAAAGGCTCTTTTTCAGCTTCCTTCATTTAAGCTCCAGCAGTATTCCTATTCCTGCTGGCAAACAGAGTAGTGTCACATGTCAGGCTCGCTTTCGGCCAATCACGCGGCAAGGCTGCTGCCGGGCTCCACCCCCACCCCGTGCACGGTCCCAGCAGAAGAGGAGGTGGGGGGGGGGGGGGCTCTGTTGTCCTCCTGTCTAAGCTGGCATGGACCGGCAGAGGGGAGGGAACAGTGGCAGGGGGTTCAGGGAAGCCACGAATTACCTCCGGCTAATTGTAAAGGGGTGGCCTGCAGAGAGAGGCGGGGCTGCACCGCGTGGTGGCCTGGTCCCTGCGGGGGGCGCTCTCGAGCAGGGGGGAAACACGGGCTGTGTAGTTTGGGACCTCCGGCTGGGGCCACGGACAAAGGGGAGCGGGCCTCACAGGAATTGCTTGTCAAACACTCATGTTTCCCGAAAAGGGGGTCTGGCACTCGCACAGCACGGGGGGGGGGGGGCATGGCGGGGGGTCGATTGTTCCTGGTCATTCATCCGG
>JAODKL010000095.1:1936920-1957086 GCA_026780765.1 Petrocephalus schoutedeni
TAACTATTTGGTTGAACAGCATCCAAACCTGTTAGAATCTTATAGACCTGGATCATGTCCCCCCTCAGTCTCCATTGGTTGAGGCTGAACAGATTTAGCTCAACTAACCTCTCCTCGTATGACATTCCTGGAAGACCAGGAATCATTCTTGTGGCCCTACGCTGCACCTTTTCTAAGGCTGAAGTGTTCTTTTTAAGATATGGTGACCAAACCTGCACACAATATTCTAGGTGGGGTCTTACCAAGGAATTGAATTGTAAGATGGTCTTCCTCTGAATGTGTTACAGGACTCTGAAAGTGATCTTCCTCTGAATGTGGCATAGGAGCCTGAATGTGGTCCTTCTCTGAATGTGGCATAGGAGCCTGAATGTGGCCCTTCTCTGAATGCGGTACAGGAGTCTGAAGGTGGTCTTCCTCTGAATGTGGCATAGGAGCCTGAAGGTGGTCTTCCTTTAAAGGTGGTATAGGAGCCTGAAGATGGTCTTCCTCTGAATGTGGTACAGGACTCTGAAAGTGATCTTCCTCTGAATGTGGCATAGGAGCCTGAATGTGGTCCTTCTCTGAATGCGGTATAGGAGCCTGTAGGTGGTATTCCCCTCTCTCATGCTCTCTTCCTCTCTCATGGAAACAGAAGCAAGATGGAGCAGAACTCAGGTGGGTCCGAGCAGGGCCCGAAGCTTCTCTCTTCATCTGTTTCGGTCTCCCTCGGTCTCCATCATTTCACATGCTTCATCTCCTGCTAAAGTCAAACTATCCCCCCACCCGAAAAGCCTGCCCCCCGACCGTAATGTCTAAAACAACTGCCCCGGCTTCCTCTCTTTCGTCATGGTCAGGAATCGCCCTTTTCTTTTGGCAGTTTCCGCTCTCCCATAGCTCCACTGTGGCCTGAACGCCCCAGATCTGCCCCCCAGGTCCCCATGGGGGCATCTTCTGCTTTTCTGGGTTCCATTCTTGTCTCCATTTCCTCTCAGATGTATTATGGTAAAAATCCTGTGAATGTGGTATTTTTTATATTGACATAACATTAATTAATATTTTATATATTATATATACTGTATATTTATATATTAATATTTACCAAAGTGAAGTGAAATATTTTCACCTGGACATTTAGCATAGTAATGCAGAGTAAGGATCAGTATAGAATTCAAGAGTACAGCAGCAGTCCCCAGGGATCTTTACTCTCAAATCCAAAACAGGGACAGACCCCCAGTTCCCATTCCACCCAGCATATCTACAGGGAGGCCTCTCGATAATCACCTGCTTTCCCCAGTTTGCCTGAAACAGGGAATATTAATGAAATCTCACCCCCCATCACCTGAACTTGATTTCTTCCTCCTTTTGTTTGATTTGTCACACCTCAATCCCAATCTGAGATCAAAGATCAGGGTTAATCTGGGTCAGGGCTCTGCAGCAGCTGCTGGGCAGGTTGGGACTGGTACCAGATGGAGGGGCCCGGATCTGGGACTCGGAAGGAGAAGGGAGGGCCAGGCTGGGGTGGGCCGGGCCAGAGGGGGAGTGCTTGGTTAGCGGGGGGGGGGGCAATCACGGAGGGCCCAGCCCCATCATGCCCCACATATCGCTGAGATTCCCTGGCCTTCAGACCCCCCCAGCTTTCCTGAGATGAGCCCCCCCTCCCTCCCAATTAATTACGATTTCCGTTGATATTCCTCACATTGTCCCCCTGGATGAAAAGGGTTTTTTCCAGTCCAAACAAAACGAGAAAACCTGTCCATCAGTCATAGCTGCGGTGAATGTACGTCTGCGGCTGAATGCTGTTAGAGGGCATCATCCTTAATCTCATATCAGCGCCAATCCGTGGAGACCACCACTGCTGGGGGATCCCTGGGCTCCCACCCCCATCACCCCCCACCCCTGAGGTTGGAGCTGAAAGCGACACAAAGATGCAGCTGGGAAATTTATTCAGCTGAATTTGTCAAAACAAAAAACATGGAAACAAGGGAGGAGGAAAATGAGCTATCTGATAAATATTGTGGCCCAAGGTGAAATATTCTGCTGAATTCAAAACATTGTGTGGTAATTAAGGCTTTGGGGACGTACAAGAAATAGACTTCCACGGAATGCCATTTGTTCCCTGGCGAGATAAATAGCTTGAGTAACGGCACTATTAGGAAAAATATCCCACGTTACAAACCTGCACTGAAAAACTTGAATCACACATGTGAAGGTCTTTTGCTGGGTTTAATGTGAAAAGATGTTTTGTTTTGAAAAACAAAAAGTTTTTTTTCTCTAAGAAACAATATAAGAGCCTTTTGGGAATTGGGTGAAAAGGGGGGTGGGTGGGTGGATTGTCTGGCAGCAATAGCCGGGTGATGTTTTAATACTTGACAGCTTGTTGTAACATCACAACACGCAGTTATCTGCAGAACACCAGTGTGGGCAGGGAGCAGCCCTGCTCTGCTTTTTAGGACAGGATCCAGTTTGGGGGGGGGGGCACACTGAGAGTGTCCGGGACAATGTGGCGATGTCTATGAGCACAGGAGCAGAGGACAGAGCAGGATGCTGGTAGGAAGGGATGTAAGGCTTCTGGATTCCCCTGCTGGTCTGCGAGCCTGGCCTTCACATATGAGCCGCAGTTGGCCCTCCATGGAAAGCTCAGGACTGCCCCTTTTTGCCAGCTCTGGTCCCCCTCCTGACCTCGTCCTTTGGTCAACACGGAGCACGCTGACCGCTGACCCTGCTCTTATACAGCACAGACCTTTTCCGTCCCTGACGGCGGCGTGCTGAAAAGCATGTTCAGCGTGTGTTCCTATCCCTTTTTCCTTCCTTGGTACTGGTAAATACAATTGGTCAGCGGTGGGGGTGTATGGAGCTATTCCGAGCTGCTGTTGGAGCCCTTTGTGGGAGCACGTCATGTCCATAACGTGAGTTTATGGGACGATGTGGTACCCGCTTACCCAAAGGTCAACAAAAAACGAGTGATGGAATGTAGACTCGGGTAATTAGTGAGGGCCAGGATTGTGTTGGAAGTGGCTCTGTACACCTGCCCAGAGGGAAGGGTGTCTTAAGATGGGGCACCGAATAATGCAAATAAGCCACTCTTCTGCCCCAAGCGACTGCTGGCCAATGCTCTAGGGTCTGGGAATTCTCAGGATGAGATTACTGAGCATCACAGATGGTCCCTAATCTGTGGCAGTCAGTGTGTTTCCCAGTAAATAAAGCCCTTATCTTTGAACACGCCAGCATCTGCCTCAAAGTGCCGCGGAGCTTATCGGGTACTGCCCGGATCTGGGTACGCCGTAATGGCACTGCTCTAACGCCAACCGGGCCCCTTGTGAAAGCCAATCAAAACACACTCACGAGTATAAAGCACACAGACGCACATTCTCACAAGGGCAGGTGGGCACCAAATGATCGTTTGCGAGGTCGTCAGGCTAATGGAAACCGTCCCCATCCCTGAAAGGACCATTGGGTTTACGGGATCTTATCTGTTCATTTGGGGGGGGCAGTCTTGTCAGACAATTTTACATCAGCACCAGAAGACCACAAACCCATGGGATCCTGGGATGGGGAGCCACTCTGCCACTCGCACGATATGGCTCTCTCCAGAAGGCTCTGTTATTGTGCGGGGGGGCATCGACATTAAGCGGGAGGCATGAGCACTCTCAGAGCAGCTGGATGGATAGATGGATACATGTGCACATTGCAGTGAGAGAAACCAGGGCTCTGAGCTCACACATTGAAAGTGTGATCTGATTGGTTGAGCAGCCTGCGCTTGGTGCTTTAAGGGAAGCTGATTGGTTCTTGTAATAATAAACACACACAGTCATTGTATACTGATAAGTTCAGGGTAGTACTGAAAATCCCTCAAACCATTTGTTGCGGTTACACTGGTTTTGGCCTGGGGGGGGGGTCACAGGGGGTCTGCCAGGTGATCGCTGCGTACATGTCTGCGAAGAATGCACATCACCCAGCCGTCCTGCCTTCTGCTTACCCCCAGCTTTCTGTAATCTAATCAAAGTGTGGGGGGTGGCATTTTCCTGACATGGCTGTCCCTGGGATTACAGGTCGTCCAGTTATTCGTCTGCCACCCTTTGGCCCTTGCCGTCTCCATCCCTCACGTGCCCCCAATCCCCAGACACTGCATCGGATCCTTAGAGGTTTTCCAGTCTATTTTTAATCCTGTGCCTGCTGATGACATTAACTGCGTAGCTGCTGTGGGGTCTCTGTCCCAGAATTTCAGGGGCAATGTTTACCTCAAATAGATCTCTCACTTCAGAGGAGTTTTTTTGGGGTTGTCTCTCTCGCTACTCTTGTCTTTGTGTTTATGTGTCTATTTCTTTGTCCATCTCTCTGTATCTGCCTTTATGTTCATAATCAGGCTGCATTGTGGTACCTGGGAACAAAAGTTTGCATCTGTCTCAGGGCCTGCTGCCTTTGTCACATGACCTGAGTCACATGTCTTCCATTTGTATGGATAGCAGAAGGGTGAAGCATATACATGCAATGCACACACACACATACCTGCATCAGTTGCCTGGTTGGGTCTGATGTCAGTCAGCCCGAAGGCAGGAAATGGGAGGATCCTGGAATGCGGGGGGATTCCCAAAAAAACAGGAAGGTGCTGTCCCTGCGCCCCCCCCCCCCCCCCACCCTGAGGAAGAATGAGCAAAGTACCTAGAATCTGACGTCTGATACAGTGTGCAGTAAATAATGCTGTGTGTGTGAATAACAGCTGACCAGTGTTGTCTAGCTGTTTAAGATCCAGTCATACGTATCAGTTCAAATGAAACATGAGTCATTGCCAGTGATGCGATGAGCGGGCAAAAAAAAACATCTGTTTCATTTAAAGTGACCAGTGGCCTCCATCGATCATCTGCTGCACATGTGAGGCGTTGGCAGCCCCCCGGGACCTCCGCACATCTCCAGGGACCGGCCCATTCCCGCATACTTCTGATTTCCCTCCATGTCGATTTGTTCCTCTGGAGGAGACAGGAAGAGATGGATGGGCACCGTGATTTGATTCGGTTTGATTCAGAGCGACAGGCCGTAAAAGCGTCACGATTTTTTGGGTGGGACTTTTGTCTCTTCGGTCTGCCTGGTGCTCCAGCCATTGAGCGCTTCTGTTTATCGAAAGTATTGACTTGCCACATATTCCCCCTCTGAGGGGTCAGTTTCCTGGCCAGATTTTTGAATATTCGGAACTTGCGATTGTTACCCTTTATTGTTGTCCCCAGCAGCAGTTTCATCAATGACGTTTGTAGCTTGGAAACAGAGTAAAGCTGAAATCCTGAGGAAATCATGAATACACAGCTGTTGTTCCGGGGGGTTCACTTCATACAGATGCAGTTCCCCTCCCCTGGTGCTCGGATACCCCAATTTTCCGATTTCAGCCCCCCTTTGCCCGCAGTGATGTGACAGTTCATAAGATTTATCTGCTGGGCCTTATTCTTTTCTGCACCAGGGCAACTTCCCCGTACCACCCCCTCCCCCCCCCACCCCAGCCAGGTCGTCCATCAGTCCTGTCAGCGCCCTACTGGCCCCCGGTGGTTGAATTACCTCATGGCACATCTGCGTAAAATTCGCCATGAAATTATGTGGCTCCTACACTGCTGTGACCATCTGCCCCCTTCACAGCACCGACACCCCCCTAAAGAAACCGCACTATAGTCTGGGCGAAAGTGGCACCCCCCCATCACTAACTGCGTACCCCAAGTACACCGAAGCAGACCTGACCAACCACCATGCTCGTTTGGTCTTCAGCAACCAGCTGCCCGACTCTTGTTTGGTGCTCTGCAACCAGCTGCCCAACTCAACTGGACCCATCTACCCCAAAAGCCATGTATTCTGTAATTCTCAAACCCAAGTGTGGCCTTGAACCCCATACACCTGAATAAACTGTGGGTTTCCATGCTGCTCTGTAGTTGACTTGAAAAGTTTTGCAATGTTTTGCAGTGTGACAGAGGAGGTGGTGTATAGTCCTCAGAAAATGTCCAGATACCCAAAGTGACCTCTATTATTGTTCTTTCTTATGAGAAGTGGAGATTTGGTGCCAAAGGTGGGTGGGGCTGTAAAAGGGACAATGAGGATCTGAGTAAGGTTGCATAGACACTGCCCCCCCGAATAGTTTGATGTTGGTTACATGCCCCCACCTTCAGTACATCTGTGGTAGAGAGCCACCTGGAAGTGTGGGTTAACACTGGAAGACTTGGCCTGGTCGACAGGCCCGTGTGGCGGGGCCCTCGGCAGGACCGTGTGGCGGGGCCGTCGGCAGGACCGTGTGGCGGGGCCGTCGGCAGCACCGTGTGGCGGGGCCGTCGGCAGGACCGTGTGGCCGGGCCGTCGGCAGGACCGTGTGGCCGGGCCGTCGGCAGCACCGTGTGGCCGGGCCGTCGGCAGGACCGTGTGGCGGGGCCGTCGGCAGCACCGTGTGGCCGGGCCGTCGGCAGGACCGTGTGACCAGGCTGTCGGCACGGGCAATGATGGACCAGCATGGGGAACAAAGGTCAGGGGTAATGAATTTAACAGCGGGATTGTGACAGGGCACCAGGGGACGGGCACATGCATTGCATAGCTACCAGATGCATGGTGTACAGAATGACCCAGGAAAAGGATAGAAATTAAAACAGTGTTTTATGTGTGTGTGTGTATGGAAAAAAGGGGAAAATTACTGGGACCAGCTCAGAGCTGGACCCCCGCAGTCCTGTTTTAACATTAAACCTAGTCTTCTAGTGGGTGATCGAGGTGCCCTCACAGCCTTGACATGCCAGGCTGCTTTCTGCGCCTCTGGCTTGCTCACTCTCCCCCCTGGAGGCTCTTGCCCCTACCCCGCTGGCCTGTAACCCCGGGGTCCTGCTGAAAAAGGAGGTTTTATACAGGCGACTGGCTTGCCTCAGTCTGATCTGGATTTAATCAAACCGCTCTGATGGGCTGAATCTAAATGTGGCTGACGTTTTATTAGTGCTGCTTATTTGTTTTATTAGCTGGAGCTCGCCTGCCGTCTTCGTCCGCTGGAGACCCCTACCACCAGGCAGGGGTCAGTGGGCGGGATGGGGTAAAGCGGGTAGAGTCACATCCTTGCCAAAATAAACACCTTCTGCACTCATCCTACTGCCCTGAATGCACTTATGAGGCTTTGTGTGGGTTAGGGGTGGGGGCGTCATGCGACCGCACAAACCGAGGGCGCAGCATCCGCGGGTTAGGGGTGGGAGCGTCATGCGACCGCACAAACCGAGGGCACAGCATCCGCGGGTTAGGGGTGGGGGCGTCATGCGACCGCACAAACCGAGGGCACAGCATCCGCGGGTTAGGGGTGGGGGCGTCATGTGACCGCACAAACCGAGGGCACAGCATCCGCGGGTTAGGGGTGGGAGCGTCATGCGACCGCACAAACTAAGGGCGCCACATCTGCGGTTTCACATGGCGACCCGGCCTGTTCTCTGCCACACAGGCCTCCTTTATTCGTCAGGCCCCTTTAATTGGTCTGGGGGTGTGATTCACTCTTTTCTATCTTTTCTATGAACTGTGGTTCTAATGAATAAATTGCCCCCGTGGGCCCCTCCCCTCTACCGCCCTGACACCCTGGCCCGCCTGCTACCCCCCACCCCACTGTCCCCCTTTTTAATGCTTTGCCTTTGAACAGCCGGAGCCCTGATTCGTTATGGATCGCCGCGGTAACGGCAGCCCACTTGTTGCTGGGGTCCTTGTCTGCACTTGTCACTCAGTTTCACGGAAGTGTCGAGTTGCGGACCCTCCCCCCCAGCTTCATTTGCTCCCTTGCATCACTCTGTCTCTAACTGCCTCCCTCTCCGTCTCCATATGGAGGCAGGTGAGCCGACAGCTATCCAAACAGGCAGGAAAAGCTCGCTCGGATCCCGACTCGCAGCCAGCCCTTTGTGCTAAATGTCTCTGAACAGAAAATAAAAACAGTAAGGGGAAAAAACCGGCTTGGAGCTGTAGCTGTCTGATGTCTATCTGATCTTCGTTTCTTTACTTATGAAGATAAATCTTGTCAGGTGGATTCTTGCTTTGAACAGAAAGAGAGGGATTTTTACACCGCAAGCTCGAGAGATGGGTGATAAGCGGCTTCCCCAACATCACGCGACGCGCCCAAACTTCAGGGAGGCTCCGAAATGCCTCAGAATGCCAGCCAGAAGTTTTGGGTTTCCCCATGGCTCCGGGGACTGGTCGTCCGAGCCATAAAACCGTCACTCCATCTCTGGCAGTTGGGGGGGTGGTGTTGAAGTGTGCTGGGGGATGGGGGGTGTGAGGGGGGCTGAGGTTTTGTAAGAATTTGTGTTGTGCTGTGTTTGCTCTCTAAATGTTATTCTACTGATGGAGAAGGTGCAGGCCCAGAAATGCTATGTGCGTATGACACATTACCAGATGGGAGGGGGCACGACATGTGCTCCAAAAACACATGTGCTTTCAGCAGAAAGACCCACAACCGTGTCACGTTCTGCCAGGACCGATAGGGGTGTCGTAGTTACAGTTTTTGGCTCTGGTCCCTGAAGGTACCCTCGAATGAAAGTCACTGGATAAAAGCAGGGGTTTTATCAGCTGAAATAAGACCTGTAATAAATTCTATTATAAATCATGATAAGGTTTCTATGTTATTGAACCATGTTCTTGGTGTTGTGAGTTTTCAATCCGGAACCATATATCTCAGATTTGGGTTTGTTTGTGTGCTTGAAGCTGTAATTTCTTTGTTTTTGAAATATGGTTTTTTTTCATGAAGCATAGCGTTGACAAGGGATTAATCCCCCTGGAATAGTGCAAAGTTCTCCTTGTAATCAATAAAAAAGGTTGCAGGTCGAAGATTTTTATCATGTTTTTTGGCAATATGGTATCTTTCCTAGGCGTGTAAAGCTGTTAATTTTTAACATTCCTATTGATATGTTGTCCTCTGATAGCCATTTGAAAGCCATACATTTTCTGGCACCATTAGCAGCATTTTTTAAGGTTTTCTCCGACCCTGTAGGTTTACTGGGTTTCTCAGAGAGACAAATTGGGTCTCTGCTGGTCCCATTAGGTTACATAAAGGTTAAATAAACAGAAAACACAGTGACAGTTAGAAGGTCAGTCCTGGGCGAGGCTGGGGGGGGGGGCTTTCATGCACTGCTCCTCCTGCTGGCCCTCAGAAGATGCTAAGCCACTTAGGGCTCCTTCAGGATGTCTGCGAGACAAAGTCCAGATCCCACAGCCCGACTCGCTCCCCAGCTCCCTCTCATCTCCCTCTCGTCTCCCACCTTGTTAAGTGTAAACTCTGGGAAGATTAAAGAGGAGCTTCACCATCCTCAGGGACCGATGTGACCACTGACTGCGAAAAAAAAAGGCCGAAGGCACCCACCAGAATATCTATCAAGTGCAGCCTTCCAGCATCTCTGTCCCCCCACTTGCCTGGGGGCCCCCATGGAAGAGCCGATTGCAGTAATCCGACCCAAACGGAATTTCGGGATTGGCCAGAGACAGAATGGAGGCTGAGATGATCTCTGACAGCTACACCGAGGTCTGGTTTTCTCTTCATGGGAGGCTGGGGCCTAAGCCAGTCCTTGAGATGCTTCCATTCTGACCCCTGACCCCTGACCTTTGCCCCTAATGAGACTCTGGATTACTGACATTGTTACATACTGCGATTCTAAACTCCCATGGGTCCAACCAGGAGGAAAGGATCGTCATGTGTTTACAGAAACGCAACCAGCAGTGAATTGTGGGAAATGATGAGCCTCCTCAGCAAAACCATCACAGATTTGCTATAAGTCAGTTCTATAAAAGCAAAGCCCTGTTCATCAATCTGAAGATGAAAGGACCCTTCTAGTCTTGGCGTGATGGCATCCTGCGTCCTTTGCCCCCTTGGCCACCTCACACCTCGTCAGCACCATAGTCCTTCACACGTGTCCATGGCCAAGGCCCGAGAGTAGCCGCTCTCCAACATGCTCTTCGTCACCTCATTAAACCTGTTATACAGACCAGGCATAATTAACTCCTGGATGCGGGTGAGTTCCACTCGTTTACAGGTTCCTGTCACAGGATAAGTACAGACACTAAACAGCTCCCTGCCTGTTCGGTGTAACACACAGTGACCCAATGCCCATAAAACTATATCAGAAAAACACTTGGGTTTATCACGTAGTTTTTGTTATGGACCCACCACGAGTGTCGCCCTGAAGGTCTGGTGCACCCATGGCAGATCAGATCTGCAACAAACAGAAGGTAAGCCATCAGAGTTCAGACCCCATTTTTGTTATTCTGACTATAAAAATCCATAAGGTCAGTTCCTTGCAGCGATGCAACACATGACCTGAAGATCAAGGATGTCCAAGGGGAGGTGCCCTTTCAAGAAAAGCTTTGGAAGTGGATGATGGTGGAGATTTGGTGTTGGCCCCTCCCCGAGAGGTGAGGAGGGGTATCAGATGTGGAAGTAGCAGCTCAGAAGATGGAGCAAGGGGCTCAGAACCAGTAGAAAAGGAGAGTGGATGTGACCGATACCTGCTTCAGCGGCCTGCGGTGGGCACATGCCCAGCTCAGAGCCTCCTTTACGGTTTGGGCCAGGCACTCAGACATCTCATTCCGTCCTGAGCCAATTGATGGCTTCTCACAAAAACTAGCTCTTTCTTAGAGGAATGCTCTCCAGCTCTAGATCTGTCTGTTCGCCCCCGTCATGCTCAGTGCCTGGCGACAGCCATGTTCGCTCGCCGATGACACATACTCTTTTCCACCCGGTGGCTAATATGTTCCAGCAGTGGCCATGCCGATGGAGCAGTTTAGTCAGAGGAAGTCAAGCTCAGCTTTTGCGTAGGGCTGCCATAGGCACTGGCAAGCTTTGTACGATAAGCCCACACAGCGGCTTTCTCTGCATGGTCCATCGGGTGCGCCATAATGCGGGGCCGGTTCCTAGGAATCCTAATGTTCTGGTATTACGTCCCCAGGTAGGACACCTAACAACACCACCGGGTCACTAAAAGAAAACACACTACTATCAATCACCACAAGTGCTGTACAATTTATTACTAATCTGAAACATACATAGCCTACCCATGTATATTAAATAATAGTCATGCCATATCTCCAGGGGTAAGCCAGGCCAAAATAACAAATAAAACCCCAAACTGTCTCCACCCCAACACACATTACACTTACCTAACAAAAGAAAGAAAAGAAAAGACATAAATCTAGCCTATCTCCCTAACTGCACAAAAAACCAATGCGCCCTATGACCTTTGTAATCTTCCAGGACTTCCTTCCACCAGGCCTCCAGATGTCATATCGCCCCCTGTAGGACAGGAGAGGAACAGGTGTAGAGAGAGAGAGAGAGAGAGAGAGAAACTGCAGGCAAGCCCGTAACATCTGGTGTCTGTCCTGAACCAGACTCTGTTGTACTGATACCAGTCCTAAAATTGCTTTAGTGGTACTGATACTGGTCCTTAACTAAATTCTGTTATACTGGCACTTCTCTTGAACCAGTTTCTGATTTTTGGTACCTGTCCTAAACGGGACATTGATGTAGTGGTACCAGTCCTAACTCAGGTGCTCTTGTACTGATACCTGTCCTAAACTGGACTCTGTTGTACTGGTTTTGTTGTTGTGGATCCTGATTCAAACCAGAATGCTTGAACTGGTCGTCGGGCCATCTTGACCACTTGCTGGGCTTTTTGGCCGGGCCCTTTGGACCACTTGCCAGGCCCTTTGGACTACTTGCCGGGCTGTTTGGACTGCTTGTCGGGCACTTTAGACCACTTGCCTAGCCGTTTGGACCGCTTACTGGGCCCTTTGGACTGCCTGCCGGGCCCTTTGGACCGCTTGTCGGGTTGTTTGGACCACTTGCCTGGGCATGTGGACCGCTTACCGGGCCCTTTGGACCACTTGCCTGGCCATTTGGAGTGCATGCCAGGCACTTGAGATCGCTTGCCGGGCCCTTTGGACCACTTGCCGGGCCATTTGGACCGTGTGCCGGGCCCTTTGGACTGCATGCCAGGCACTTTAGACCACTTGCTGGGCGCTTTGGACCACTTGCCGGGCCCTTTGGACCACTTGCCGTGCCATTTGGACTTCATGGACCACTTTCTGGACTGTTTGGACTGCTTGCATCTCGTGACGCCATGGTTCTGTACAGTGAGCCTGTCAGCAGTTCTTTGTAGACAAGCGGGTCTCTGATGAGGTCTAAGTGCTTTCTAATGTTTCCCAGTCCCACACCCGACACCCCCACTCCAGTGCATGCTTGGAGCCAGTCTCGGCACAGTGTCAGACCCTCGTCCCCGAAACTTTCCGGAACTCTCCTGTTCTCTGACGCTCTTCATGGCCACAGCCACAGCCTCCCCCCCCCACCTCCCCTGCACACATGGCTTCCTCAGCTACCGTCACGGACCCAACCCACATCTGAGGTCCTGACATTATTAAAAACATAGCCTCCCTTCCAGACTCCAGCTTTCAAGTCCTCCTTCCGCTCGTCGCCTCCACATTCTCCTCCTCATGGGTCACCCTTTCAACTGACTCCCCCCCCAGTGGAGGTCGGTGAGGTTGGTAAATCTTTAGCCTTCAGATTCCTGTTTTCCACGTCTGACTAAATTGACTTATTGTGCTTCCCCCCAATACACCCCCCCGTCCATCTTTCCTTAGCTCTTTCTCGCCATCTCCATTCCGCTTGTCCTCTGAAGAGCCATCAGCTCACACCAAACAGAGGAGGTGTTGCATGTGAATAGTTCTGGAGCCCATTGCAGTAAATGCGCCTTTGAAGAATCGCAGGAAACACAAAGAGCGTTGTGGAGCCGAGGGGCCCGACCCGCTTTGTCCGCTTGGCGTCCCTCATTGTCCCGGCCTCTTGTTTCATCGAGCGACTTTTAACGTCTGGGATGTTCGTCTTTTAATGTTCCTGACGGTTCACCCAGAAGGCCGCTTTTAAATTCAACCTTGCACGCTCTCCTCTAAACCTGTTTGAGCCCAGCATGGGAGTGAACTCACCACATTTATCACGTTTAAATGTGACTCATTGTTCATTCGTACTACAAAAATAAATACTCGATTATGTCCCATCATGCTGCTGGACTTTATGGGGAAAGTTAGGCGTCACTCCACAGCTGTGACGCCATGTTTTTAAAATAAAATTCTGTCACTTTTTAACACTTTCTCCTCTTTTCCTAACCTGGCTCCCTCCTGCTGTACCCGAGAGGAGATGTTGTTGCTGTCTGGCCTTGGTGCCAGGGGCTCCTTCCCACTCCCTCGACCAGTGCTGACCCCTCTAAAATTTCTTGTGTCCAAGGCTGGGTCCTGAGTTCTGTGACCTGCCACAAAATCGCTATGTTTAGGCAGCATTGAATTTGTTTGCATAACAATAACAGCCAGTGGGGAAACTTCAGACAGGCAATGCTCTCAGGCTTGGCAGCTTCAAACAGGGACTGCCGCTAATCGGATCATCGCCGCGCGCCGATGTCATCTCGGCCGCGGCTCCTCACATCTCCTCCCGTGGCAGGCGGTCGGCCTACTTCCCCATATCTGCCCATCTGCTTGTTTGGGTTACGGCTCTGGTTTTCAGACTATTGTTCCTTGCGGCCGGTTGTGGCTTAGTCTTCGTGAAAAATGGTTTGTTTCTCTTTTCTACAGCACGTTAAACACATTGACCCATGTTACTGTGAGATTAAATTACAGACGGCAGTAGAAGACAGACACGTAAAGGACGACATTAAAGATATCCTCTGGCTGAGGCCAAGCTCGTCTGTCAGCGAGAATGTCCAATAAAGCCAAACGGAACACACGGCCGGCAGGACTGATTCGTTCATTTTTAAAGTGCCATTCCTACTCCTTGTGAAGCTGGATGGGGAATTACAGTAACATCTCTGACTGTGTTCTGACATCTTTTCTTCAACACTTAAAACTTCCGGAACTTTCTATCCCTTTTCCCTCCTTTTTCGGTAGTCAGTCCTCGCTGTGTCTCTCTCGGCTCTGTAACCTACCCGTGCTCCTTCCTGCTCGCCCAGAGACAGCCCAGCAGATAAAATGTCAGTCACCAGCTAGCAACATCTCTGCGCTATGGAGCCCTGGGTCTGACAGCATTAGGGGTGTGGGGTCTTATCCCCCCCTTATCCCCCCCCCCCCACAAATGCACATTTGAATTTTTCATTAAAAAAAATCCTGGGACCCTGACCAAAATTGTGGGTAGAAGATGGGTAGATGTATTTTAAAAGGTCCTGCACAAAGTACACATTTGGACATCCACTTAGAGTAAAATTTAAAATAATGCATTTAACGACAGAATAATTTACGTTTCCAGTTCTCAATTTCTAGAATTCCTGAAAACAGGCCGTCTTTTTTACCACTCCAGAAGTAAATTCTTTAAAGACCAGTGGGGATTTACTGCTGGGCCAAAAACAGCCGTGTAGTAAAATTCAGTTTACATGGTTCTCAGTTTATACAGCCTGGCTTCAATGGGGCTCCACAGGAAAGGGTCCGCCTGCCTTTGTCATCACCGAAAAAGTAAGAAAAGGCCGATTGTGGCTGAAAAATGTAGCGGGGCCGGACGGTGCGATCAAACCCAGTATTGATTTCAGACAAAAACAATACAGGCGGGGAGTGGGGGGGGTGTGATGGATGTCATGTGACTCAGCCACGCCACTCCACCCCCCCACCCCTACCGTGTACCGTCACTGTGGCATATTTGCGACACCGGATCTCTCTCAGGGGTAAAGTGTCTGTGAGCGGCGTGTCTGTTTCATGTCTGCGTGGCTTTTTGGAGTGATCCCTGCTGGGCAGTGACCAGAAAAATACAGAAAAGAGCCTAAGAAAACAATAAAAGGGGCCTAATTGTTTAACAAAATAAAAAATGGCTTTTCTTTAGGGTTTTATCTTTCGCTGGCTAAGGTATGCGGCTACTGATTTCGATTCTGTCCACCAAAATGTGGGAATGGGGGGGTTGGGTTTTTGAGGATGTCTCTTCCAGGAGAAGGGCTGGGTTTATGGGGAGGGGGGGTCATGTTACCACAGTTGAGCTGATATGGATCAGATGGGCTCAGCAGGTGCCTATCTAATTGAGGGGTGGGGGGCACGGAGATCCCTGGTGAGGGGGGGTGTTTAGGTTGTCCCCCCCCTTCCCCCGACAGTCAGACGCCGGCGAATCAGAGACCCGACGGGACGGTGCAGAACCGGGGAACAGTGCAGCGGGTGGAGTTCCTGCCAGGAGCGCCCGGCATTTGATTACGGTCCCGGGGGGGCGGGTCCATTTGGCTTTCGTTGCTGCGGCTGTTTCTCCAGGAGATGGAACACCACTTTACGGTGAAGGGCTCATTGAAACAGTGGCCGCGGTAGGTGTGGCTTAACAACGGCGTCTGGATGGGAGGTGTCTTGTCCCGGAGATAGCCGTCTCTTTGTCGATCTGCTCCCAAGTCCAAAGATATCATCAGCGAATATTGACAGAAGCAAATATCACTGGAAACTGTTAATCACAGTTTTTTTCTGTAATCATGGTAATATCTGTTGGGGACTGAAGCATAAGAATGGTTTTCTTTTTAAATACTCTCTCTCTCTCTGACCCTTTATGCAATTGCTGTGCTGTCCCTCCCATTGTCTCCATCAGCCCTCTTCTGATGTCATCAGATGACAATCTGTCTTCTTTCCTGAAGATCTCACTCACCGGTGATGCCAACCATGTCTCCAGAGGGCTATAGGTCTGAATATCCCATAATGTCCCGCTAGATGTTGTCTCCCTTAATGTATATTTTTTAAGAAGATCAGTGACGCCCACGTTCCAGGATGTATGAGAAGCACCTATGCAGCTCAGGCAAGTCTGTGGAGGTGCCTCATCTTTGGTTGGTGGGGGGACTGATGATGAATCAGAGCAAAGATGCTTGGTGCTGTGGTCTTGCACTTATAGTAAGCGCTTTTGTCAGACGTTTTTGAAATTCTTGACATTACATGACATTTGAAGTCCCCCACGTTTTGGTTCATCTTCCCAGAAATTTCACAACTTCTTCCAGAGAAGCTGGTTTGCATCAAATGATGGTGATTCAATTGGGGTTTTGAGAACTGAATTATGCCCAGAATGAGAAGATTAGGGGGAAACGTTGTGTTGCATGTGATGCGTGTGGAGGACCCACAGCAGATTAGACCTTGGAATCAGTGCGATTCTGTGTCCAGCCTGGCCTACCAGAACATTGCTGGATCTCCCGAGCTCCTCTTCACCTGACAAGGGTGAGGAACATCTCTACCAGTTCCTCAGGAGAATTCCCTCCCTGTTAGCCCCACGATGCCACAAGGCTTTTGGCCTTTTTGTTACTGACTGCTTCTCAGTCCCGTTGGTAGCTGTAGGCGTTCCTGGAGGGTGTGCGTCCTGGCCTGGGTGTGCCTGTGTCTCAAAGAAGGAAGGGGTCATTAACATGCTTCATGGGCCACCAAGGCTGGGCTCCTCAGGCGGTCGTAACCCCGCTGCCCCTGCCGGCAAGCGAGTGACAGAAGAAAAGCAAGGGAGATCACAGAGGAAAGACCAGCCACACAGACCAGAGCAGCCGAGTTCCGCACTCATGTCGGGTGTTGGTCGGGATTCTTGTCCAAACATGCCCCCCCGACTGTGAATGAGATCCGAGGAGATCCGAGATCCGGGGGGGTTGCCACCAAGCTGTAGAAGCCAGTGGGGGGAATCAAGAATGACAACTGCTCAGTGGGGGCCGGCCCAGTGTCAAAGACAGGCAGCCAAACACAAGGGCAGGAGAATGAGTCTGCCGGCTCAGGACTTCCTGGCCAGGTGGAGAGGGCCAGCACATGGGTGCTTAGCTCAGCCATCATCCTTTTAAAGAAGCCCCCCACCCCCAGACTGTCTTTACATAAGTTAGTAAAGGAGGCTGTACACGGGTTAGTGCGCCACACGTTACTAGTTAAGAAGTTACAGCAGGAGATGAGGAGGTGCAGGACTGTGAGCGTTTGCTGTCTGAGGTCCTCCACACTCGGACACCCTCAGGTCCCTGAGTGCCATCCAGGCTGGGCTGTTTAGGAAGCAGTAAGACAGGCCGGCTGGCAGTCTCTAAAAGCAGCCTCAGGCTCATCTGGATTGGTCCATCCCGCCATGTTGGTGGGTGACCGGGGCAGGGGGGGGTCAACATGGAATCCTAAAGGAGCATAATAATATAAAAAAGTCATCAAACTGAGGGGGAACGTCCCAGTCTTTTGAAGATTGATTATTAATCAGTAGAGGGCTCAGTGGTGCTTCTGCCCCAGTGCCACTCCTCAGTCAAGCTGAGCATCATGGGGTCAGCTTGGGACAAACCTGCTGCCCAATGACACCCTCAAAGCAGCGGGACAGACCTGCCACCCACTAACACCCTCAAAGCAGAGGGACAGACCTGCCACCCACTAACACCCTCAAAGCAGAGGGACAGACCTGCCGCCCACTGACACCCTCAAAGCAGCGGGACAGACCTGCCGCCCACTGACACCCTCAAAGCAGCGGGACAGACCTGCCACCCACTAACACCCTCAAAGCAGAGGGACAGACCTGCCGCCCACTGACACCCTCAAAGCAGCGGGACAGACCTGCCGCCCACTGACACCCTCAAAGCAGCGGGACTAACAAACCTCAAATCTCGAATCACGGAGGAATTCTTTGTCATTACAGCTTTCTGTGGGTTCCTGTAACTCCGGGGTAGCGCTCCCATGATGGGCAGCCCCCAGAACACGGGGGCAGAGGGGGGCTCAAGTTCCGATACAGTTACTCCTGGGTGCCCCCGAAGGCTCCCGCTGGGACAGGATAGCTCCCATTTAGCGCCGGCGGCCGGCTTCGCTCTGGCCTAATCGTTCTTGCTCATCCTGTGAGGCCATAGCCGCTGGCTGATTCTGCGCCTGCCTCCAGCCTGTGGGGAGGTCGTGGGCATTTCGGCGCTGAACACGGCTGCACCGGGTGTCACATTAGCATTATTGGCCTTATGCAAAGCCCCCGCCCCCTGCGATCGGGCCCCTGTACTCACCCTCTGCACGGTGCCGTTTTCCCATCCCACAAGCCGGAGCCACGACAAGGAGGGGCCCCTGGAGCGCCAAGCGGATCCCGGTGGCTTGTAATCCGACATCACTCAGCTCGCTTTTTATCGAATTTCAAAGAGCAGGGGGATTACACTTAAACACACATTAGAATAAATCACGTTCTTGTTTGGCCTGGATGTGGGCCAAGCATCCCCACCCCCCGCCCCTCCCGGGACCCTCAACATAAATTTAACATGCCTATCTCCTGTTCTCTCACATGTGTTGCACATACAGATGGGCATAGGGACATACCTGGTTTATTTACCATATTTATAAAGGGGCTTTTCAGACACAGTTGAGCATTCAAAAGGCATGTACACACACAGACCCACACACACACAAACAGTCCACATAGCTACATATTTATGGGACCCATCCATTCATTTCTCTGGACATAATCCTAATCCCAAAAGTGACACCCGTAACCCCTACCCAGCCCTAACCCTAACCACTCATAACTGAACAAAGTACAAGACTTTTGGCATTTTTAGTTTTTTGATTGTAGTCAAAGATTGTTATAAAATTGAGTTTCCCCTTGTGGGGACTGAAAAAATGGTCCCCACAACATCAAAATAACAAGTTTTTATCACATTGTTGGGACTTTTGGTCCCCACAATGTGTTACTTACAGAAACACAAACACACACATAGGCATACTGACACACACTATCAGTGCGTGGGCTTCCGGGTCATCTAGTGGGGGGGCAGATGTAGGCCCACTGTGGCAAACATGGCAGCGATTAGGGGCAATCCGATAGGGGCTTAATCATCGCAGCGAGGGGCCGGACCCCCTTCGGTAACCCAGCCTGACCGTCCTGCCTTGTCCCAAGGAAGGCCGAGGGGGGGGGTGGGATGGGCTGTTCCTACAGCCTGACGGAAAACGCAAAACAGATGCTGCTTGTGGGTGTGTGTGTATGTGTGTGTGTGTGTCTGTCTGACTGTGTCTCTCTGTGTGTGCATGTGTTTGTGTGTATGTATGTGTGTATATAACATTATGGGGACCAAATGTCCCCAGAATAAGATTAAAACCTGTTAAAACCGCTTTGAGGGGCATTTTTTCAGTCCCCATAAGGGGAACCTCAATTTTATAAAAATCTTTGATTGCGATCAAAAAATAAAAATGCTGAAAGCCTTGCATTTTGTTTCGGTACTTATGGTTAGGGTCAGGGCTGGGTGGGGGGCTGTTACTGTTCGGATTGGGGTTATGTCTATAGAAGTGAACGGATGGTCCCCACAAAAATATGAATACATAAGTGTGTGTGTGTGCATATGTATGCTGGTGACTGAGTGTCAGGTGGATGAGGAGGCCTACAGTGCTCCCCCATAAGGCCTGAATCCTGTCTGCCTGTCTTAGATCGCATACCCAGCACTAAGCCCCCCGCCGCCCCTGTCTGCTCCACGCCGGATCTCGGCCAACACAAACAGCGGCTCTCCGGCACGGTCTCGCCACTGGCGCTGACTCTGCAGGCCAGAAAGGGCCCATTGTGTGAACAAAAGCTTCACTTCTCCTCCAATACAAGACTTTCCATCGACGGCGTGCCTCATTTGCGGGGAGTGTCCCAATCTGCTCCGAAACGCCCGGGCTCCACAGCCCTCCGACCCGCCGCCAGCTTTCCGTCGACGCCAAAGCCGACCCGACTCGGAGCCTCGCCGGGTGCTGTACAATCTGCCAACTGCATAAGTGAAAGCAGCAGATATTGTGTGAAGCTTTCCCTCGACACGGCTTTTACATACAGCCCCATTGTTACCCTTCTCTGCCGAGCATACATGGGCGCTCGGGCCATCAGTCAATCGTTCCAGCTTTATCTGTCACATACACAGTTCATCAATAGCTAGAAAGATTCATTTACAAACAAGTTTAAAATTTGCATTACAATTGTTTCTCTTCCTGGTATTTACATATCAGCGTGCAAATCACCGCAAATATAAAAGAATGCAAGTTAATCTTAGTATGTTAGTAAGAAAACTCAGAAATTAGTTACAATTGCACCTTTACAAGCTCTTTAGTAAATACTAAACTTACCATAGGAGTAATATATCTTTCCGGTACATGTGTGTAGGAATTAACAGCTCAAATGTGGTGTGTTTTCACCAATGTTTAGGGGAATTAATTATGGAATATTTATTAATTAATCAATCGGTAATTAATTATGGAATATTATGTTTGAGTCGTTTTTCCGATATTACAGTCTTTTATATTGATCCCAATTGG
>JAODKL010000095.1:2005948-2020681 GCA_026780765.1 Petrocephalus schoutedeni
GGGGGGGGGGGGGTGAAAAGGCAAAAAGAAAGAGTGATTACTTTGCCATCTTTGACCTTGAGCCCAGTGAAGGTACAGAAGTGTCGGGAAAATCTCCACTTAGCCTTCAGACAGTGTTCAAAGTTATCAACACCAGACAAAGCTACAGAGACGATGAAGAAGGTGCCATTGGACTATCAGTCGCTTTTGTAGGGAAGGACGAGGGATTTTGTTACCTAATTCACAGGTACAATCTGGCTACAGTCTCCCAAGTCGATGCTACTTTGCTGATGTCTCACTGCCTGCATTACATGATGCAGTCGCTGCATATATTTACGGGATCTTAAGAAGTAACGTCACCAACATCAGTTTCGCTACAGAATTGCAGAGCTCCAAGGTTAGCCAGTTACTGGTATCAACTAAAGTTTCCCCAACAGCAGGCATTGGCAAACACCTGTTCCATCAACCTCCAGCTCCTGAGGACATGATCACACATTAACAGAGCAGACGATAGGCGATATCCATCCTGATCAGAGTCCTCCTTGGTCACTCAGCTACTTGGACTGGTCTGTCATCTGCCCAGTCCTTCTGAGAAATCTGAGGGAAGGAGAGTTCCGGAAGCCGAGCCAAGGAGGAGCAGCCCAGCACCACGCTGAAACACCCCATCCAGAGTGTGGCATTGAGAAGGTCTCCCTGTTACTCAGGGGGTGGCAGTGAGAAGGTCTCCCGATTACTTTGGGGGTGACAGTGAGCAGATCTCCCCATCACTTTGGGGGTAAAAGTGAGCAGATCTCCCCATCACTTTGGGGGTGACAGTGAGCAGATCTCCCCATCACTTTGGGGGTGACAGTGAGCAGATCTCCCCATCACTTCGGGGGTGAAAGTGAGCAGATCTCCCCATCACTTTGGGGGTGTCAGTGAGCAGGTCTCCCCTTCATTAGGGGGGGGGGTGACAGTAAGAAGATCTCCCCATCACTTTGGGGGTGTCAGTGAGCAGGTGTCCCCATTTTTGGGGGGGACGGTGACAGTGAGCAGGTCTCCCCATCACTTTGGGGGTGACAGTGAGCAGGTCTCCCCATCATTGGAGGGGGGGGGGGGTTGACAGTTAGAAGGTCTCCCCATCACTTTGGGGGTGTCAGTGAGCAGGTCTCCCCGTCATTGGGGGGGGGTGACAGTGAGCAGGTCTCCCCATCATTGGGGGAGGGCGCTGGAGGTACTATGGCTGTTGCTAAGATAGCCCCCCATGGGGTGGGATTCCCCTAACGCTCAGCAAGCTCAGTAAGGTCACTCCCGAGTCAGGGCCTGTGCGTCGCTGTCCTGTGAGTCCGGGCCCTGTCTGGCCCGCAGGTGTGGCTGACCATTCTGTTCCCTCCTCTGTCTTACTTCTAAGTCCCTGTGCGTCCAGCCTCAACTGTTTGCTTGTATCTATTAGACTTTTGTTCCCCAGTGTTTATTGTCTGTTTTAGTTATCTTGTCCTAGGTTTGCTCGGCTTGTGTTCTGTCCTGTTCTGGTTCTGCTTTAATTATTCTTGTGTTCTATCCATAGCGTGTGGTTTGTTCCCTACTTTCTGAGTTCCCCGTTTCCTAGTTTCTGTTAATGAAGTGTTTCTGTTTCATTGATTGGTTAATTTGGTTATTATTCCCAGCTGCTCTGCATCATGACTCGTTAGCCTGCTCCCGCTCTCTTCTGCAGTCACTCACTGTGTGAGCGTTACAGTATGTTTGTGACCCTGGTCTCTGCCCAGTCCCCTCTGCTTTCCTTAGCTGGGTATATCCTATGTTTTCTCTTATTTCTCCCTTGGTGTGTTTCTGACCCCCCATGGTCCTTTTGGTTTGGCTGATCTCACCGTTGTATACTGTGTAGTTAAACCCCTTTCTCTTGGAGCCAGCAGTGGGTCGCCATGACATCCCAGGGTCACAGTGCAGTGTGGGGCTGAACGGCTGCCAGGGGGGCAAGAATATGGGGTGGGGGGGTCCACCTGCCATTGCTGCACGCCTAACCCTGCCCAGTTCAGCCTCACCGCACCAAACAAAAGCTGCCTGTGTGTCCCTGGTCCCTCAGCAGTCCTGCTCTGATTTGACCTGCCCCCCCCTCTCCCGACCCCCAAGCACAGGGTGTTGGTGAGAAGATGCAGGTCTCACACGTACTTTCCGGCTGAGCCCTTATGTATGACCCCCAGGTGGCCCACATGTGCCGGTCGCTGTATAAATGAGGCCATTAAAGCCATTTTAAGGTCACTGAGTGAGGACTTCAGCCTGTAACCATGATAATGCTGACTGAGTTCTGTGAGGGCTCACCTACCGCCTCCATTCCGATCCCAATCCCTCAGAGGCACCTGTGTGCTCCTCCAGAAATGAGGCCAGGGCCGGACTGCGATTCAGAAGCGACCCGGGGCTGTTCGGCCAAACTGGCCAACCACATAGATGAAGCCACAATGCATTCTGCTGATGGGGGCGTGGGCTCCCAGTATGCATGCCATCACGCTATCCCAGCAGCCCTCACTTTTACCCGCTTCCATCTATCACACGTTAACATACATTCTGAGTAATATACCTGCAATAAGGAATTTCTGTTCATTCTGGATATTTTTCTTGTTCTAAAAAGCGTCCAATTCTACACACAGAAATAAAAAATATCAGTAAAGCAGGCTCCACTTTTTGATGCTGCTGACCGTATTATCGAGTGTGCATAAAACATTTTTCTATATGACTATCATCCGATCAGTGGTTGCATACCCATCCCCCTCCTGCCCGATTCACTGTTGCACCATAAAACCCTCCGGCCGGGACGGGACAGGACGGGGCGGACGGGGTCTTTAAATGAAGCTCCGGATGCGGGAGGAGACGAAGGCGGACCCGCCGACACCGGCACGGCCCACGCCGCATCAATAACCCCTAATGGGGAAAATGCACAATTAATGATCTCGTAAGCATTTTAATAGGGTCAAATGAACTGTGAAGCCCCGGGGGGATCCGGCTTTGCCCTACGCCGCTTGCCTGTCCGTAAACAGAGATCACGCACGGAAGAAACGTTTGTCCTCCCTTATATACCGTGTTAAGTTTATTTCGAATAAAGTGTTTTCGTGAATCTATTTTTTTATGAGATAAAGTAACATTTCAGACAGTGCCTACGTAGCCTACATAATATCTACATATTTTACTGTATACAGGATATAGGATAAGTATACAGGATAAGTACAGCCTAAAAGATGGACGTAATTTGAAATTTATCGTGATGTTATAACTCCGTTACAGGTGTACGCACAGCAGCCGATCCGTCAAAGTGCAGTTCGGGGAAAGAAGTCACGAAAGCACCGGTCTGCCACTAGATGGCGTGCTTTCTCAGCAGAAGGAAAGAGCCCGTTTTCCCTAATACAGTCGAGTGGACAGTCAGCGGCTCTATGTCTCGCCTGTGCCTCGTGTCCGTCGCCGTTCATGGAGGTGTGACTCACCCTTGGTGGTCACAAAAATAAGTTTTACTTTGCAGTTAGCCTATTTGTAAGTGTTTTATTTTCCACATACTGTGTGAGAAGGCCGGCCCAGTATTACTGAAGGTATCGCTTAATGGGAAACTTGAAGGAATTAATGAATGTTACATTTACCTAGCGCTTTTCAACACACCCGAGGAGATTTACAGAAGCAACGGGGAGCTACTTATACCAGCACCACTGTGTAGCACCCACCTGGACGATACGACGGCAGCCATTCTGCACCAGTATGCTCACCACACAGTAGCTAAGGTCGCCAGTTAGAATACCAGATTTGATAGGGCAGCGGTGGGCAATTTTACCCAGGACACCAGGGTACCACCCCTAATCTTTCGAATGATGCCCAGTACGCTGAGTAAATCACATGGCAGGGGGCACGGTGAGCGGGACAGCGGACCTTGGCATAGCACACCAATGCTCCGCTTCTCACTTCTAGGGTCACTCCCATGGTTTACGGGGACCTGGGTCCGCTGAAAATTCAGTTGATTTTAGATTAGATTCAGCTAAATGCTGCCCCCTGCTGGCTATTTTCAAATTCGCGCCGTAACCGCGATCGTGCACGTTACCCTTACATTTTTCATGCCTATACCCTACATTTCTCATGCCATGCCTATAGCCACTGAGCAGAGGTGTCAATTTCAGGTCCAGAAAGTAAAAATCCAAACCAGGATTTTGTTTCAACCAACCAGTTGCGCATAAAGGGTCACAGAGTGCTCAACTAGTTGGTTGAAACTAAATCCTGGTTTAGATTTTTACTTTCTGGACCTGAAATTGACACCTCTGCCACTGAGGTCATATTTTAGTAATCATATTTATTTGTAATTATGTCACGGTTTATCTCTATTGTGTACAGTGTAATTTTCTGCATTGTGAGTTACATTTATAACTAATTCATTCCTCTGTCATATGAATGATTTCTGCTTAGACGCAGGGCATTTGGGATTTCCATGCTGGTCTATGCTGGTCTGCCTGCACCGAAACACAGCATATGCTGGTGTAACCAGCTTGCTTTATGCTGCTCATGCTGGTTTTGACAGTTGGGACATGTCCCTATCAGTTCTGTGGGAGTACTGTGTGTGTTTGAGGGGTGGGGGGTTCAGGGCTGATAGTCTCTACCAGTGTTGAATACAAAACTACGCCCTTGGCCCAGGCGCGCTATTTTACCGAAACTGAGTTAATAATGTTTAATGATCGCAGGGAGCCGGCTTCTGAAACGTCCCATGGGTACAGTATATGGCAGTTCCGCGGGGCGCCGTGCCCTTTTTAACCGCCACCGGTGCACTTTCGTAATTGCAATAAACCACACGGATGCCATGCGCGTAATTAACAACAGCTTTTATTGTTAGTTCACAAAAATCAGTGGGGTCCGCCAGTGCGTGCATCTTTGGAGGGAAAGAGGTACAAAGTCTTCATCAGGGACTCGATCCCCCTCTGACATTACGGATTCAGCGTCGTTATGCTGACACTGTCCTCTAAATGGACTGAAAAACGTGGCTGTGCGCATTTACTGGCCGCCCCGCCCAAACCCCGGGGATTTTGGAGCCGGATTATTCCCAGGATCCCGCTCCCATGGCGCAAGAGGCGAGTCCCGAGCCAGGGAGCCGCGGATTGCGTGCTGGCTCCGGGGAAGCGGCTTCCTCTGGAGCCCTGCCCGAAGCGGGGTGCGCTTCCCCCTCCGCGGGTCATTCCTCATTATCCACAATGCGGACGGCCAGCTGGGCTCCGTATCTGTGTTAAGTGCTGGCTGTCAGTGGGCAAGGAAAGGTGTGGCGGCTACCGGGACAGGCTAACGAGGCGCCGGGCTCCGCGGTAACGATCCGGGGATGCGGGCGTCGGACAGCGGAACCTGGCGGGTCGGGCACACTCATGCAACCGGAGACATCAGCCTGAAATCGGCGCTCAGTGCATGCAGGGAGCACAGATTACGCCGTGCAGGCACTTTAATAGCACGGGCTTAGCGTTTGCTTAATTGGGAAAAGCTCTCCGAGCAGCAGCAGCTGACGCCAGGAGACCCGGTCTGACCATCAAACCGTCGCAGGCTCCACTATCTGCATCAGTCATAAAAAAGAGGCTCGCCTGTTTTTTATATGAATACTTAAGACGTCGGCGTCATTTTAACATTAAGTGCGTATTTCTCAGTGTATTCACGTTTTTAAATGACCTGCTGTTGTCCCGGGCAGATACGATGTAAAATATGCACATTTGCGTCTGCGGTACACAAGGAGCATCCGGGCATCTTATGGACGTAGGAAATAAGGGAAGAGATGCTCTGTACGGGAGGGGAAGGGGACACAGCATACATACATACTCACTCCTGCCCATGTCTTATAAAGCGCTGAACTTCAGGGTGGAGTCAACGAAAATTGTAATATGATTAATACTGACATAGAAATGCACAATAAAAATGAATCTGACATCTTTGCTGATCTGGGAAATGTAAAATAAAAAATGAATAAAAATAACTGAAAACCCAATCTCCGTATTTCAAGTGCTTAGTTTAACGTACACATCAGGTAGACATTTTAAAAGCTTTTATTAAAAAAAAGAACTTGAGGCTTTAGTAGAACCCTTTATGTACAAAGCGGTTAGGTACAAGTTTTCACTGAGGTCAGCCCCTGACAACGGTCGCCTCCTTCATGGTGTAAATCGCGCTCTCCCTACTCCTAAGCTAACGACAGTCCGTACTGGGAATGGTAAATAACGTAGCACCATCTTTTGAAAGAAAATCAAAGTAAAACAAACCGCCGTATAACATACACAGGAAATGAGCGGCTGGCTCCCTCACGGCTTACTCGAGCCAATGCATATTACGTCTCTCATAAAACTAGATTTCTAGTTTATACATGCTGTGGTTAAAATACTTAAATTTGTTTGGTAATTTAGAGAAAAGAGAAAAAAAATAATGGCTGGTTAATTCATCATAACATTTAGGCACTTTAATTAAGGCTAAAGAAAGCTTATACTGGAACCTTTGTCAACAAAGCAAATCAACAGTACTATGTACATGTTTGTAAAAAGTGTTATAAATAGGTTTTAAACCATAGATACTATATACATCTTCAAATTATAGCAGTATGTAATGTTTTATGTTTTTTTTTTTTTTGGCTTGTTTCCCACCCCCATGGATAGTGGGGAATCCGTCTATGGGGAGCAGAAGGGGTGGGGTTCCCGGTGAGGCCCCCCCCGGCCTATTCTCGCTTCCTCAGGACCACATAGATGAGGCCGCTGAGCAGAGCCAGCGGGAACGCAACCCAGGCCAGGATGTACGCAAAACCGAAGGAGTCGTTCCTGGGGACCCAGTCCGGGCTCCTCACCGTGTAGATGGTGGCCGCGCTCATGACGAACAGGCCTGGGGGGATAAGGCAGGTCAGCAGCCGGATCGGGCACCCAAGCACACTGGAGGTACATGTCAGAACTCAGCCTATACATCTTTCTGTCCACATTGGACTGATTCCACATTTTATGGAAGCCAAATGGAATCATATGTAGTACATTTTTGTGCAAACTCTAATTTAACATAAAAGAATATGAGTGGCTAGGTAATAGGTATTCACCCCCTTTTCTCTGATGCACCTGTCTGCAGTCACGCGAACTTCCCTTCTGACTGAGGGGGAGGGTGAGGATGTTCCTGACCCAGTGTGAAGCCCCACTCAGGGAGGTACCCAGGGGGCATTACGCCTATGCCTCTGCCCCAGGCTGATTTTGGGCTGAGGCTTATTCGGACAATAAAACATGCAGTGTCAGCTGACACATGATTCTGGGGACCCTGTGTCTTTAACACAACACAGTTCCTCCAACCCAAAAAAAGGCAATGCAATTCCTGCTGCCTTGGTGCTTTGTTTTAAAACGGGGATGCCCAACTGCAGCCCTAGAGGGCCAGAATCCAACACAGTCTGCAGATGTCCCAGCTCAAACACACATATTAAACCTGGTAATCAGCTGATTGAGATGTGTTTGAGCAGGGAAATCCAACCGAGTTGGATTCTGGCCCTCCAAGACTGGAGTTGGGCACCCCTGTTTTAAAGGATTGAACGTGAAAAGTAACTCAGTTTTGGAACAATGACCCTCTGTTCATGGGAGATCTAATCCTGCGGGATTTTGCATGCACTTTGTGCTTTACATGTGGGGGGGGGGGGAGCGTCAGCATTACTCACTGGCCAGGATCTGGAAGATTCCGGTGAGGAAGAAGCGCCCACCCTTCTGGAGGGTGAACAGCTGGCAGAAGAAGAGGAAGATGGACAGGAAGCTGAAGATGATGGCCAGGATCATGAGTGCTTGAATCGCTTGGATCCATTCTGTACAGGAGAGACGAAGCAGGGCAAGGGGACACGTCAGCGCCAGGCTACGGAGGACAGGACGGCGCTGGGCGGGGTTTCAGCAGATCCATGCACTTCATGGGTTCACGCCTGCCCGCCTTGTTAGCACTAGTGACTCATTCTGGTTCCAACTACATGCCTTTAAAAGGGAAACCCGAAAGGCAACTCCAGCTGGAAAGCAGATTGCATCAAGTAACACCTTCTGATGGGTCGATACATGCCACTAATCACAGCCGTCAGGTACATCCAAGGACGCTCCAGGCTTGTGTCCCACACAACTTCTGGTTCCTCTGCCCAATGACAGTTGGCCCCATCGTTGCAACACCACAACCATCCAAAGAAAACAACAATGCTGGTATGAGACTGAGCTCCCACTTTGCCTGAAGCTTGGAGGAGATTCCAAGGGTGGAGGGGGCACAAGCAGGACTCTTTTTAAAGAATAGTGCACCCCCAACTCAAATACCATCCTTCCCTCTCAGCTATGTCAGTTGTATCGCTAAGCAATCTCTGGTTTCCTTGGATACACTCCTGATTGGCCTACGGGACGTGTGCTCTTTGCCAGCCAGCTGTCAGGACAGGAAGTACCTCATGGGCCCCGCCTCTTCCTCCATACCAGCCAGGACCCCTAAAATGGAAGGATATGTAGTCGCTACCTGACTAGCCTGCTCTGGGGGATTCCTGTCCGAAAAAAGCCATTGCTCTCCCTCTCTCTCCCCCCCGGGTGGCTCTCTGTCCCGTGTCCCGTTATGCCGGTCTGTAGTGCTTTTCCTACATTTCTGACCATTTGTTCACGGCTGACAAGCCCCCGACCAATGCCCAGTCACTACGGAACTTACTCTCCAGCCACAAGCATGTGGCCAAAACTCCCCTGGGTCGATGCCAAGTGAAATGACAAGTGACAAGATCGTGAAAAGCCACGGTTCGAGTGACACGCTCCCACCAATGTTACACGTCCCTGTCAATGAGGAAGCCCCATCTGTGGGGTGCGTCGCCACGGCGACTCGTGACACTGCCACAGATAGCCACTTAGCGTGAACTCACCTTGCCACATTAGTGTCTAATTCATCTGCAGCCCTCATCCTGCTTACCTAACCCGAAAGTGCTCGCCCACAGATGCCTGAGTTTCCTACAAACCACCTGGTCTCCGAGTCCCAGTCCACTACACACCACCATCGTCACACCAGGGCTCATGAAGGGTGATTTCACGATTTTCACGATTCCCTCACGCAGCAAACTTTGATGTCCACTGGCCTCAAGTCAGAAATGTCACATGGGACAATTAAAGACAGACCCCTGCTCTGTAGGGTACAGGGCCCGCTGAGAAAAATGCATTTAATTGACTCCAAAATTGTGTTAATTAACAACACACTTTTGTATTCAAACCTTAACACACTGCCTGTGTTAGACGGATTAATATACTGGTTTCAGTAAAACTGACCCAAGCTGTGTTGCCCTTAAATAGTGACACACATGGTCGGAGTTGTTTTTAACACGTCTGCTTTTAGAGTGGAAAGGGAGAACCCCCCGTAGAAGCGAAAAGTGCCGTCGTGAAAATTAAGGTGGTGCCAAAAGGGGCCTCGTTCATGCCCTTAACAGGGTGAGAAGCTGGAGATTGCAGTTCGGGGGAGCCCGAGCTGCCCCAGGTGGGACTTGTGGGAATCCCTGGTCTGCCCAGCCTGAGAGGAAATGACAGCCATGTCTGCAATAAACTGGGTTATAAGCTAATCCAATTCCACGAGTAACTCTGTTTAGACCTGCTGAAGTCCATCAAATCGGATTAGCCCATGAACAAACAACCGAAATGAGGCAGGTTTAGTGAACAATTATGCAATGTGCAAAACCTTCAAGGAAGGCGTCGATGTGGAGCGAAAAAAGCAGGCGTAAAAACGCCCGTGTCCGTCAGCCTGGAGCAGACACGGCAGAGACGGGCTGTCT
Organism: Petrocephalus schoutedeni; assembly: GCA_026780765.1. Lineage (NCBI taxonomy): Eukaryota > Metazoa > Chordata > Actinopteri > Osteoglossiformes > Mormyridae > Petrocephalus > Petrocephalus schoutedeni. Next base: position 2,015,667 of record JAODKL010000095.1, read on the forward strand.
TCAGCCGGCCCTTCAGCATGTTACGGGATGGTCCCACCCCGCCCCGGCCAGATCCGACTGCCGCAATCTTTCCAATTATTCACACCCCCCCAACAGCACTCCCAGAATGGCACCAGCCAAGAATCTCCAGGAAACAAAAATATCATAAAAATGAAAAGCTGCCTGCAGAAGAAGAAGCTGTCTGCTCACTGGACACTTTCCTCGTGGGCCTATTCTGAGAGCGAGAGGAAGTGCCGGGGGCCAGGGGGCCCACGGAATGTCAGCCATCAGTATCACGCAAGATTTACTGCCGCAACTCCAGCCACGGGGCCCCCACCCCGGATGCAGGAATTGCGCACGCAGGAAGCTGCTGGGGGAGTGAAAATATATCGCTCCCTATGATATTTACATACTCTAATCATCTGTGAACATTACGTTCATTCATGCCAGCCAATGAGGGGTCCTGGGCAATGACAGGAGTCCCCCTCGGCCCCCCTGGCCATGTCGTCAACGCAATGGCGGCGGATTGGTGAGCAGGGGACAGTGCCACGCCCCTGTCATTAGCCAATCACTGCCTACGGGGACCATAAGCTGAGTTTGGCGCCAACAGGTCCAGTCAGACAGGCCCATGTGAGTGACTTCTGTGCCCACGGTGCCAGGACAAGGCATGGCAGGGGCTGTCTTAGGGACACCTGGGCCAATCTGACCCATTAAACAACGACAGAGAGGCACGATGTCGCATACTGTGACCAGGACGTCTATGGACAGACTAGTCTATACAGACTGCATTTGCCATGCTGCCTTTCTGCTTTAATGCTCTCAAAAATGCTGAATGGCAACTAGATTGTTTGTGACCCGCATCACGCACTTAGCTAAATTATAGCAGAAAATAATATGGATCTTCCCAAACCACACGTCCTTGTGAAATGTAACTAACTCATCTCCAACCTTCCGCTGCAGCTCGGACAACTTGCCCCTGCATCTTAGGAACAGAGCAGCAATCAGGCATTACCCAAAGCGCTTTAAATAATCCCACGTCTTGCAGAAACACTCTGCAATACCAGCACAGCAGGCTGCTAAGAAACATTGACACTATTATTTTCACTGAGACAGGCTCAGCGAGGAAAATCCCTAGTCCTAGTCGCAGCTTCAGCGGCTCGCCTCTAGGCGGCGGCAGAGAGCCAGCAGCGTACACCGAAATGCGGAGGCCAAAAGCCGGCGGCGGTGAGACTCCAAAGCTGTACGGGACCCTCGGACGCCAAGACCCCGATTATCAAGCGGGAGCTGCGCGGCGAGGAAAGTCCAAATAAATGACGCATCAGGGAGGCATCGATCCAACACGCCGAATACCGTTTGGGTCGGGCTGTGCCGTTTTTGTGGGCGGGTGGGGGGTTCGGTTTGGTTCTGGGAGGCGGAGAAGCTCTCAGAGAAAGAAAAGCAGGCAGGGGGGCTGCATGCCTGAGGGGCGGGGGAGGGGGGTTACTCACCTCCTGCAGAGGCGGAGGAGCAGTGAGTACCGCCGCTAGTCGTGGAGCAATTCACCCACAGGTCCGAACTGCCGGTGGGGTTCACGACCCAGGCCTGGGGGGGGCAAGATACACTCTCAGCTGGCGGCGTATTTCAATGATCAGACCTCATGACGATTAGCACTGCGCTCTGCGGTGGGGGTCGGAATGGAGCCCGCATTACTTTTATTCTGGCTCGGTTCCGCATCGCTGTCGGTAAATCGCCGAGCACGGCGCCGATACTCACGCTGACGATGGTGGATATGAAGAGCAGCACCAGCGCGGCGAGGTGCAGCACGATGATCCCCAGCAGCAGCAGCAGCATCTTCCGGGCCAATCTGGGCGCGGCGGAGAAACGGGCAGGTTGGCGGCGGAGCCGGACCGAAGGGCGTGCCGCCCCCCGCCCCAGCCCCATGCATCTCGACTGGGACACTCCGCAAACTTTGCACACACACTGGAATGCTTATTTCATTTAAAGCCAGGAAAACGCGCAGCTATACCGAATCCGTTTCCACTTGTTTTGCTCAAACCCCACGCAGCCGCGGCCTCACGGTCACGCCCCCGGGCACACACCCCGAAGTCTAATGTTAGTGTGAGTCCCTTTTTCCAGTTATCCCCCGAAATAGAGCTGCACGCAGGCGCCGGTGCGTATTTCAATATATTTACAGGAGGAAAACTGAAGTCCTCTTTCCGAGCTATTAAAACATATTGCAGAAATTTCATATTTATTTAATATAAGTGTGGTGATAACGTCAAAAAGTAGAGGAGGGCCACGGAAAGTCACAGAAAAACCCGCTTTCTAACGAGCTGGGTCTGTTATCCCCCCACAAAGCGAGCATTCAGCAGATCCCGCGGAGCCGCTCCCAAACTCCGCCAGTCCCCCTTCCCATAAAACTGCTGTTTCTGCAACAGGTCGCGTCACAGGCAGCAGAAAGGAGCCCGGGCATAGCGGCTCCGTTACTAACCGTGCGCTGTTATTGCGCGTTAAGCGCCCGCACCTACCGTCCCGGACGCGGGGCGTTTTAATAAACCCCGCCGGCAGACGCGGATGTACCCTTATCATACGAAAGTACACCGTCACCCTAAAGTTCGCGCAAAGGCATCACGAAAACTTAGTTTATTCCAAGTTACAACAACACCGCCCCCATAACAGGCGTTTACTAAAAATGCGGAATATAATATACCTTTAAACTATTTGCAAAAGATTAGAGATTGAATTCCTCAACTTACTGAAGATTTCGGAAAACAAGCCAAAAAATCAGTGATAACTCAGCGGAATGGTGCAAAAGGTGGCCAAGCGGAGTCGGTGAACAGTCCAAGGGCAGTGGCTGAGCTCCGATCGCGGCGCTCCGGACTAGACGGGCGGCGCGCTTCGCCGTGCGGTTATAAGGCGGCCCGCTATGGCGGCCAACGCCCAGCGGGAGGCGCTGCGTCAGGGATCGCCCTGCCCCGGCAGCCTGTCCCGGCAGCGCGCCCCGGTGTGGCACCGCGGCGCGGTCTGGAAACAGAGCCCGTCACCCCCACCTACAGCACTTACGCATCACAGGGAAATAAATAAACCCCCGCTTTCGGCTGACTCGCCCGAAGTGCCCGTGACTTGTCGGGCTTTTGCGAAACGAGTTTCCTATTCACAAGGTTTTGTTGTTTTTTTTGTTTTGAGTCTCGTTTTAGGTCATTGGATTGATCATCATTTCAGATAAATATAGAACTGTCCAGAAACCATGTGATCAGTAGATCTAGACATAATGTATAGGGGAGATCTACTTCTTAATAGAGGGCATCTACACTTTAATAACTTTAATTAGTGCCCACACCTTTCCACGCTGGCATCCCAGCGGTATCCGTTACAGCTCGGCCCAGATAACTGCTTGGACCCCGTGTCTCCCTCCTGTGCCGGGAGAAGCGTAAATATGTACGCGGGCGTGGTGGGTTTGTGGGGGTGTCGCTGCCCAGAGCTGGATGGCTGCCCAGCTGGTGCATACCATGATGAACCACTCCCCTTCTGTCCAATGGGCCGGGAGCGGACAGGGGGACCTGTAACGTATGCCTGTCAAATCACACATTACCTAAATTATTACCTAAATGCAGCCGGCAGAATGCCCCCTCTAGAATCTGCAACCCCCCCCCATGCTAAGCGCTCCCGTGCTCCGCCCCCCCTCGGATGCCTCCTGACAGTAACAGCTGCGCCCTGGTATTCACACACAGATACCCTCCACCTTTAGCCTGTCCGCTTTACGTGCGTAAATTCACACCCAAGTGAAAGGCCAAAGCCATTGCGGACAGTCGGTCTTTGACGCATTGAAATATCATTTTAAAGCGTTGCATATTTGGGGGGTTAATTGCACTTGTCTCTGTGTACATGTCCTGTGTGCATGTCCTGGTGTGTTTGCACCAGCCTTTTATCCTGGCATGAAGGGGGTGGGAGTGTATCAGCAAACGTGATCCCGAAGGGCTGCTGCCTGCGTTTATTGAGCTCAGTGGACGACCGCTTCGCCTTCTGCCCTAACAGGGGCGAGCACTCCGGGATTTCTCATCGAGGCCAGAAAGCAAGGCAGCTTGCTTAGTTACTGAGAAATAAATGCGAGTTAAAGCTAACAAGCAGTGTTATGCAAGTTACTGAAAATTAGTAATTAGTTACAGTTTCTAGTAACTTCATTCAAAAGTAATTTAATTACCAATTACTGCATATAAAAGTAATTAGTCACTAGGAAAAGTAACGTTTGCGTTATTTAATTTCTCTTATTAACGCATACATACAAAAACAGCACACACATGTCGCGCCTGGACTTCGTTAAATGAGCGCGTTCCGCTTAGAGCTATTAACAAAATTTGCATTGTTACATACGCTAATGTGTGTTTCGTTAAGCGCGTTTTTTTCTCAGTAATTTTGCTTTACTCAGTTCAGCATAACTGTTTGGCCTATTGTTACTCTTTCTGTCATGTTGTCATTTAAAAATAATAGACATATAACTTTGAAACAGTTAAAATTATTTGTTTGGTATATGGTTTTAAATAGTATGCCTACATGCGGGGTAAACAGAACAAATGTTCCTTATAGCATATAAATATAGGCCTATATAGTCTATAGCTGTTGTGGGTTATACAGCCTAATCGGTAATAATAACAGTAGACCGAACGCGGCATCGTGATCTCATCAACGTCGTGTCGCTGTTGAAACACATCCCGCAGACATCAGAGAAAAGTCGAATCAAATGCTTAGTAACAACTGTTACTAGTGGAGTATAAATCATGAACAAATTTAGTAGGTACTTAAGATAAAAGATGCGGCATGATTCATTAATGATGAACAATATCAGTATTTCACTTGTGTTATTCATTACTTGTTCATTCCATAGCTTATAAAGGTTTGCATGATTAATAGATATACTAATAAATATAGTAATTGCTTGAGATAAAAGATGCGTCATGATTCGTTAATGATGAACGAACATGAGATCAGTATGTAAAAAGACTTCGTTTGTGGTTAATTAATGCAAACTGTAAGTAATCGCATAACACTATATTATTTGC
>JAODKL010000095.1:2103590-2117609 GCA_026780765.1 Petrocephalus schoutedeni
GGGTTTGCGGGGAGGGAGGAGGCCTTCCCTAGGATGGTCATATGAGAGAAACGGTCCAGTGTCACATGGATGACGCTTTTCCACTGGCATTCAGGAACGGACCCGCACCCGACCCGTCTTTGTGAAGAGAGACTAGTCACAGAGCGGTTCCAGCTGGCTTTGGTTTTCCACTGCAGAAGGGTCGGCTCAGGAAGGACCTGGCCGGGTTTGGAGAGCAACAGTGACGTAAAACAAAAGAGCCTTACCCATTATCCATTATTTACTGTTCATATGGTATACATCATGATTTACTATGAGCAATTGTTATTTTATTATTATTATGTTTTTTACTGCATGCTAAATTCCGCTAGCACCCCTGTGAGAATCGCCGTGGTATTTAGCAGTTGCTTGCACAAATTTGCAATACAAATCCATTCTATTCAGCTGTTCTATTGTGCTTTTTCAAGGTATGGCTTGGGTGCTTGGACACGGCTCAGGTATGGCTCGGGTACTCCGGTACAGGTCGGGTACAGTTTGGGTATGGCTCGGGTACTCCGGTACAGGTCGGGTACAGGTTGGGTATGGCTCAGGTACTCCGGTACAGGTCGGGTACAGTTTGGGTATGGCTCGGGTACTCCGGTACAGTTTGGGTATGGCTTGGGTACTCCGGTACAGTCTGGGTATGGCTCAGGTACTCCGGTACAGTTTGGGTATGGCTTGGGTACTCCGGTACAGTTTGGGTATGGCTCAGGTACTCCGGTACAGTTTGGGTATGGCTTGGGTACTCCAGTACAGGTCGGGTAAGGCTCGGTTCTTCCGCCATATGCTGAAAACCTCTAAACTGGAGAAGATCTGCTGATGAAGTGGTTCTGCTGATGCTCTCTGTCTGCTGTGTAGCCAACTGAACAGGAGGAAGTCGTTTGGTAAACAAACAAATACGAATGTGGAGGGAAGGGTGGAGGGACAATGTCGGGGGGGGGGGGGGGATCACACCAACCTTCTCCAGGACCAGTGGTGATGTTGGCCTCCACCTCAGGGCCATATGTGAAGGTCTTAGCCCTGATGCGGAAGTTGTAGGTGACGCCGTCGGCCAGGTCTTTGATTTTCATCCAGAAGGGGGCGCCACCCTTCACGTCCACCGTCACAATCTTACTGATGCCTGGGGGGGATTCAGCACAGGCGTGTTACAGCGTGGTATGTTTTGAGTCTGTTCTGCAGGTTAACACATGTAAACACAGGACTAGATCAGGAGGGATTAGCCAGAGGTGACAGATTAACTGGTATTTTCAAAACAGTACCAATGAGGGTGGGGTAGGGGGGGGATTTACCATCCACAGGCGTGCTGGGCTCATAGACCAAACGGTACCCTTCGATGATGCCGTTGGGGTACTGCGGCTCCCCCCAGGACACGTTAACAGAGGTGGTGGTGAGCTCACTGAAGTGGATGAAGCTGGGGGCGCTGGGGGCTGTGGGCGGAGTCAGATCACAGCGGCGGGGGTTATACATGGCAAGGTGAGATGAGGCTGTAACTCACTGACCCCCAGAGGGAAAGTTCTACCACAGCATACCTGTGCTGTTTGAAGGTCACACCCAACCCAGTGCCACGCTCCCATAAACAGAGGATTATATGCATCAGCCCCCTCAGAGAAACCGTACACCAGGAGCAAAAAAGGCGACCAGGAGCAGCCACGTCTTAGTGTGGTCCCGGCTAATCCTCCACGGGTTCGAATTCCAGCGTGGAAGCGTACGGACAGATTAAGTGGCGGGGGGAAAGTGTGGAAAAAGCAGCGTTTGTTCATGTGACCGCTGGCCTTTGGTGGGGGCTGCAGTCAGGAAGCTCTGGGGGGGGGGGTGGCAGGCCATCTCCGGCAGAGAGGCAGAGAAAAGCGGCCTTCCTGTCCGTGGGTCACTCTCACAGTCTGGCCAGCCGCTGGGAGCCCCCAGAGGCTAAGAGAGCCACACAGAAAGCGGGTTTTCTGCCCTTTGTCGCCGTGGATTGTCGAGGAAGCACCCCGGGATGGCTAAACACAGGCACCATTGTGTCACCCTGCCAAAAAATCAGGCCCATGCTCCTTCCCCTCTCCCCTCGGCACGGCTGTCATATGCTTCCATCCCTATGGCAACGGTGTGCCACCGAGCCAACCCCTGAGAAGATACCAGGATGGGATAAAAAAAGAGAAAAGTTTCGTTTGAGAAAAGAGGAATGGAAACGTATTCTCCAGCGGTGGCTGGATGGTGGCCTCCCTCGGGGGGGGGGGGGGGGGGGGGGGGCGGGTTTGGCGGCCGGGTCCCTCACGCTGTTGCTCCACAGAAGGGCTGGCAGCTTCCCGGTGCCTAGGACGTGTCCTAAAAGCCAGAGGAGAAGCCCTTTCCCCCACAGCCTGGAGTCTGCTTCACATCACGCCTGACAGAGGGGGGGTCCCGAGGGGTCCGCCTTCACTAAGCCAGCTACACTCAGCAGCTGGGCTGCAGGCTTCAGTACTAACCTGAGTTTTGGTGTCTGGAAACTTTTCTTTGTCAGTCACACATTCTGCTCGTTTCGGCCTTGGCCACCTCCCAGACACCCTTACGAACCAGCCCCCCCCATCCTGTTTACACTCCAGAGGGTCCTACTGCGCCCTGACATTGGGCATCATTTAAATGTATTTTGTGCTCAGTATTTCGTTTCGGTTTTATGACCAGCAGGGGGAGTGCTGGCTAAGGAGCAGGTGATTTTCATGCTTGCAGATGTTCGCAAAAGAGCACACATGCGAAAGGGCCCTCCTTTCCCCAGCTTACCCGCCTGCTGGGTGCGCCCCCTTGTGGGCGGGCTGCGGGGGCCGTCGCCAGCCGCATTGAACGCTGCCACGCTGATCATGTACGTAGTGTAGCCTGTCAGGTTCTTCAGCTTGGCGCCCCCCTCTGGCAGGAAGAGGGTGCGTAGCCGTTCCGTCTCGTTCTGCCGCTGGAACTCCCAGAAATAGATCTGCAGTGGGGGTATTGGGGGGGGGGGGGTGGTAGGACAGCACTGTTATGCTGGAGCTGGAGTGCAAACCCCAGCAGGGTGAATGTCCGGAACATCTGCCTCCTTGCCCTTGGCTCTACAGATTCTAAAAAGAAAACTATAAAGCTTTATAAAAGTGTGAAGTGAACAATACCACCCACCCCCCGCACCCCAGCTTACCTTATACCCCTGAATGTCCCCATTCTGTGTTTCCAGAGGAGGGGGCTCCCACGTCACGTCAAGTTGAGTGGCAGTTGCTGATTGGATGGCAACATTTTGGGGTGGGGCTGTAGGAACTACATGGTGGGGGGGGGGGGTGGATAAAGGCACTTTACCATAAGGAAAGATTGGCTTTGACTTGCACTGGGTGTGGAGGGGAACCCTCTATTTGTTCAGGGATCAGATGCAGGAATTCAGGCGATCAAAGGAAGGAAGCTGAGCGAGTTTTTACATCTCCCTATGAGTATTTGCCTAGATGCATCGCGTGGACCTGTGGGAATATTTCCGGAAGGTTCTGCCCAGTGGGCTGCTCACCCGCCTCTCCCACAAACACCTCGTGGGGCGTGCTGGTGGGTCCGTCGCCCACGGCGTTGAACACGCTCAGCCGGATCTCATACCTCTTGTGCTTGCTTAGGTCTGCGGGACAAAACACGCGGCCGTGAGCCGGGGGCGCACAGGGACGGGCCGGCTGGGACCCTTCTGCGGGAGGCGGCTGGCCCAGAGCATCATGGGACTTTTAAGAGAAAGTGTAAATGGATGCAAGATGGATGACAGGAGTGTACCCGGATGTACGGTAAAATATCAGTATCTCTCTCATTTGCTGGCTGGTGTCCTAATAAAAAGTGCAGAGGCCTCCTGCATGAGCTCAGCGCTGCCCCTGAAGGGTGGAGTCCCGCTGCGGGATCCACTCAGCTCCGCCCCCAGCTGTCGGGTCCCGGCTCCTGCACCAGCGCAACATTTCAAAGCACAGAGAGTGGGAAAGGGGCCAAGCCTGGGGTCCTACAGGGGAAGGCAGGCCCGAGCCAGGCTGCGGAGGGCACTCTACTGTGCTTATCTCTGTAAGCAGGGGTGTGCATCGCTCTGTCTCTGACTGTGTCACTGACCCCACCCCACTGAGCAGTACTCGAGAGAAACAGACAGTAAAAGGGAAAAAACAGCAGAGTAAACAGCATAAATAAAAGGGGCTGGGAGATGGAAGGCAGTGGGCCGGCAGTCGCTGGGAGCACACTGACGGCAGAGCTGAGCGTGTCTTAATGTGAGAAGCAAGGCCAAAGATAACACAAACCGCATCACGCCCCAGTGGCCTATGCGTGGGCTTTTTTCTGACTTTTTTAACCCCTGGCGTGGTGAGCTTTCATTTGCAATTTTCTTTGACGTGATCTCTCTGGCCCCCGGTCACCCAGATATTTAAATGCTAGACTGGCAGTGAATACGAGGGAAATAAGAATGAGAGACAGAGAGAGAGAGAGACAGGGAGGGAAGGAGACAGAAAGAGACAGGTGGAGAGAGAGACAGGGGGGGAGAGAGAGAGAGATGGGGGAGAGAGAGAGAGGAAGGGAGGGAGACAGAGAGAGAGACAGGGGGAGAGAGAGGGGGAGGGAGGGAGACAGATAGAGACAGGGGAAGAGAGACGGGTAGGGAGGGAGACAGAAAGCGACAGGGGGAGAGAGAGACAGGGAGGGAGGGAGACAGTGAGACACAGGGGGGAGAGAGAGACAGGGAGGGAGGGAGACAGAGAGAGACAGGGGGAGAGAGAGAGGGAGGGAGACAGAGAGTCAGGGGGAGGGAAAGAAAGGGAGGGAGAGAGACTGAGAGAGACAGGGGGAGGGAAAGACAGGAAGGGAGAGAGACTGAGAGAGAAATATGGAGGGAGGGAAAGAAGGATATAGAGAGAGTCAGAGAGAGAGAGACAGAAAGGGAGATAGGCATAAAGACTTACTATCCAGCTCATGCTGGGTGACAGATGTATCACTCAGGTTGCGTATGCTGTAGGGGGCTGGGGCACAGGGTGGGGGGAGAAGCCATGGGAGTTTGTGGTCAAAGGACAGGGAGAGAAGGGGGCGAAAGACAGGAGTTAGTGCCTGACAATGGACTGCAGAGGTCACACGGTCAAAAAACTTGCAAAATCTGAAGTGTAACACAACCATTATGAGATCCATGAGGGCAACTTGGTGTTTGTGTATGCGCAAGCGTGCACATATGTCGCATGTAATGCGTGTCCATGCAAGCGTGCACAGATATCACATGTGACGCATTTTCGTGCACATCCATGAACACGTGCATGTAAGTGTGCTCGCTTGTTTGTGATTACATTTCCAGAGGCTTACACACAAACGTGCACACTGTCCCACTGTGTGGCCTGTCTGTCCCTGACATTAAACCACAAAGGTGGGGGCTTTATGGTCATGTCCCCAGCCTCTGGCAGGGGTCAGGGGCACCCCCTCCCCCATGTCATCAGAACCCCAGACCGGGACCCTGGGGGGCAGGGGTCACAGAAAACTCATTTGTGATGAATTAGTAGTGCTGAGAATGAGTGGTGGGGGTGGGCGTGGTAAGAAAAGGCCGGTGAGCGGAAACCTGATTTCCCTGAGTGTGTGATTGGTTCCTAAATATATCTGGGGATTAGTACAATGCAGAAGGGGGCCACAGGTTTGGGGCTTGACTCAGTGAGCCAGAGCAGAAGCCGTGTTTTGTCCATTTATGTATTTTCCGAGATTATGCTTGGCCTTCATTTTGCACCGCGACTGGGTATCAGAGTTACTGTCTGCAATGTGGGCAGCAAACGGATGGGGGTGCGGGGGGCTCACAGGTGAGCTCCGTCCAGGCGGCCGCGGGGCTGTCGACGGTGCGCTCGCTGAAGCTGCGGAGCCGGTCGTACAGCAGCTCTCGGTACCACACCCGAAAGCCCAGCAGGATCCCGTTTATCCGTTCCTCTGCGGGGGGCTGTGTCAGGGGAGGGGGAGGGAAGGGGGGAGTGGCACGTGTAAGGCAAAATAATACTGAGGCACCTACTTTAGGGAGACATAGGCCCAGCCTTGCCCCATTCCGGTGTCTATCTGCTCTGAGGATCGCTGCCCTCTGCAGGCCAGTGCCATAGTGCATAGCGCCAAAAAATTCTGATGTTTTTCTGCCTGATGGTGCAGCTGCTCCATGGACCTAATCCCTGCCAAAGATGATCTCCACGGTCTTCAGATATAGGAAGGCGTGATCTCATCCAAGGCTGTGATTTAAGGATCTTAAGTGCTTGCCCCCCCCCCATAAAACATGTAGCAACAAGAATTAGCATGCGGCTGGATCTTGCCATTAATATTTTTCCCCTTCGCTGCCTGATTATGCTGCATCTGAGCCAAGTGGACAGGCTCTGCGGAGCGGCTTGTGTTTCCCCCACCAGAGCTATTCGCCTGCCTGTGGCTTGGGGAGGAGTGCGGGCTTGGTGCATGTGCTGCATGTGCCACACGTCCCGCATGTGCTGCATGTGCCGCATGTCCCGCATGTGCCACACGTCCCGCATGTCCTGCATGTGCTATCCTAGCGTGCTCTGGACAACAGAGCTCGGCCGTCAGCACACATAGCATTAGCGTAGACTGGACTCCGTTAGCACAGTGTCCTTACCTGCCAGCGAATCAGCACTGAGGTGGTGGTGTGTGGGGTGACCGAGAGGATCATGGGAGCCTCGTCTGGGGCTGGAGGGGGGGGGGGGGGGGGGGTTAAAAGTGAGTCTCTGTTTGATCTCTGAGGACATAATCTGCAAGACTGGAAACACAGACTGTTTCCCGGCAACCAAACTCAGACATCATGTGACATCACGGATTCTCACCTCCACCAGGACTGCCTCGGGATGCCCGTATTCTCCCACACAACAATTACACACACAATTACGCAACAGGCAGAATTACACACGCAATTACGCAACAGGTGAATTACCCAGCAGCGTCAGCCCAGCAGCTCGACCTGGATTAGTGTGCAAATTAAAACAGATGGTGAGCTGCGCATAAACATGCCCCCTGCTGGCGGAGACTGATCGTGCGTTCCATTATCCTCAGAGGTCGGAACTCGGGACTCGGGACGACGTTACATCCGCTAAAAACTCGGGGAAAATCGAGTCGGATGCATTCCACTTGCAGAACTCGGATCCAAGATGGAAGCCTCCATGAAAGTGACTCTTGCGCTAGCACTTTCGGACTATGAATGGCTCCAAGCGTATGCAACACATCTATCGACTACAATAACACTGTACGGTGTACTCAGCTTATGAAGTTGACTCAAACAGCACTAAAGTGCTTAAAAATTGTAAAATATCACAACACAGTCTTTGCAGTGAGCAGCCATCTTGAATTCGAAACTCGGGGTACTCTGGACTGCTCCGAGATATTTCTTGAGATTTTCGAGAAACGGGAATGTCATCACTTCCGGCCTCGAAACTCGAAATCCGACTCGAATTCTGAGGATAATGGAACGCACGATGAGTGACAAAGAGAAGGAACAGCTCTGGTGTCATTCTCTGCGAGGTCAAAGGTAAGAGGTCTCACCATCCTGCAGGGTGGTGATGGCCTCGCTCTCTTCACTGTACTCGCTGTCACCGATGTCGTTGGTGGCCTTCACCCGGAACTGGTAGGAGGTGAAAGGCTTGAGCCTGAGGCAGGGTGAGAGTCAGCAGAGAGGGGCGTCACAAACAGGGCTTCACCCCATCGAGTCCAGTCCAGCTTCCCACATGGCGGTGGGGGCCTTAGCAAGTTTTCTGTCTCTGGGGCCCCACTCAAAGTGTCACAAAAATTAAAGATGAGTAGTTGGTGAGTAGATTCAGGAGACCATATCTAGCTGGTCAGCAGAATACGCCGCTTCAGTGTCTACTAAATAAGCAAAGAGTAGAGAGTTTATTTAATGTTCAGTGTAGTGGCCTTTGGGGACCCCAGGCAAAGGGGTGGTTTGAGTGGCGGTGAATGCCATCACGAGGCAGGGGAATGTATACGCGTCTGATTGTCTGCCTGGGGGGGTAGGCAGGAAGGAACATGCCGTGTTGGCCTCACACTGATCTTAAACTGAGAAGCTTATCTCTGCCCGAAAAAGGGATTCCTTAAGTATGTCAGGGACTTGGGCAGTAATCACCATCGGTCTCTGACGTATTGTACTTATTTCATAGCATGCTACTTGTTAACTTCTATACCCCAAGCCTGAAACTTATTTATCTTATTTATTTGTACAGTTATTTTCCTTTTCAGGCTATTCTGCATGTTTCTGTGGTTATTCTATTTGCACTTTCTCTTGTTTTGCACTATATGTTTGTTTGATTGCACTTTACCCACTGCCGTATCCTCCTGACATCCAGGGAAAAAAATTAGGGGTAAAGCTTGGATGCGACAGGAAGAGGACATTAGCATGTTCGTTCCCCCTCCCCTGGTTGTCTGGAAGCCCCAGCTGCCCTCTTTAAGAAAAAACGGTAACAATAACGTCTCCTGTTATATTGCTTGAGAAGGAAGCCCTGGCCCGCCCCCCAGGCCCCGCCCTCACCTGTCCACGATGTATGAGTTGGCCTCATGGCTGACGGAGGCCGAGTGCACTGTCCAGTTGCTGTCCGGCAGCTCCCGGGACTGGATCGTGTAGTACCGCACCGGGGAGAGCCCGTCACTGCCGGGTTCCCATGACAACAGGATGCTGCGCGCCTGCACATCTTCCTGTTGCACCGTCGGCCGGCTGGTGGGCTGGGGCCGGGCTGCAGGAAGGGTGGAGGGAATGTGAAGACCTGGCCTTGGTCCTCCTTGAACCCAGGTATAAGGATCATCTCTGGCTGGACCCTCACAGCACATGCAGTAGACATAGGTATAGATGGATGAAATTCCCCGGGATATTACTTTGCAGTGAGGAGACCCGGGCTAGATAACTGGGTTTCTCCCCCTAAAACTGCTCTACAGTGACACCTACTGTCTGTCAACGAGGCTGCAGATGGAAGTGAGCAAAGCATGCAGCCCTTGGAGGGCTATAGAGCAGTGTTTTCCAACCCTTGGCCACCCCCCGATAGTGCACATTTTTGCTTGCCCCCAGCGCCCAGCACACCTGTACCAGGTATTCTGTATCCTTAATTGTTTGGTTTGGGTGTGCTGGGAGCTAAGCTTGGACCGTCTCCAGGTCCCCAAGGACTGGGTCGAGACACATTTGCATAGAGGACAGGTCCCAGGTGGGCATGTTACACTCATGATATAATGTCACGTAGAGAGGGAGACCCACATCAACACGGCAGGCCAGAGTGAGGCAGCAGGTGGGATGTTGGTAAAGGCTCTGGGGGACGGGGGTGTACCTCTCTTCTCTGTGGTGACGACCAGGGCCTCGGCTGCCTCCCCCCAGCCTTTGCGAGTCTGCGCCGTGATGCGGAACACATAGACCGACTCAGGCCTCAGGCCCAGCACGGTGTACTGCCGTGCGCTGGGGTTCAGTACATCTACTGTTGCTGTGTTGCTATTGGTGGAGTTCAGGCGGTATGTGATCTGATAGGCTGGTGAGAGAGGAGGCTGGCGGTGACTTTAATGTGAGAATCTCCAAAAAAAAGAGTTGATGGTAATAATCCCGGATAGACCAAAAGGTGGCGCACAGCACTCACCCAGGATGATGCCGTTGGGTTGGGCGGGACTCTGCCAGATGAGTCGGACTGAGGTGGTCCGAACTTCGGGGAACAGAATGCCCACTGGGGGTCCCGGTACTGGGGGGGGGGCAGACAGTTATTTCCTAATTTTCTACTAATTTTACGTGTTTGGTTTAGTGTGTCACCCTGGACACGGGTGTCAAATACTCCAGGTGCCCCATGGGGGCAGCAGTGAGCACTTGTAGTGCAGGTTTTAATAAATAACTTGAGTGAGTTTAAGAAAACACTGAGCATTCCTAACGAACATAAGCCTAAATTAGCGTATAAATGTAAAATATGAATGGACAATTCTCATGCATACATGTGACTTCTGTTGATATAAATGTTAATGGGGCCTATTAAGGGTATGCAGGTTGGCTTACCATCATCGAGGGTCCTTTCCAGGATGGGCAGGGCACTGGGTGCCCCATCGCCAATGCGGGTGAAGGCTAGCACCTGGATCTCGTACAGGACATACTTGCCCAGCCCGCTTAGCTGGACGCTGTGGCTGGTGTTGCCCTCAACCATCCAGAAATGCGGCGGCATGTCCGAGTCCTTCTCTTTGTACACCACCTATTCAAGGTGACAGGTTAGAGGTCAGAGGTCAAAGCCCATGTGTAACTGACCACACCCCTGCCGTGGGAAGGACCAGGCGGCCAACGCACCTTGTACCCCAGGATGAGACCATTACGGTCCGGCTCGGGCACCTCCAGCCAGCGGACCAGGATGCTGCTGGAGGTGGTGGCAAAGGCAGAGACATTGGTGGGTCCGCAGGAAGGGACTATGGGGCAAAGGGTCAGAGGTCAGCAGTGACGGGTGTTGCTGGGATATTGCAGATGTTGGTCCTGTTCTTTGACTTTAACAGATGCTGCCTGAACATTTCCCAAGGGTGTACATGGGGGCGTGTCTTCGGGCCCCTTCCCTGGCACATGCATGCCAGATCGCGTACGCATGCGGCTGTGAGGATGCCCACCTGACTCCCGCGTCCTGCCCCGCACTGGCTGGCTAAAAGGCCCCGCCCCGATGCCATTTACAGCCTGCACCCGGACATCGTACTCCGTCCACTCCTCCAGGTCCTCGATGGTGAACTCGCGCTCCAGTCGGTCGGTGATGACGTGGGTTAGTGCCCGCGCCTGCGGCCGGGTTTGGGAGTACTGGATCCGGTATCCCACCAGCTCTGGGTTCCCGTTGTACTTCCATTCTGGAAGGGGCTACCGGGGCCGGATGAGTCACGGTTAATCCGAAAGCACGTACCCAGCACACACACACTCCCACACACATATCTCCGTAGCACGAGGACTCACCACCCAGCGCAGCCACAGGCTGGTCTCGCTAGCCGTGCGCAGGGTCACGTTAACAGGGGCCATGTCAGGTGGGGCCTGCAGGGTCTGGATCTTCCGGGATGGCTGGCTGGGGGGGCTGGTGCCCACGATGTTGACCTGGCGCATTCGAAGCCTAGGACAGTTGTGGGAGCTCGTTAGATGAGGGATTGTGGGGCTGAGGTTCAGTATCAGTTTAAAGGTACAGAGTTAGTGTAAAGGTTCAGTATCAGCATATGATAGAGCATCAGTGTATAATGCTGTATCAGTATAGAGGTGCCATACCAGTATAGGGTACAGTGCCAGTGTAGAGGTACAGTACCGGTGTAGAATACAGTGTCAGTGTAGAGGTACAGTACTGATGTGGGACTCAGTACCAGCGTAAAGGTATAGTACCAGTGTAGAATACAGTGTCAGTGTAGAGGTACAGTACCGGTGTGGAATACAGTGTCAGTGTAGAGGTACAGTACCGGTGTGGGACTCAGTACCAGCGTAAAGGTCCAGTATCACTGTATGAAGCAGTGTCAGTGCAGAGGCGCATCGTTATGCAGGCTACAGCACTGCTACCTGTAGAAGGTGTAGGGGTTCAATCCCGGCACCTCCAAGCTCCGGGCGTCGGGTTCGTTGGGCACCTGATGGATCATGACCCAGTCCTCATTCTCACCGATGACACTGACCTGGGTGGAGACACTGCACACCTGAGCGACGGC
Organism: Petrocephalus schoutedeni; assembly: GCA_026780765.1. NCBI lineage: Eukaryota > Metazoa > Chordata > Actinopteri > Osteoglossiformes > Mormyridae > Petrocephalus > Petrocephalus schoutedeni. The sequence goes on from JAODKL010000095.1 coordinate 2,115,195, forward strand.
TGATGGAACAAACCGGAAAGCAGCCCTGCCTCGGGACACCGCCCCGGCCCCCGGCATGCCAGCCTCGCCTTACCTGGCCCTCCACCTGCCAACGGGAGATGGATGTCTTGCCATCATAACCCGGCTTGAACTGTAGCGTGACGGACCGAGGGCCGATGTTGGAGATGGCCATGTTTGTGGGGGGGCCAGGGAGTTCTGCGAGGGGGGGCATTAGGGATAATAAGCGAGTTCTTTTATTACAGTTGGAAAGGAATCAAGTCAAGTGGTGACATCGGCTGTAATCCCAGTCAGCAATGGAGGAGACTGGACCAGTGTACAAGGGCCAATTAGATGACAAGAGGAGAACAACTGTAAAAAATTGTAATCTGCTTATGACACACTTGGTAAAAAAAAGGCATATTTTCCCTCCCGTCTTCACAGACCAGAGGGCTATCTCACGGACACAGCACAGGAAACACCGGTCCATCGTGCCGGGCACTGTCACCCCACAACAGGCCCGCTCTGACTCAGGACACCTACTGACATCTCCTGCGACCATCAGGACCCCGCTAGAACTGCTGGGTCTGGTGTTTGGTGGCTTCTGTGACATCGGTGATGGGGGGCGGGGCGGGAAGGCATGGGATTCAGAGCCCCCCAGGGGGCTGCTGCTCATGAGCCCAAGGCCGGGGTCCATTCCGACACGGTTCCAAACGTCTGTCTTTTATATTACCAAACAGAGTGTGAACGCCCATATCAAATGATGCATTTACCTGGCGGCCCTGATTACCAGCCATGGGAGAAAAAAAAGCAGCGTTTGCAAACAGTCATGTGGAAACGTGTCTGAACATTAAAAGAATCCAAAATAAGTCTTATTTCACTTCAGAACAGGAGTGTCACTGCAGATTTATGAAAAGGGCGGCTAAGAAATGGGTTCTGATTTTAATGAAAATGGGTGAGAACAAACTATTTAAACGAGTGAGTGTACGTTTCCTGGGGGGAGAGAGGGGGGATTTCATTCAAAACAGCCCTAGCGAGGCTGCTGCTCCAGACACTGTGATTAAGAGCACAGCCTGAGATGACCAGCCCTAGTGTTCCACTGTATTCCACTGCATTCCAGCCCTAGTAGCCCTAGTGTTGTGCCACAGTGCCCTCTAGCGGCAAAATGATCAACGCTAAACGTTAGATGGCTTGTTTTTTTGCTGAATGATACTGATACGAAGCCGATAGACCTTGCTAATCTTGCCTCTGACAGCGTTTACATCAGTCATCTGGCTCTTAGTTTCAAAGGTCTGGAAAACCTGAAGCTTGCAGGGGTGGGGGGGTCATGAGTGGGACACCTTTCCCTGGAATACAAATAGCGGATCACCGATACCCCCCCAATCCCCCACAGCATGCTGGGAAAGAGTCCATTTGGGAGCTGTTTGAAGTAACGGGAGGTGGCTTCCTGTGCTGATCAGGATGGTCGGAAGCCCCACTGTTCTGTGGATCTCAGGGCAGGAACGCGGTAATCGGCACTCGAGTACCGGCGGCAAGCAGAGGCACCGTCGATAAGAGCTCTTCAGAGGCGGCTCATTCGGCACCGACTGGCACGCCGCGGGAGGCTGCCGGACGGGGTCTGGCGGGGACACTGACCTGGGGGCACTCCGGAGGAGATGGTGGAGGAGGACAGCTGGCCTTGGCCCTTGGAGGTCATGCCGGCCACCTCAATGGTGTAAGTGGTGAGGGCAGTGAGGCCGGTGACGCGGTACTCCAGCGTGACGTTGGGGAGGTAGTGCGTGACCCGCGTGTTGGTGCGGTTGTATTCCTCCCAGGAGATGCGGTAACCTGGCAGGGAGGGGGCACAGTTAGGGATCAGGGGGTGGCAAACCAGGTGGGGGCAGGGTTCGCCCGGCACGCTCACCGGTGAGGATGCCGTTCTTCTCCTGAGGCTCCCTCCAGCTGACCTTCAGGGAGGTGTCCAGGATTTCGGTGAAGCTCAGGTGGCCCACAGGACCGGGGGCTGTGGTGCAGGAAGCCGCGGGATAAACATGGTTGACAGAGGAGGCGGAGTCCGGCCGAGCGTGCGGTGGCGACACTCACTGTCCTCGTGCGTGCGCAGGCCTTTCGGTGGACTGCGGGGTCCATCCCCCGGCGTGGTGAAGCACAGCACCGACGTGAAGTACTCCATAAACTTCTTCAGCCCGGTGATGTAGCCCACGTGTACGCTGTCCTGGAAGTTGGGCCGCACCGTCACCACGGTAACCTCCTCCTCTTGGCCTGGCTCCCATGCCAACAGCTAACAAGTGTGGAAGAAGAAAGAAGGCGGGTAACAATGGGTGCCGCCAAACATCCAAAAAGTTCTCAGACGACGCTTGAAGCCCGGGAGTCTGGGCGTGGGCAGCATCACAGGCTTGGGGGGGGGGGGGGTGGTTTTTCCATCGACACCCCCGGGGGGAA
>JAODKL010000095.1:2133293-2160952 GCA_026780765.1 Petrocephalus schoutedeni
GGGAAAGGCACGTGGACCTCGCTCGTTATTTTCCTACGAACTACGTTATCTTGTTCGTTATTCACAGTTCGTTCGTTGTTTTGGGAAAGCCACCCCAGGTCTGAAGAACCCATACACCAAGATCTGGACGGCATGAAAAGAAATGAAAAGTATTATGTTAAATATTGTAGGGCAGCGCGATTTTGTTGTAATAAATACTGGGGTATTTATAAAGCAAAAATGGAGTTCAATATAAAATGTCTCAGAAACGTGTCTGGGGTGATTTAAGCAGCAAGGATGAAAATGATTATGATTGTATCAGAGAACGCAAAGTAGCGGAGATAAACTGATTTTTAAACATGCGTTGGAAAATATATAAGACGAATGACCATTAAAATGGCAAACTGGCTAAGTTTTTCCCTGTGCCAGAGTAAAGATGTTTTAGTCAAACTTTAACCCCCTGCGCTATAATGTCCGTGCAGTATGAAGGTAAGAAAAAGCCTGATTTCAGTCTAGCTGATTAGCCATGTAATAAATGCATGTGCATAACATGTCCAGCCTTATAAATATACTACAGCAATTTTCCAAATTCAGTACAAAATATCCCGCCTCCCGTTGTGATGTCATTCGGCGCCGGTCACAGTTTTTACACCAGTGTGACACCAAAGCGCGGTAGTTGGTGCGGTGGAAAATCGCCCAACTTGTCAATTTGTCCATCTGTCAAGGCGGCCACAGTCGGGAGAAAGCGCCCGAGTCCCGTTTGGGATTACTTTGAATGTGACTGTGTTTTAGAGTGAATATGACCTATCCGAATCGCACCTCTAACAAATACCTTAAATTACAAAAGACTCATAAACACTAAAACTAATAAAAACTAAACTAGAAACCGCACTGTAAAAACTAATACAAATTTAACTGAAACTGAAAACAAAAAGTAAAAATGAAATCCAAACTAATGAAAAATGCAAAACTATTATGACCTTGGTGAGTATGTGTGTGTATGTGCAAGAGTGTGTGTGTCTGTTTCTCATCAGATTTATTTTAAACACTTTAATTGCCGAATTCTGCTCGTTCTGCCAAGAACTTAACCTTTAAATTCGGAAAACAGCACCAACAAAAGCAGATTGAACTTCTCAGACGGGGTGACCATTCACCAGAAGCTCAGAGTGACAGATGTCCATGACACTGCTGGTCTTACTACCTCTGCATGTTTGTCATTTTCCAGGAGAAGTGCTGGAGCACCAGCCTGTCCCTCTGCCTGTAGCGGGGAGATGAAGGAGGCCACTCGGCCTGGAGGAAGATTTTCTCCTCCCGGGCCTCGCTTTGGATGAAGTGTATGATTCTCGCAGCAACTTTGGAGATCTTGGCCCTCTGAGCTAACTCTGGAAGTTGAGCTGGCACCAGAAGGCCGAGCCTTGCCTCACTTTGTCTCCTTCTCATTCTGAATCTCTTTCATGGTCAGTCTGCCCAAGGCGGTCTACCTCCAAGCTCCGGGAAAGACAGTTTCTTTTTAAAGGAAGGTTAACCAGGTTGCTGGGTATCTCTGTGCTGCTGGGGGCATTTTGCGTGTGTTTATGACTGTAGTTCTTAGGGACACAAGTGGGGCGGGGGAGGCTTTGGTTCTGGAAGGTATGGAGGGAAGGAAGGGGAAAGTGTTGGTGTCTGGACAATTATCTCATTCTGGAACCTTCCATCTGGAGTCCAAGTACACCAGCTCAGATTTCAGGACCTTGTGAGTATGTGTGCTGTGTGACTGCTTTATGGTGTGTGTGCGTATGTGTGCGAGTGTGCGCCTGTGCACATGTCCCCTGTGACACTCACTGTCGACGAAGAGTGTGATCGGCTGGCTTGTTTTGTTCTCCCCGTTCTTGTCGTTGACCGCCTGCACATAGTAGTGGCCGGCATCCGGGGCCACAGTGGAGAGGATCACCAGGGTGTTGTCCAGGGTGATGGCGCTGGAGTGGGAGAAAGCGAGTGTCAAACCTCACAGGGTTACCCTCTGGATGTGCTGGTTACTAGCCTGTCTGCACATTTTCATCCGAAGCCAACAAAAGAACTCCTTACAGTGCACACTACAGAGTGCACACTACAAAGTGCACACTAATGGTTTGATAGATTGATTTGTTGAGTTGATTGATTGATTGATTGACACCTGCATACCTCTCGCTGCTCGCACATACTCCACTCCCCGTCCCCCGGTGTGTGCAATGAAAGCAGCCCCTTATGTCTTTATTAGCTTTTAAACACCTAACAGAGAGAGATCACCCATAGGATTCAATAGAAGAATCCTTCGTTTCAGAGTGGGAGCTGAGAGATGGCAGCTTGGTAATTAACAGAAACAAGATAAACTGCCTTTATCGGTGAGATTTAAAAGCCTGAAGCTCTTTCCTCCTCTTTCAGTGGCCAATGTCATCTCCACCCCTCCCGCTGGCTCTTCCAAAATGGGGTAAAAAATCTGGGTCTTCGCGTCAGAGATAAGCGTGACCGCACAGTGCTGTCCTTTCTGGTCGCAAATAAACGTGGGCTCGTTTTTCTTGATAATTACAAGCTCTCTGCGACTGGAGGCGGAATCCTACTGTAGAGAAAAGACGAGAATTTAAGCATCTGACACTGAGAGTGTGCCTCTGTAGAGACTATTTAAACAGCAATTACTCCCCCAGAGTTTCCACATGCTGGGAGAGCGATATCATCAAGGCTTCTTTTCGAGATTGGGCTTAGTCCACGTGCCGAACAGTTCTGCACAAATACCACAGATCACCAAAGGCCTTTCATCAAACGTCTTTGAAGGAGATCATCATCTCGGATTCTCGTTGTGCTTTTGGGGGGGGGGGGGGTGAGGGGTCCTCCAAATGCCGGCTGGTTTTGAAGAGTCCAGCTTCATGATGCAATGGTAATCATTTAGTATCACTCTACAAATACAAATACGACAAGTCGGCAGTGTCAGATGAATAATGGCGTCTTCTGGGCCTTCCTCTGTCCATTGCAAGTAAGTTAATGTCAGGTGGTTCGATGGACCTCCTTCCTTAGCTGCCTGACTGTCCATCCAAGCCACTAATGAAGCTATCCAGGGGATGGAGCCGGTCGCAGGAGAAGACCCAGAAGACCCTGGACACACACGGACCCATGAACATACACATTCGCAGACATGCACAGACATGCACGGCTGAATGCCTGAATGCAAGTGCACATACACAACGCCACACACAGAAACACAAAGAACCCCACAAAAGCTAACTAGAATGGAGCACATACACATTCACTTAGACACCCATCACACACACACATTCCTGCATTCACATGGCAGTGCCCTATAGTTAATTATTCACACACTGGAAGAACGGGGAAGACTTTTTGTCCACTTTATTCAATTTGCTGCCCTACTGGCTGTTCTCTCTCCACTCGTCGATCGATTCCGAAGGAGACCTTTTTAAACATTTACCGCGGACGTCCTGCACATCGCCCACACTTCTGAAATCAATGGCTTCCAGGGATCAAAGCGCATAAAATCGGGCGGCCGTTACACAGGAAAAATAAATTGGAAAAATTGTCCCATAGGATCTTCGAATTTTTTGCAGAGGGCAAAACGGATGTAGGGGTTCTGAGCCGGACGGGATCGTGGCGGGAAATTTGGGTAATTGTTTTTAGGTGGACTGATGTGAGGTCAGTGTGTAGGCGTGGAGTAGGGGGGTGGATGGAGCCCAGGTGGGGGCGTGAGAATGTGGGCTGGGGGTGTTAGGTGATGGCGTAAAAGAGAGGAGGAGCTGAACAGAAAGGCAACAATGCTGGCTGGGAGTGCAATAGATGGAGGAGGGGCTGGAGCGGGGGGTGAGGATGGGTGGGGAGGCAGGCTAGGGGGCTGCTGATGGGTGCTGCCAGGTGTGGGCGTGATGTATGCCTGCCTCGTCCATTCGTTTCCCTTCTCTCCCTCCTCCCTTTTCTTTACTTCCATCACAATCTATTGGCTGCCTGATGGCAAAAGCCACAAACAGCTTTTTAACATAAGCTGGCTGGTCACTAGTAAGTGCCCATGGGCCCGGACATCTGGACAGTGTCACACGGTGACCTGTTAATGCACTTTCCTCCACAAATTAAAATGAAATGCTGACTTTGTATTTTTATTGCCTCCATTGTTTTTCAAAGCACAGGAACTTAATAAGAATCACTTTGAGAGCGTTCGCTGAAGCAGCAGCCTATCCTGGGCATGGGAAGCAGGACCACGGGGGGCGGGAAGGGGTGCAGGTGGGGGTGAATCAGCAAGCTATGTAGGTTGGGATATTTAGGTGGCTTTCCCCCTAGTGGTGTGAGAGTGTGGGTGCCCACTTGTGTGTTTGTGCAGACGGGTGATTAGTGACATGGCACCGTGTTGACATGAAGTGAAGGAAGGGTAATTTCCGAGGACTGGATGGATGAGGGGATTTTTTGCCGTAGGGTTTCGTTCCCTCCAGGAAGAAGACTTTTCTCCCATCTAGCGGACCTCCATTACCCCCCAACTAATGGGCTTTTCACAGATGGTCCCCGACCCCCCAACATACACACACACACACACTGTGTGTCCCAGGTCAGAAGGGTGGGTGCCATAAGTGGCAAGTGGCATGCAGGCAGGAGGTGGGATAAACATCAGCACAAACATGACCCAGGGAATCCACTTGGCCTGCCTCTGTTAGCCCAATCTAGCACAGGGCACTCTGCTGAAATGAAGCAGAACCAGAGGCCAAAGTCTGGTTATTAAAGGCAGAAAGAATCGCCAGCCTCTTCTCCTGGGAACTCCTGGGCAATAACTCATTTGCTGTTCCATTAGCCGCCGCACCGTGTGAGGATGGGGGTGAAACTGTCTCAGCGGTAGACAGGGCACCCGGACTAAAGCCGGCCACATTCATGCTCACTCTGGGTCCAAACAAGCGCCAATCGACGAGGGAGCAGCATTCAGCCCGAAGGGTAGACAACAAATAGAAAGTGGCCCAGGAATCTGGAGGGCCTTTTCTGAGTAATAGATAATCCATAACGCAATGACAAGCCACTGGGGCTGCAGCCAGCATGCTAACTGATCATTTTCAATAATATATGGCGGAGGTAATTACACAAGGGTGTGCCCTTGTGCCAGCACAGAAGTAAATAACATCTTGAGTTCCAGCATGGACCTTTGCAGAGTCCTCCCAAGGTTGCCTTGGAGTTCTCTTGATCTGGCAGAACAAGTGGCTTAAGTTTTAGTCTGTCCATCCTTTTCTGAGTAATAAGATTGGGCTGATTATTCAGCCCCTTAAGCTACTGAAAAATAGGAGAAATTATGTAATAGCCAGAATATGAAAAAGCTTTTCATTCCGGTAAACATTTGTACTCAGAGGACCAATAATTGCAGGTCCACACCCACACAGATTCCTGTTTTTTGCAAAATGGAGTTATGCCTTTATGCAAAAAGAAACGTCCCAGGCTTCAGAAAAAGCCCAGGGCTCCAATGAGCTAGCTGCTCCTTCACTAGAGAATGGAATCTAGCCCTCTTCGCGAGTCAGGCCGGGCCTCACTTTGTTAGTGGCAGTTAAACTGCTGCAATCTGAACTTCGACCCCAGAGATCTCAGAGCTGCGTGACTGTAAGGGGCCCATTAAAACGAGCCAACGTGGGCATAGGAGGGCTTATACAACCTTGACTGCAAAGGAGAAGTAATGTTGTGATACTAGGTGATGAGCCCTATAAAGGAAACGCCTTTTTTTCATAGCCAGTGATTCATGTCCAGATCACGGAGAAAGGCAAGAATCAGCCAAGTGCCAAGCCTCTGTAAGGGGCGGTTATGCAAGTGACCTAGCTGAAGCACACTCCGGGGCCCAGAAAAGAGTGGAGAACAAGGCCCATCCGAGGGGGCAAGAGAGAAAGGGAATAAGCCGCAACAAAAGACCAGAATGATTCAAGTATAATCAATATTGGGCAGTCAAGCCATTTCTTTATCTCATCAATGTGTTTTTGCTTTTTTGAATCACATTCACGATCTCAAGGTATTTCCTTTATGTTTATCAATACCATCATTTTATCTTTATCTTCACACTATTCACAAGAACTACTTGGACTAAGAAATATACGTCCATGGGCTCCATCAGAATGGCCAGAGCTTTCATGCAGTGCTCCGCTTCTTTAGAGATTGTGAGGACACCATGAATGGACTTGAGATGTTTCTCCAGCTGGAGCTGGACGATGTGGCATGATATCTCTCATGGCACATTATCACGAAGCAGTCACACATCTTTCATTCCTTTACCGACCGGAGGGAAATCCCGTTTCCGGCTCCCTCCCGTGACCAAATCATGGCCTGCTCCAAAATGCTTGGCTGGCTGAGAAAAACCAGCATCTCCCAGTGAGATTATCCAGCAGAACAAGAGAGAACGTTTCTCGCTTTGTTGCACCCCCCCCACCGCAGATCTGATGAAGCAACTGCGTGAGTAAGCAGAATACAACAAGCCCCTGGTTCCTGGTGAAAAACACCCACGGCCAGGACCAAAACCAGTTAGTAGGACGAGAGCGAGAGAGTGAGAGTGCGAGAGAGATTGGAGCCCCATGGGGCGAGAGCAGAGGTTAATTTGTGCACACAGCAGGGGCTGAATAAAACACCAGGTCAACCCTGCCTCTGCTCTCGTTAAGCTAAATGGAGGGGCTGACGCCTCATTTCTGATTAAAAGCTTTAAAACGAGCGTGACTGCAGAGGAGAAACACAGGAGTCTGTTCTCCAGGCTGAAAATAGCCTGGACAAGGTCCTTGGATCACCCCAGCATTGCACTCCCACCCTTGAGGTGGGCCTCCCATCTAACTGAACACTGGCTGAGGTAAATCAGCTACAAAGAACTTACCACACTTTCAGTTTGAGCTTTCTCACATCTCATAGTTCGGCCCTAAACTGATTAAGAATGAATGGAATTTAGCTCTTAAAATGTAAATTTTGAGATGCTTGACCTTTAGAGTCTTTGCCAAGAATTGTGCCTCTTAAGCATGGCATGCGGGGGGGATGGGTGGCCTTTGTGAAGGTTATTGCCTTTGTTTCCAACTCCCAGGATCCGTTGCGGTGGTGCTGGTGGCATGGTTCAAATTCAATTAAGCAGTTTTCTCTTTTAGAAAAATATTATCGCCAGCACTCATTTGCACAAAGTAACCTTGTGGCTCGCTGTGAAAGCGGCATCCAGAGCCTTTTTAGCGGTAGAGGGCAGCTCTGGGGGGGGGGGTCAGATGAAGGGGCCCTGCCAACCGGGGAAGAGAGAGAGATTGGATTTACATATTTCCACAGAGGGCCAGCACAGAGGAAAAGCTGCCACCCAAAATGATCCTTCTACCCCACAACGCCACTGCTCCTGTCTACCCCCCAGCCCATCCTCTTCCCCGCTGTATCCCCCGTACACTAATTTCCAGGATGTGGGTTTCACAGCTGTGGTCTCGGTCCTGGGTGGAGGTTCGACACCTTATAAACGTCACACTTGACCGTGACTTTTCTGATCTCCTGGGCCAAGTAAATGGGAAAATTACAAAAAACACCGGTAAAATTATTTGGCTACATATAAATAAACAAGAAACGCTTGGTTGAGCACAGGACATAATGTGGGCATCCGTCGCTGTACACTGCTGGGGAGAGAGCGAAGAGATATTTCTCGTAGATGGACAAAGACATTTATCAATTTCCTCTTGGCTTTAAGTCCATGGATGACGGATAGTCCTGCAAGTCTCTCTGAAATTAAACCCCGCCAACTTGGCAGGTTTTGAGATGTTTCTGTAGAGCAGCGTGGAGGACAGGATGGAGCATGGAGGAGCCAAATCACACCCGGTATGCATACAAATGTGCACCCCACCCCCCCAGTGCAGATACGGGGGTGGGACAGGCAATGACCTGCTTCTGATGTCTTCTGGGTCCTAAGCCCATGGCTTTGCTCACGTGTCTTCCCTTTTTGTCATCTTACACAGCTGCATGATTTCCCACCAGCTGCGATCTGTGGGGTGACCCTGACCGGGATAAGCTGGAAGTGTGAAACCATTATGCATAATAACGGGCATGGGGGCCTTCACTATGTCCCTTTTAGGGCTTTAGAGAAAACACGATCAGCGGAGGTGGATGTGCGGATCTGCCCATTATTGGCATGGGTTCATCTGACTCCTAGTATGCCACCTGCAGGTCGTCCACTGCACTGCAAGCCACAGTCATCCTGTCTTGTTCTCATCACAGATTGCTAATGGGACAGTGAATACGGCATCCAGTCACGCAGTGATGACACGGTCCCCAGAAAGTGCCTTGGAAACCACAACTATGTATTAACGGTCTATGGTGCTGATCTGATAATTCCGGAAATGGATGCCCAGCGAGGAATTCAATGAGCACTGGTGACAGGAAAATCCTGCAGTTATTTGTCAAGCAAGTCAGCCTAGTCTAAATGTTTAGCACAAGAAGAGCACCTGGCCTCCATCCCCCTGCAGGAGTAATGACTAATCACAGGATCTCTTTCTTGGAGCAGTGACCAATCACATGGCATCTTTCCAGATGGCCCTCCCTCTGCTCTCTCCGCATTTGCTGCCAGAGCAAGAAAAAAAAACACACTCACACCCAAGACCCAAAACTCATTTTGATCTGTCAAGAAGAGCGAGACAATGCAGTGGGGCTGCCAGCATCCCTCCTGCCAGCTGTAATACACTGTATCACCACCCGCACCCCGCCTCCACATACTTCTGCTTCAGTTGGAGAAACTAGGATGGGGCTCCCGCAGAAAAGCCTGGTGCACAGGTCATGCCAGCCTTGCTGGAAAAGCAGGCGCGTCCAGACAAACGCTTCTGCCCTCAAACAAGGCAGTCTGGGGAGCAGCTGAGATATCGCACTGAGAGGACAGCGGGGGGGCCCAGAAAGCCTCCCGGGTGAGGGATATGTGTGGGCGACAGTCTGTGACATCGTAGTGCTAGACTGAACTGGTACAGGTCCAAGTCCAGTGAGATAGGAGCTGAGACACCAGACACTGAGCTTCACTATCAGACTGGAGCGCCAACATGCTACCAAGCTAACACGCGTGGAGAGCTAGGGCTCCAGCAGACCGGCGCACTAACATGCTACCAAGCTAACACGCGTGGAGAGCTACGTAGGGCTCCAGCAGACTGTCGCACTAACATGCCACCAAGCTAACACGCGTGGAGAGCTACGTAGGGCTCCAGCAGACCGGTGCACTAACATGCTACCAAGCTAACACGCGTGGAGAGGTCGGGCTCCACCAGACGGGACCTTACATGCGACTGCTGGGCGGGATCTTGCGTCCATCTCGGAACCACGTGACCTGTGGCTGGGGGAAGCTGCGTATCCGTGGAGCTGGGATGACGGCCCCGTCCCCCTGGGACACTGCCTGGGACCGCTCGCCTTCCTCGAAGGTGCCCATGACTGAAAGGAAGGGGGGGGGGGAATTCAGGGTGGGAGCACCACCTACGTGCCCGCATGCGGTGGAAACGCTGCCCTTCTCTGGGTGCCGGTGCTCACAGGCACCTGAGTGCCCATACAAGCCTTCTGGCTGATGCCATCTCATGTTGTGCGAGGGGGCTGTCAAGATACTGTCGAGTATGGAGGATATAGGGAATGCCTTTCAGCAACCAGACTACAGGTTCTGCTGCTGGGGAGATGCCAAATGTCTTGAACCCTAAAACTCATTTATTCAGGTGAACTTGGGGCCTACAGCGGCACGAAGTACAGTAAATAAAACAGAGCGTAGCGGCAAGCTATTGTTTGGGTCAATAGGGAAACAGGGCTCAGCATTCGACGGAAGACAGTCGTGGTTCTCTGCACTGGTGCTGGGTGAAGACCCTGTACTCCCCTGAATGCCTGCAGGCAGCCAGCAAGTTGCCCGCTGGCTTACTGGAATTTAACCAATTCAACAGAATATCCCAGCGGCCAAGATCCAGGCTGAAAAACGTTACATGAGGCTGCTGCTCTGAACCGATGTGGTGGGGGGGTGTGTGGGAGCATTTGCCTCACTTAATAACAGGCCAGTAAAAAAGGGATAAAAAAACAAGTCTGTTTGGTTGATTTTGCAGCTAGCCATAACGCTAAGCTACTGCAAACAAGGATGGGGGCCAGAGTTGAACATAATGAGCTTTTTTCTTCCTGAGGTAATTCAGAGGATTCCATCTGTCACTTCCATGACAAGAGATGAAAATCAAAGACGGCTGGTGAATTATTCATCAAAAAGCTAATTAACCAAAATATAATTAATACTAATAAAATCTGCATTTTTTTAAGAAGGCAGATGAATAAAGTTTCCTTGATTTGGGTTTGAACTCATAGTGCAAGGTTTCCAAACGGCTGTGGCTGGTTTGTCTTTCTCCCTTTAATGCATAAATAAGTAATCTAAGTGTAGAATATTGCGTGAGTATTTAACAAAATTAAATTAGAGGCTTCACTTTGATCTGCCCTTTTCCTGGTCGATGGAGCCCTAATCTTCCCCTCTCCACGTTGTCTTTCAATGAGGTGTCTTTTTAAACTGCTAATTGCCTCGGTTTGGCTTACTGATTAAACGCGCAGCTCCGCTCCTCTGAAGATCCTCTGCACCTGTGAGCACCCCCCCGCCCCCCCGCCCCCCGCAAGGCCTCTTCACATCCGCAGGTGGCTTGCTGGTTAGAGACGCCGGACCCGCTGCTGAGGTACTTAATGCTAATGGCTTCTCGGCTGGAAATGCGGGTGAATGTGTCTGAATCTACAACCTGAGCTTCTTCAGATGGAGCCAAACTAAATAAAGTGTAAGGAATTTACTCAAACCGGTGAATTATGCATCATGCATTAGTCCATCTATCGTCTTTAACCTTGAGCTAGCCCCGCAGCCGGGATTGGACAGCTGGATGTAGGGGGACATGGCTCTGTACTATAAACGCACATCAGCTGGAGTGTTAGAGGGAAAGGCACTGTGGCGGAACTTGGTAAGAAGAGGACCCAATAAAAACCAAAGAAGTTTCCAGATGGCCCTCTGTGAGGCAACCACAGTGCAATGCTTTACATTTCCTCGATTTCTACCCCCATTTTAATTTTCATTCTATTTATTGTTTTTTGTACCTTTGTTTAATGTCTTTGTATATTTCAGGCCACCATCTGCAACAAAACACACTCCTTGTACTTTTCATACATGGCGAATGAAAGGATTCAGTTTCTGATTTAGAAATAGTTTTGAAGCAAAGTTCCTCACACGTGGTGGGGGTTTGACTTCAGAGCAGCCTGACTTCAAAACAGCCAGTCCAGGGGGCAAAATAAAAGCTGAGGGAAAGAGGTAGCAGAACAAAGAGGGAGAAAAACTGCCCTAGTTCATGCAGTGTGAGGTAGAATGAGCTCTGTGTTTGATTTCTTTTGTCTGTAGTTCGGGCGATCAGTTCAGTACTCCTGTGACATTGATGTCTGGTTTCAGCATCATTCCAAATCCCCTCCCCCTCAAACAGACACACACACACTTACAGGCTACTTGCACCTCTGTCTTCCTCTGCAGCAGGGCGCCAACACGGTTCCGGACGATACAGCGGTAGAACCCCGCATGGGATCGGTCCAGAGAGGGGATCAGATACCTGGGAGGCAGACAGAACAGGGACATGGCAGTTGGCAGAAGGCGCCGTTGTGTCTCTGAGTCGAGGTCACAGGGGGGTGAAGAGAGCTCCCTGGAATAAGGCGCCTGCGTCAGATATTGTGAATAACACCATGTGTGAACAGGTCATCTGCTTGTTCGTCCTGAGGGTCCTCAGTAGTAGCTACTGTCATAAATGTAACCATAGGAGCGTAGCAACCATTAGCCAGTAAGCCAGGGGATAAACCCCAGCCCAATGACCTTGAAGCTCCTACCACTGAGTTACTTGCCGCATTTCCTAACCCCGACCACTGGATGGCACTCAAACATACTGTATTCAAAATGGCATTTGAAACAACTACTCTTGGATGGGTTACTGATCCCATAGATGATATTACTGGTTTGGACAGAATGCTGTGGTAATAAAAGCTTCCCAACATAACACATGTCTGGGGTCATGTCAGACCGCTAATTGGCAGGGGACAGTAACGTGGGAGCCGTGCTGAGAGCACACGGTAGCTGACGCTAATCGAACATGTTCTGATCCCTGGGGGACACACAGTGCTCTTCCTTTTAGCATCAAGCCTAAACACTGTGAATTTGCACAGCGGAATGATGTGAGTCATAGATTTGGCTGTTTGGCACAGCGCAAGCATTAAACGTCACTCCGATGGCTGGAGGCAATGGCGAGCGTGGAACTTCATAGAGGCAGCCTCTGTGAAGTTTCAGTAAAGCTCATAGCCTTTGTACCCCCTTAAAACACCACGAGTGTTCCCATTAGACAGCCTCCAGTGACCCGCTGGTAAACAGTAGGGATCACATAGTGAAGTCCACTGGATAATCATTTCCACAGTCCTGCTCTTTGATTGGCCAGCTTGTCTGTCAGACAGCTTAGCAGGCATGGCTTAGCATGGGGGCTAACTTTCATCTCCATCCTTTTTTATTGTGATCTGGTGAACGGGCCAGAAGCAGAGCACTGTTATCCGAGGAGGCCCAAGGTGGAAATATTGGAAAAATCGCAGCCTCCGAGGCTCAGCCCGGTTGTTCTGTGGTGTTAAAAAGTCACCCCAGGCAGTCAGCACGTGTCTAAAAACGAGGCTCATTATCTCAGGAATGGATAGCCTACACCCTCAGGTCAGGGATGGTTCTGTCTTCATACTGAGTGCCCAGGTTACACAGTCACGATTGTGATGATCCAACGTGCGCCCAGGGCCTAAGGCATGCTACACCCAGGAAGGCCAATATGCAGGCACACACAGAGCACATTCAAGCCCTGCACCTTGCCCTGAACACCAGGTTTTTTGTGGAGAAATGAGCTGGAAGGGAAAACGTGTGAAAGTGAAGGACCTAAATATATAGCAGGAGGGGTGCAAACTCTCACAACACCTGCATGTTATGTTCTACAAACCTGGGGCTGAATATTACCTGGCAGCCTTGGAAAGGTGGGGAACAAATGCTAGTCACCAAGTCCGTACACCACAGCATCACTTCTGCTCATAACCTACAGAAGATTCTCATTCCTTTAAGAATAGAACACATTGAAAGCAACAGCACAAAAGAACTTTTAATAAACCACTCGTTGCTCCTTCTCTGCCCACGTTTTCACTGAATGGCAAATGACCTCTCTGACTCCGAGCGATAAAACTTCTGCAAGGAACATCTCTCTCTCGTCCTGAATATCACTGTCAGAGAGGAGGCCGGGCAGGAACAGATCTGAGGTTCGATCTCAGTGCTTAAAAAGGTATCGATCTTGGATGCCAATCGATATCCACGATTCAGCGAAGAAGGTAAAGAGATACAGACAGACAGGATCAGGGATGGGAGAGAGTGATGGGGGGGGGGAAGGATCGCGCCACAAAAGAACAGGAAATCGCGAGAGTCCTTTGTGGGGTCAGGACGCCCTGGAAGCTGGAAAGCGGGAGGCGGGCTGTTTCGGTCCTTTCTCTATGCTACCAGAATCAACCCCAACACCTAAATCTGCATCCCTCTGAGGCCTGATGCTCTCCACCCAAGCCTTCGGGGCATTTAGATAAGAACTGCATGTTAACGACGTGGACACAAATTTATCTGATGGATGGAAACTGGAGAGCCACGAGATGTCATTACAGCAATTCAACATCAAAGGGAGCGAGCAGCAGGGGGGGAAACTATGGGGAATGGCTGTCTGGAAGGGCAGAGGAGGAGGAAAAAAGACGGGAGGAAGGGAGAGGAAGGGAGACAACTGGAAATTGACAGGAAACCAGATCGATGGGAGCTGCTCTTACCAGACAGTAATGAGGTATGAAGCGAGATGAGCATGGGGTTAGTGGAGGTACACATCCAGCCAAGTGGGCGAAATTAGCCCTTGTGCAAAGTCTATTAACACTAATGGACTAATTAGGAACTGTGGCGAGACGCAGGCCTTGAGCGCCATCGTGGGGGCAGGCCCAGCGCGGTGGCCGTCCTTAGTCTATGGCAGGGAGGGGCTTTAAACTGAGGGTGGCTGTCTCCCTGACTCCGAACGAGATGGGGAGTTAGGACGGAATGGGTGGCGTCTGCGTCCCAGCTTTGCCCGGCTCAGGGTGTGCTGGTCTCGGGTCAGCCCTTCAGAGTTTCGTCTCACCGACGTACGGTTAATAAATACGATTAACCTTTTGGGGGGACAGGAAGCAGGGGCTGCAGGAGTCGAGAGGGGCAGACAGTGATTGATTAGCGAGCCGCACAGATGCCAGTTGGTGTCAGGTCCTGTCATTAACCGTGACGGGAAGTGGGGGGCGGGGGGGGGATGCTGGTCTGGGACGAGGACGGGAGGAAAGGAGGAGGGATGGGGCGAGCTGGGGGTGCTCAGGGGAAGAGCTTTGCATTTTCTGCCCTGAAAGTTAAAAGCGAGAGATCATTGATTAATGCCCCATAATGCACCTCTTTGAGCTTGTTCTTCAGAGTGGTCTGCCAATTGCCTGAGTTCCCAGGAGCCCCTTCAGGTGCATCAGTGTGCCTGTTTTGTGGCTCCCCGGTGCTCGCCGGACCTCATGGGCTCCCCAGGGTGATGGCAGACACCGTAAAGTGGGATCACATTTACAAATCCGGCAGCTGTGACCGGCCAATGGCCGGTGGTGGCGCATAGTGGAGCCCCGTGGACACCAAAAACATGGGTACTGGAACTCCAAGAAGAAAGCTGCAGCTAGTCAGTCTCCGTGGCTCTTGCCCCAGATTGCTGGGGGAGATATGCTGGGAGGTGGGGGTGGGGGGCTATCGCCCTATCAGAGAGCACGCACAGCTGCTGTTCTGGAAATAGCAACGGGACGCCAAGGTCTCGCAGGTGAGAGAGGGAGGGTGATGTATCAGCCTCCCTCCCCCCACACACACGCACACACACATTACACACATTCTTTAATCATCACGCTTTGCTGCCTTCCGTGATGATAGCAGGTCTTGTTAGGGGGCTCGGGGCATCCCTCTCGTCTTGCCGAGACCTGGGGGACGCAGGGAGTCGTCGGCGTGAACCTGTGCTAATCTCTCTATATCTGTCACAAAAGCGCGAGCACCAATGAAACGGCAGCCATTCCCCAGGCTGAAGTGCCGCTCTGTGCGACAGAGCATATTAAGTGACAGCTGATTGGCTGCGACAGAGCATATTAAGTGACAGCTGATTGGACAAGCCGCATTGGGCCCGAGTGCTGGCAGAGACGGCGAGGGCGGAAACGGAAAAGCGCGAGTAAATCGGGTGGAGCTACGAGACGGGCGCGATGATCCCTGGGACTCTCCTCCGCTTCTCCATCTTGACTTCTTATTCCTCCTCTCACTAAAGAAAACTGTAAACTGTCTAATGATGCTTAACAATGAGAACAAATGGGACCTACCTATTGCCTAACATGGGTGGCAAGTAGTGGTGCAGTAAGTACCCACTGTACTCTTTCTCTTATGGTCTCCCCTCCCTCACTATTGATAATCAAAGGCTCTGAGCAGTACGTTTTTTGTATTTATTGTTGCGATTTCACTTAAGTGTCACCTGCAGGTAAGAGCAGAGTATGAAGGGCAGTGGGGGAGTAATTCAGTGATTTCAGTTATTCAGTGATTCCTCACAAAGCCATCCCCCCCAACAATTAGTAAATATGCCCCAAGGACGAAGGCTCATTTCTGCCAACATCTATGACCTTCACATTAGCAGTTAGGTCGCTTATCTCGCCTTATTTCACAGCGCTCGCAAACGATCGAGGGACGGTGAATCTGGTGAAAGCGGCATGGCGGGGGCTTAGGCACAAAAGCAGGATGGAGGCGGGGGCCGGGCGTGAGGAGACTTCGATAAGATGAGGAAGATTGCGACTGTGAGAGGCAGAGAGAGATGAAGGGCGTGTCAGTGGCCTATGTCTGCGGTTTTTCAGCTGACGCTGAATGATCGCGGTCTCGGCCCCAGTCGGCGAGCGGCTCGAAGTGAAAAGAGCCACGCTGAAGCAGGGGATTCTGGGATGCCCACCTGTACTCCAGTGAAAAGCGGGTCAGCTCCGTCTCATTGTGGATCCACTTGAACTCCAGGGGCCAGCTGCCTTCTGCCATGCAGGTGAGCACCAGCCGGTTTCCTTCCAGATGCAACTGACTCCGCACCGGCTCTGTCTTGAAGTATGGCGGAACGTCATCTGTAAAGAGGGGGAGGGAGGGGTGGGGTGGAGGTACAGCACAGGCCACCGCAGCGTTAAAACGGGGCCTCTGCCTCGCTTGATCCAACCTCTTGACCTCAGCGCCTCGCCATTTAAGATTACATGCCAGCATTTGCAGGTGGCTTAGAGATAATCCTGCTTTAGCGCCTCTAACCAAAAGGCCAAACAGGCTCCTTCCAAAAACCAGACCGGATCGGCACTGATGGCAGAAACCCCCCCCCACCACCACCACCATCTTAGCCCACCCCCCCAATTACTCGGGCAAAACACAACATTCCCAGAATGCTGAGGAAAATGTTTGGCAGCAGTCATGTGGGACAGACCACAGCCAGATCAGTATAAATAACTAACTAAAATCTGTGAAAAAGTGATTTGAGTTGAAAGATCCTTCCTTTGCAGACTGAAGAGGGGGGATCTTCCTAAAGGGGACATTGTGTTTCCTTCTGTCTATATATAGGATTTGGCTGTAGCCGGTAAACCAATCTGATACAGTGATCCTGTTGCAATCGGCACACCGCTCCAGACAGGGAGAGGAGCAGATCAAAAGGATTCTGTAAAAACTCAACGGGTCGCTTGTTTCTGCAAAGGTCTGTGTTGGAATGAGAGGTTATGGAGTGAGAGCCTCAGTGCCTCTGGGTAAATTGTCTTTTATATCTCAGTGTCTTGGAGGTTTATAATGCCTTGTGACACGCGTATGGACTCCCGCGACCTCTCCAGTGCGCACTGCGGTCACTCTCTCATTTTCCATTTGCCACCTCGCGGCAGACAATTTCGCGGCCTGACAAGCACGGAGCAGCCCCACGAACGCGCCAATGTCACGCTGGCTCCGCCAGGCATTACAGAGAAAAGGGGAAAGCCGGGGGCCAGGAGGGAGGCGGGGAGGTCTGAGCCTCCCTCATCCGGCCCTCGGCAAACATCACTCACTGAGAGGAAGTTTTCGGCAAGTTTATGAAGACGCAGAAGATCTGAGCAGAGTGTGAGGATTCGATTAGGCGGGTGAGGCTAATTGTTCCCCAGTGATCAGAGTCGTGCTTTTTACGTAGGATAGAGAGATAAAGGGTGCGGGAAACTGGACACAGCGACGGTGAACCAGGAAGATGAGGTAAGAGAAACACTGTTATCGTAATCCTGAGCAGGGGTCAGTCTCCGGTCCCAGTGGGGTGGTGGGTTCACTTCCCAGGTGAGATATAACAGGTGTGTCTATAGTCTGAAGTAGCGATCAGGGACTGTTACCACAGCAGAGCACTAATTGCAGCCCCCCCTCACCACCCACCCCCCCACAATGCCAGGCAGACATGGCACTGAGGTCTCCAAACACATGTAGTTGAAACACCACAAGCCAGGCAGCCGTTTACACCTCCTCAGTCATTAATGGAAACATCAGCCAGGTACTAATGCCTGGCCTGCGGTTAGGATGCATAATTAAAGAGACAAACTCTCATTTATAGCGAATAAAGGGGCGAGAGACATGCATTTAGGGGCCCCTCCTTACTTACATTCTCTGTCACAGTAGCTAGTGCTGAACTAGCACTGCTGCCGTGCTACCGGGGAACACGGATACAGGGAACGGAGAGGTGGGAAAACGGGGGCTGTGCGGAAGCCCGGCGGGAACAGGCACAAAATGCAACGACAGGGATCTCATCTGAGACACTCCGCATTTGGACGGCTCTGGGCGGGCTAATTGGGTCACATCGTTATGCATCCTTTTCAGTGACATGTGCCTTTGATTTCATGCCTCTTTTTAATTAACATTTACTCATGTGTCCATAATCTGCGTCCCGGTTTCCAGACACTTCTTGCTAACGGTGCTGAGCTAATGAGCTTGATTGCTGAAGACCCGCTCGCCGAAGCTGAGGGGTCAGCTTCCCCCGGAGGTCCCGAAATCACACGCGCCTCTTATCGAGAAACTAAGGGAATCATTTCACTGAATTTCTATGAAACCATAAATATTAAGAACACTAAAGTATATAATAATCGGACCTAATCGGATGTTTAGCTAGGAAGTCATGATCCCCTGGTGTCTGAAACCAAACACAGCATTACTTTCTCACCGATGAATGCCATCCACCTGAGTGGTTCAAGTCCAAACAGGATGCCCCTGTTGACTATTCCATTCCTTTAATGTATGTGAATTTTTTAGATACACATGATTAGCAGGCTTTTTAGTTTGGGTCCTGGAGACCCATTTGTGTAATCTGTGTAATTTTTCAGAAAATAAACAGAACGTGTTATGGAACCCCTAATACGATGTCATTTTGAGATGCCACTTTGAAAGATTAAATCAACGAACATAATCTCAAAGTACGACTTAAAATTCTGCTTCTTATGAAACATAATATGTGCCATTCATTATTTCAATTAATAAATATTTATCTTTCCAAGCAGAGCAGTGCTACTGTGTGTTACAGGCCGCTATTTGATTGTGTGACTCAAACAAACACTTAATCACTATTAAAGTGATTTTAATCAAAGCCTTACTTGATTGCTCAAGGGTTAAGAATGATTGAAACAGCACTGAAACAAAAAATTACAGGCTGTGTTTATCTACACCTTCAGTCTGGGCTCATCTGAATACACAGATTCGTTCAAACTGCAGTTCAATCAGGGATAATTAATTAGAAGCTGAAATAGAATTAAATCTGTTGTAAACTGTGAGCTGGCCAGTCCACAACAAAACAGACCCCCACACCAAAATAGTTGCTCCCAAAGTCAAAGCGATTGTCCCGCAATGAAATAATCTCTCCCATAACAATGCCCACAACAAAACATTCACCAATGTACAAAAGCAATTGTCCAATCTGTCCCATAACGGTCTTCCCACAGCAAAGCAAAGACTTCCATGCCCAAACACGCATTCCCAGAGCAAAACATTTGCTCCCACACCGATCCCAGACCGTCTTCGTCTCTCTTCAGGACGCATGAGCACAGTATCCCTCCACCATGGCAACATCCAACCCAGAGCAGCTTCTGGAATGGCATGAGACCTCCCAGTTAGCAGACAGGTCAGCCTGTGTACGCTGTGATAGGTCCACATCGCCACTGAGGATCGTCTCGCCGTCACGCTGACACGGCTGTAAGAGTCTCAAAGGCCTCCCCCAGCAAGCTGTCTAATGATATCAACCTTCACCCGTCCTCTGGGTGGTGCTGTCCCTAACTTTAACCCTGTACCTAAGCCTATCCCTAAAGCTCAGCAGGCTGGGCTTTAGCACTCCGGCTAGCTGTAAAAAGAGCCTGCCCAGCTAGCCGCACACAGAGCCTAATGTCAAAGACCAGCTAGCCGCACACAGAGCCTAATGTCAAAGACCAGCTAGCCGCACACAGAGCCTAATGTCAAAGACCAGCTAGCCGCACACAGAGCTGTCCTTCAGTCCCCTGGGCTGCCTGAGCTCCAAAATTGCAGTTTGAATATTTCATTTGGAGAGCTGGCAACTGGGGACACACATGCATACACACATTCAGACGGACACTGTGACAAGGCCAAAAACATACACTCACGCTACACCACACACTCACAGTGTGTGCAAGTGGCTTATTTGAAAACCAGTGAGGAAGAACAACACTTGTTAGCAAGCTCTACTGAGTCCAGCTGAAAAGTGATGAGAGAGCCTGAGAGAGAGACAGAGAGAAGAAGACTAAAAGAGAGGGAGAGAAGGAGAAAGGCAGGGACAGAGGACTTGAGAGGCACGGCGGGACTATGTGGTCTGAGGCACCCTGTGCTCTGCTGGGGATCCTCCACAGCACAAAACTGGCACGGGGGCGGGGGCCTGGACACACCCCTCATTATTTCCCATAAGTGGGAGCGCTCGCCGGTCCCGCCGAATCGGGACACCCCGGCCACACCTGCTGTCCCCGTGCTGGCTGACAGTGACGCCCACAGCGGACGCTGGGCCCCCTTCTCCCGTCCCATCCCAGCGTGACTCCCCCACGCTGCGCCCACACAGCCTCTAATCCGCCACTCTTACAAACCCTTCTGGGTGGAAGGCTCACTGGCCTGCACGTCACACTGGGGATCTGAGACAGCGGCGACCTGCGCCCAGTGAAGTCCCGCTGCTGGGAATGAGGAACGTGGGCCATCCCTCGCACCCAGGGCCGGATTTGGTGTTTCTGGGGCCCCTACTAGTGAGTAAAGTCAGAATATCATAGCTAGTCCTAGATAAGGAAAGCTTTAATGTAATATTTAGTGCAGTGCTAGTCTGCCCAAACTTCGGGGGGCCCGCACAGATGGTTTGAGTGGTGGCAAACACCGCTGCTCACACTTAATCGCCAAGGTTTCAGTCCGAGCTGCCTTAAACCGGCTCGCATGGACATAATCACAGACGCGTCACCGGTCTCCCAAGTGCCGCGGATGCAGGTCGTGGGTGCCGTCCCGGCCAGCCTTCTGACGGCCTCGCTCCCCTCGCGGCCCGCGCCG
Organism: Petrocephalus schoutedeni; assembly: GCA_026780765.1. NCBI lineage: Eukaryota > Metazoa > Chordata > Actinopteri > Osteoglossiformes > Mormyridae > Petrocephalus > Petrocephalus schoutedeni. The sequence goes on from JAODKL010000095.1 coordinate 2,153,854, forward strand.
GGACCAGAAGGGCCCGGGCGCCAGACCGCGCGGCGGAGTGACGACCTCAGAGGGAGAGTCGCGGATGTAAACACGACATTCCCTGCATGACTAAACAGGGACTGAGAGCAGCAGGCGAGTGGGGGCGAATGCGTCAGGGAGGCGAACGCCGCTCTCCATAACAATGCTAATTTTACCACCCCCCATTATAGACACACACTTCCCCTTCTGCACACCTCCTGTAAGTAAAGTGGAGCCCTGTTCCCATAATGCTCTGGGAAAAGGCTAAAGGGTGGGGCTTCTGCACCATAGCATTTCCCACCATATCGCCCTCCGTCTTAATTCACTCGGTCTCTTCCTCCCCTGCTTTACAATTTACTCCAAACCTGTGGGAGCAGGGGATGATGGGATAGGATGGGGTATTTTTTTGTTGACCCAGTTGCCAAGGTTAGGGATTTTAGCACTGTGTCTAGTTCATATGTTTTTTCTGGTCAATAAAAATCATCGACCCTCCCTCTGATTGTCGAAGTCTGGCCAGTGCTGAACCAAACTCTGCCGACTGTGTGGCCGGGGCACAACGATGAATCGGCACCCTCTCTCGGTCTTCTGTCTGCCCACACACACACACACACTGTCTTTCTTTTGTTTGTATTCCAGTGAGGTCTTTTGGTCCTCACAAGTCTAGCAAAGCAATGAACCCCCCCCCCCACACACACATACACACCAGACACATTCCAGTTCCAGAGATTACCGCTTTTTACTTAAGCCCCAAACCCCAAATCGAGGTCCTGCAGGTCCCAGGGGTCTCTGCTGCTGTGAAGAATAAGACCCCCCCCCAGGACAGAGTGGGCCGGCTCCAAACCGCGGCACTAAGCCCCAAGGCTCCTGGCTCAGCAACCCATACAGGCACTTCCTGCATTTGGGACTACGGTCCAACGGTTGTGGATGGGTCAACTCACTGCGTCTTGCCAGAGAAAGAAAGAGGCGGGGTGGCACAGAAAGGGTTTGAGGGAGGGAGGCAAAATCTCAAATTCCTTTTTAATGAGGTCTTAATTCAGGTTCTATTCCTTATCGTGCTATACTAAGCTGAGGAGATAAGGCTGCAGAAAATGAGGTGGGCTGGGGGTGGTTTCTGCATGGGGAGGCCAGCTTCAGGGAGGCACCTCAGGATGCAGTCACAGACCTTAGACCTTAAGGAGGGTTCCCCCAAGACAGTGTATGTTGAGGTTGCCACTTACAGGCTTCATGCGAGAGCAGGCCTCTTTACATTGGCCACTGATTAAAAAGATTCAGTTTCATTGCGGCGGGGATTTAATTTAAGGGAAATGGGGGCCGCGGCGATGGACAATGTCAGACAATGTCTTTCATATTCTGCAGACGGCCATGTCCACAGTGACTTAGTTCCAGAAGCTGGATTAGAGCCCAGAACCTTCCAGCTGCTTTGAGCATGACCAGGGGTATGGGGGTCCTCATTGGCACGACTGTAAGGGGCCCGGGCTGATAAGAGAACTGCCCAGAAACCCCAACAAATAAAGGAATCTCGATCTCGATAGAGCATATGGAACATTAAAAGATATTTTCCAGCAGTGAACATCACACAGCAGCCCCCCAGTTCATTGTTGTAAGCTTCGCTTTTTTCAACCCAAAGCATGTGCAACTAAGTTACACATTCTCGTAATGCTGGGGTTTGCGATGGTTGCCAGGAGATTGAATTTTCATCCTGCCTGTCGGCGCGGAAACGATCAGGAGCCGCAGAGAGCAGCAGACTCGTTAAGCTGTAAACGGTGAACACGGCTCGACATACGGACGCCTGCTTAGGGGATGATGTTACTAAGGACGGGAGTGTCGAGCACGGGCAGAGATTCTCATTGTCTGACTCCTGAGGAGTTCTCTCTTACTTTCCCAGCTAACCGACACTAAGTGCTGCAAGATTATATTTTACCTCAGTTTAAAGAGTCCTGCTATTTTCATTCATTATTCAGTGGCCACTCCTGAAATAGATGCACTTTCAGGTGTCTAACTGTTTAATTACAGGTTTGTAAATAAGTAACAATCAATTAGGGTCTGTGGCCCCTGTGTGGAATAAATTTTTGGTTTGGGGGGGTGGTGGCTCAGTTTTCCTGTCGCTTACCGCTGGTCTGCTGCCATGAGTGGACTATAAAAATTCCCGGACCAAAGTATGAAAATGGAAGGTTCTGGAAAGCCAAAGGCTGCCCGCCAGGGAGACAGCGCCCTTTGTCTGCTGCCAGAGGAGAAACGGCAGCCTGTGAGGTGAGCTTCTGTGTAGGTGGAGGCAATTACCGAGGACTCCCGGGCCGGAGAAGACAGCCTAGGGCTTGGAAAGTGGTGGCGGCACCGAGTGAGGCCTGCGGGCTCTGAGGAGCGAGCTGGGAGCCAGCCGGGAGCAGGCTCTCACATGGGTCGCCTCCCGCCCTCCCAGGTCCCACAGCAGCGACACCTGCGTGGCCAGCTCCTCTCTAATCCTGCCCCTCTGACAGAAGAGCAGAAGCTGGCCCTCCTGGCGTCTGAGTCTCATACTGCTAGCCTAACGCCACGTCCTCCTTTCGTGGTTAACCAGGTGCTGCTATTCTAGACACCGGTCCGGTGATGGAGGCTGTAACCTCTCAGCTGGCGCCCAAGAGGACGCAGTACTAGGCGGGCATGAGCAAGGGTCTCTGACGGTGGCCTTGCAGTCCCGTTTGCCCACTGCGCTCAGCCCAGACCCTGTGGTGGAATGGCAGAGAGCTGGCACCCGCTGACGCTGAATCCCTGACCGCGCCGGAGAGTGATACCTGTCGCCAGCCTGTGTGTGTGCGCGTGGGTCACGTATAGACGTGGTTCTAGAGGGTTCTGCATGAGGTACAGCCCAGGGTTCTGCGTAAGGCCACATGCTAACAGCCCCCAGCCCCCTGATACATCCTGCTTCATGCTCCCTTTTAATTCCCTTTCCTGCAGGCCGGGTGCTCAAACTGAGCCTCCAATACTGATTGTAAATACAATGCTCCTTTGCCCCCCCTTTGACCCCTGACCTCTGTCTCTAGACCTATGAACACATCACAAACCTCTCCCCCCTACACTGGCCCAGCCTATCCGTCTCCACATACAGTCAGTGATTCTTACTCCAAAACCTAGGTCATGTTTTACTTTGCCCCCCCCACCAGAATTACCTTTTGAGAGGTTACTATGGCTACCAGCCACTGAGATGCCATTTTAAAATTTTAAGCTCCAAGTCACTGGGGGACGTGGACAGGAAGAGTTGGGGGGGGGGGGGGTGGTTTAGGAGAGGCTGGCCTGGAGAGGGCCCTCTTTCTTGAAAGAAGCCCCCCCCCCCCCAACCTCGCCTCGCCTCCCCTCCACCTGCCCAGCGACTGGGACTCAGCTGGAGAGCAGGATCTAAGCAGATGTTTAATAAGCGCTGCGTCCTGGAGAAAAGACCAGATCTAATTATCGCACAGACACACATAATAAAAGGAGCCTTTACACCATGGGGGGAGGGGGGGCAGACCGACAGCATTCCTGGGCTGTGCCGGCCGGGGGGCGCACCGTAGGGTGGGGGTCCGTAGAGGCCCAGGCCCGCGAGAATCAACCCCCGGCTGGGTCACCCACACCTGCGCTAATTTATGGACCTTACATCTCCACCACGGACTCTAACAACATGCTAACGGAGCAGGGGGCAGGGCTGCTGTCGCGGACCCTGCTGCGCCTCCTCCAAGCCAGCAGATGGGGCCGGCTTAGAGATGCACAGACAATTATGAGCATATTACAGTCTTAAGTGAGAAAAATACCCCACAGCGCTGAGGTGCCCACTCCGCAATGACATGTGATAAACACGCGTGTGCGGGGGACCCATCAGCGTGCGAGGGGGTTGTGGCCAAGTCTGCGGCCTCCAGCTGCTGTAAGACTGCTAAGCCACCAACCCGTCGGGCTAATTAATGCAAAGACACAGTACGGTGCAAGACCATCTACCCTGCCGGCTGATGAGCACGTCGGAGAGGAATTTCAGAAGTGGGCCAGGTCATCGTGCTCATACACAGTGACACACACGGACAATGACACACACACGGCAACACACACACACAATGCTCGCCTCCTAAAATCCCAGGCTAACGGACCCCACTGTCATTAGCACTGATTCCACACTTTTTGCCATCTGCTGTGATTATTTACACTTGCTTAGATAATTAGCCCCTAATTCGGTGACGGTGGTACTGGTTAGGGGGTGAAACTTTCAGCCACCCAAACATGCAGCAGTTTTGTGTGAATTTAGCATTGCTCGCGGGGGCTCATGTGAGCAGGCTCTCTACCCACATGCCTAAAGCGAATTTAAACCTTGTAACATCCCAGCACCGTGCTGCCTGTCAGGACTGTGTCTGTGCCCAGCTCTCCCCACCATGCCTGCTGGCACTCACAGCACCCCCTGCTGACAGACAGTGAGCAATATGTGTGTGTGCCATTAACAATTAGTTAACGTTGTTAATCTGTCACAAATGTCATGCTGTCTTCTTGTTTTCGGGCTGATTTTTTTGAGCCCCCCTGCCTTCAGAGGATGAGGCACGTCCTCATTTGGAGATTGAAAGACTGAAAGGTCAAAGGACTGTCTGGGAGTAGCTGTCATGACGGACAGCTGACATGACACAGCACACTGACATACGATTTCATTCTGTGGAAGGCCTTCGGCGACGTTGTCAGTTTCATCTTTTTGTTAAAACTTGAAAACGGGTCGGTGCCGACCCTAGGGTCATAGGAGGGTTAAAAAATGTCAGCGGAGCAGGAGGAGCACATGGAGGTAGTCAGGAGGCACACACACGGGGGGTGAGGAGGCACACAGAGGTGGTCAGGAGGCACACACAGAGGCGGTCAGGAGGCACACAGAGGCAGTCAGGAGGCACACACAGAGGAGGTCAGGAGGCACACAGAGGAAGTCAGGAGGTGCACAAGGGGGCAGTCAGGAAGTGTAGCTGGCTTTCTCAATGATGCCTTAAGGGAGGAGGACCCCACAGGCCTCTCCTGTGTTTGCTGGAGAAGGTCGAGGAGCAGCTGGACAATGCTCAAGTAGGGAACACAGCCAGGCCATCTGGAACAATGGGTAACCTGCATTCACATCAGGCCCTCCTGACATGGAAGAAAAAACCATCAGCAGTACCACCCAACTACACTAGAGGGTGCTTTGGTAGCCAAATGCAAATCCTGGCAGAGATGTCTGCTTTTTCTCCTCCCCTGGTCCTTGGGAGGACTCCCCCCCCCTCCCCCCATAACACCATAGTGCCCCCCCAGCCCTGCCGGTGTGGGCACGGATGTCAGTCTGAAGCCCTCGGGTAGATGTGTCAGATAGATTCTGTGGTGTTTCACAGCGAGCCCCCCCCCCCAAGCCAACAGCCCCATTCCTGCTCACCAGAAAAAGGGGATGTGAAAATAGAGCAAACCGAAAGTGTCACCCACCGACTGGGAGAGTGGGAAAGAAACCTCGCTCTCTCCGGGTGCGATGGGGTAGCCCTGCTCCCGGCCAGGCAAGATGTGTGCTGTGCTCCCCCATCTGGCAGGGAGCAGGGCAGCCCTTTGGGGTCTGTGACTGGAGACAGACCGTTTGCGTGCACGGCGCTCCCAAAAACAGCCCGCACGTCCGGAGCCTAAACATTTTTTTGTTTTCCCGATGAATTATGATTCTTTATTTAAGTCTGGCTCTGGCTGTGACGACGGCCCCTCCCTGCATGTTCTTGTGTAACATATGGCGGCTTTCAAAAATAGCACACAGTAGGGACACGGGCGCAAGACTCGGGGCGGAACTCTGGCGAGCAGAAAACCGATCGGTGCTCGTCAAAAGGCATTGGAAGGTTAGTCCAGCGTGCACTGATGGCGGGGGAGGGCCCCACAGCGAGGGGGGATGATTTGTTTGTCTTAGTCAATTAAGGAGCTGGACTCCATGCTAGGATGAGTCCAGAGTGAGCACTTGAGGGGGGCCCAGTGAGGGTCAGCGTCGTGGGGAGTTCCTGTACTAACACAGGGAGTTGTCCATTCCTCTCCACATAACTACCTTGTGACACCTTGACTCCATTTGCCTAGTTACACGGCACTCCTCAGCCAATCAGAGCCCAGGACCCACCCCGTGTCTCTCTGGGGCAAGCCCTGTGGGGTTGCCTCCATCGTCTGCCCCCGACCTTACCAAGGTTTTTTGTTGTTCTGTAAGATATGCGGCCCTAGCTGGCACTGGGCCTTTCATACCTGCCTCTCCGCTGAGACCGTCATTATTACTTCTCCAAGTCACCGCCCTCACATGCCGACGTGCCTTTTAATATTCCAGGCATAAGCAATGATTTTGGCAGCCTATGCCAGACATGCCGGGCCGGGCCGGGCCAGGCCCAACCAGCTGCTTTTTTCAGAACCTGCAATTACACCTCAGCATGCCGAGCAATTACTGCCATGTGGCAGGGGGTTAAAAATGTAATTTGGGAACCGCAAGGTGGGGTGGTGGGGGGGTGGTGCATGGGGATAAATCTGGCGTGGTGGGTGGGGGGGGTGTTCCCAACGTTCACCGTAAGGTTATCTGGAAGGGAGGGTGCCCGAGGTACAAGTTTGTCTGGAGAGTCAACCTCGAAAGGACGGGCACGGAGAGGAAGAAAGGAACCTGCTATGACCTCGGCGACCGTCGCCATGGCAACACAAGATGAAAGCAGGGGCAGGATGACTGGGGGAGGAGGGTAATGGTGGTGGAACACCACAATGGGCACGGCACTGGCCCGGCCGGCAAGATCATTCCGAAGGCGACGCGGTAGGAAAGGCCGGAAATGGCCATGAACCAGCAATGTTAATAATGTGGAAGTTAATAATGTGAATGTTAATGTGGTGACTTTACTAGGATCACACTCGTCAGCAAAGGTGGAGAAAGGCCCCGGATCCGGCGGCAGCTCGCTTATGGGCGGAGTTAGAGAGCAGTGACGCCACGGGGGGGAACTAGGCAAAGGAAAAGGTGACAAGATCAGGAGTGTGTGGGGACGAGGATAAACACACAAAGACTTCCTGTTAATCTGTGTTGTGATGTCCTCTCGTCCCCAGCCACCCTGTCTCCCGGTCCCCTCCTCCCCCCACCACCCCATCCCCTGTCCCCCTGTCCCTCAGTCCCCTG
>JAODKL010000095.1:2177760-2187866 GCA_026780765.1 Petrocephalus schoutedeni
GGATGGGAGAACAGGGGGAGGGGATGGTGCGGTGACGGGGGAACAGGGGGATGGGATGGGACGGGGGACAGGAAGGGGTGGGGTGGGGGGGGGATTCTAGCTGCTGCTTGACTAAATGAAAAACAGCCCTGTTTGCTTCTGCTTCCCCCACCACAGACGTCATGGCGACCGCTTACGACTCCCTGTCTGCTGGGGTCCGACATGCTCCCCCTGGTCTTGACGGGGGTGTTCTGTACAGTGACATGACTGGGGCATCGGGAGCGCGGGGGCGTGGGGGGGGAGGGCGTCGAAAGGCTGCGCACGACCTCGCTGCTACCGGCAGCTGGGCCCGCTCACGCTTACAGAGCGAGCGTCCTGGCACCAAGCCGGACCGCGGTAAACCGGCAAGACAAACAAGGCCAGCTGCCGCAGGGGGACAGAAACATTCCCGCGGCCTGACGGCACTCACCAACAGCCCCCGCCCCCGTCTCTGATACACCCATACCATTATGCAGAGCGGCCCGAGCCGTCCCCTGAAAGCGGCCTTGGACGGGACTCGGGGAACTCGCCGGGACGATCAGTATGCGGGACACGCAAGGGAGACAGAGACCCCCCCCCCAGCCGGCTGCCATCAGGCGACAGTCTGCGTTCTTCAAAAATACCACAGCAGCTGGTTAATATTCTGCCAGCACATGGTGTGAGACTGTGTGTGTGTGTGTGTCAGCCTGCCGGCGTGTTCTAGGCCTGTGTTTGTGCGAGGCTTGTCCCAAGCCACACACTTGTGTATGTTTATCTGTGCGCATGTGTGTGTGTGTGTCAGCCCGCTGGTATGCGTATGGGGCATGTTCCAGGCCTGTGTGCCTGTGTATGTGTGAGGCGTGTCCTAGGCCTGTGCGTGTGTGTGTGAGGCGTGTCCTAGGCCTGTGTGTGTATGTGTGTGCGTGTGTGTGTGTGAGGTGTTTCCTAGGCCTTAGTATGTGAGGCATGTCCTAGGCCTGTGTGTGTATGTGCGTGTGTGTGTGTGTGTGTGTGTGTGTGTGTGTGTGAAGTGTTTCCTAGGCCTTTGTATGTGAGGCATGTCCTAGGCCTGTGTGTGTGTGTGTGTGTGAGGTGTTTCCTAGGCCTTAGTATGTGAGGCATGTCCTAGGCCTGTGTGTGTATGTGTGTGTGTGTGTGAGAGGTGTTTCCTAGGCCTTAGTATGTGAGGCATGTCCTAGGCCTGTGTGTGTATGTGTGTGCGTGTGAGGTGTTTTCTAGGCCTGTGTGTCTGAGCCGTGTCCTAGGCCTGTGTGTGTGAGGCGTGTCCTAGGCCTGTGTGTATATGTGTGTGTGTGTGTGTGAGGTGTTTCCTAGGCCTTAGTATGTGAGGCGTGTCCTATGTCTGTGTGTGCATGTGTGAGGTGTTTCCTAGGCCTGTGTGTGTATGTGTGTGCGTGTGAGGTGTTTTCTAGGCCTGTGTGTGTGAGCCGTGTCCTAGGCCTGTGTGTGTGAGGCGTGTCCTAGGTCTGTGTGTGTGTGAGAAGTGTGTCCCAGGACACACACCTGTGTGTTTTTTCACTCGCCGATGGACCATATCCTACAGGTCTTGTAGTGTAGTGTAGTGTAATTAATGCAGCCTTAACTCAATTCTGCATAACAGCCACAACAGGCATGTGTTTGGGGGGTTTCTATGTGCTCCTCGCCCCAGCCCCCACCCCCTGCAAACCAACAAGCAAAGCAAAGTAGAGGGAGTACGCTGAGCTGTCCGTACCTGAATCCGGGTCCGTTTGGGAGGGGCGGCACCGGGAAAAAACAGAGAAGGTAACAGTTAGCCAGGGGTCCCATGTGAAGGTGCAGGCCCACAGTGGTACCCTGCAGGGACCATGCTCGGGTCCGCCATCACAGCCACAGCCCTACCTTAAAGTGAGCTTTGCTTATTCGTCATGAAGGCTACAAGAGTATCTGACTATTACATTATATTCCATATAATACAGTATCATAAAGAACAGTAAAATGTAGTAAAGACTTCAACAAACAGGTAGCCTTCTTTATGGATGATACGGAGCATCGATGTAAACCCCATATGCCAATTATAACGTAGTATCAAGTGTGACAGTGTTCCCCCCCCCCGCAGTAAAACAGTCACGCCGTATTATTAGGATTGATATTTTTAATCACTTTCCTCCAAAAAATCAATGTCTAAAATCTATAGGGGCGATTTTCCATCCAAAGTGGCAGGGGCTCACAACACAAAGGCTGACTGCTGAGATAGGGCGAGTTTCTGAGAGCACGGCTCAGCCTGCTCACATTTGTTACGCACTAATTCAGGCTGAGCCATGTGTGTAATCACAATGTATCTGCCACCAAATAAACATGAAAATTACAAACATGACAATTAAAAAAAGCAATCTTTTCCTTGTAAAACCCATTCATTACAGGTTCATTACAGCAAAAGTGTACTTTGGGAGAGGCTCTGTTTGTGAACTGTGGATTCACTATTAACACTATTTGTGCAAGAAGGACCCGTGGGCACTTAGGCATGTTCTCATGTTCTCCATGCAGCTGACGCAGGGGAACTCGACAACGTAATCTCGGCGCAGTGCCGGCACATGATTTGGGCTTTAAATGTCTTCTTTTAAAAATGTCTTTCTACTTCTGCTTTGCACTATAAAAAGGTTAAGAAATGTCGAAATACATGTCCTCTAAGTTGCCCTCGAATAGTTTTATTCTCTTTAGTCACAGTGTTGGGCACACAGGGACACGGGGATGACGTGCAAAGGCTCGCACCACCAGACACGTGACAGCGTGAAAAAAATCGGAGCTGTGTGAAAAACACACAAGGAGAAAAGAAAGAAAGAGCGTTCAAAAGATGAGCATCGGAGGTTGATAGATGGATAGACAGACAGAGAGAAAGTGTGGGCGACTGGGAGGAAGCCAGAGAAGGGCCTTGCGATGGGGCAGCGCGGGCCGGCCAGGAGGGGGAAGTATCGCTCGCTTGTTTAAGTGGCTATTGGCAGAAAGGTTATATTTAGGATCTGATGACCCTGGAATCTATAGACAACAGGGCTGAGCCTGAAAAGATGCCTGAAGGGAGCCTTTCAGAGCCACCATGTCCTCTGGCTCCCTCACCCCCTCATAGATGGCGGAGATGTCCTCTAGATCCAGCCCGGCTGGTGCCGGGGGCATCTTAAGTGGCCCGCACCATCAGCGCGCTGGGTACCACACGCACGCAGACTCGCACGCGCTGTCAGCAGACATGGCCGGGATGCTCGCCAAACAACAGACACTGACAAATCTCCCGCCACCCCGTTGTCCTTTTACCTGCAGTTACAAATAAATAAAGCCATGCCTGCTTATGCTGTTAAAATGGGAAACACCGCAGCTGCAGTGTCCCCCGCCCCCACATTTAACCTCCTTTTCACTCCAAAGGACAGGCAGGCGGCCCCCCCCCCCGGAGCAAAGCCGATTCGAGGGAGATTGTTGGTCCGAAACGCCCTGCCTAGCTGAGTCGCTGCCAAGGATCATGGCGGCTTCAGTCATCTCTCCAAAATGATTTCCAGGCATTACTAGTCAATTACCAGTCAGATTCGAGTGAGAATGAGAGTGAGAATCAGATTCAGGTTTATTGGACAAGTAATTTGTTTCTGGCAGTTGGTGTCTCTCTGGCACACTGCAATACAGAACAAGAACAAAAACAGTACAAGAAAGAAGGAAGGTGGAATTAACAGCAAGAAAGATAGCATCTAGGAATTGTCCTACATCACCAAGAGATGGTTCTTCACCAAGATATGGTCCGACTTCACTAAGGGATGTTTCTTCACCAAGATATGGTTCTACTTCACTCTGGAATGTTTCTTCACCAAGGAATGGTCCTAGTTCATAAAGGTATGGTGCTACATAAAGGTACAGCACTATGTCGCGGTTCATTGTCTGGAAGGTACAGTTCTAATTCACTTTTTGCTTTGCAACACAATGATCAGATTTCCACATTTATTACTGGAAAAGATACCTCTTCACTGTTACCTACATACCTAAATATCACTCATCATGACCTCCTTTACGTGTGTACTCGCCTAAGCAGCTGCCTTCAGTTCCGGCAATTTGCAAGCCTCACAGATTTAAAAAAAGCTGCTTCCCCCCGGAACAGTTCAGAGTGAGTTCCACGTGGCCCCTCCCACGGAGTGTCAGTTTGTAATTTAAGTCTGCTTCCATAGCCGCGACCCCTCCCGAGCATTTACACTTAACCTAACCCCCTGCTCCCACTTATACCTGTTACACAATAAACTGAAAGCCCTGATCCTCGCTGAAACCCTGTCCCAGCCACCCCCACACGCTAAGCAGCCGCTATGCCGCACATTCGAAAAAATGTCAAATGTGTCCAGGAAAGATATTTGTCAGTGTGTTCCTCGAACCTGGGGATGTACTAAAAGCGCAGGATTTTCTACAGTTTTGTGCTCCTTCCCCAAGCACAGAACATGTTTTTGGGGGGATCCTTGAGAGGTACACGTGCCAAAAGTCACAGGATGCCACAGAACAGCAAGTGCTAGTCTGGGACTCGAATGATGACAGCAGCCTCACGGCAGGAGAGAAGGACGCCCGTCTCCTTAATCGGGGTGTTACTCTAAAAAACTCACAATAGAAATGCCCTTGAGCTTGTGCCAGTGGTATGGTCAGGGGGTGTCATATGCCCAACGACACACCCGCACGCCCGTTACTGTGTGCCAGCTTCCATGGCAGAGTGCTGTGCAGGACTGGGAATTGGAGAGAAAAAGTGTTTTCATAGAAAAAGGAGAATGGAGAACCTGAAAACAAGATGATGAAAACAAAGGCTGGCATATTGGGGAACATTCCGGAAATGGTCCCACTGTATTGCCACCACAAATACTTCCTAATCGACCGCTCATGGCTGATCACATTTCATCTTGCCGTGTTTGAAGCAATGTCAGTCCCTGACACAATAGCACGACCCATTAGCATGTTAGTCTGTGAAGCTGTAGCATGACCTGTTAGCGTGTTGGTCTGTGGCACAGTACCATGACTGTTAGCGTGTTGGTCAGTGACGAAATACCATGATCCATTAGCATGTCGGTTCGTGGCACAGCACCACGACCTGTTAGCGTGTTGGTCTGTGACAAAGTACCATGACCCATTAGCATGTCAGTTGGTGACACGGTACCACGGCCTGTTAGCGTGTCGGTCCGTGGCGCTGTAGCATGACCCGTTAGCCTGTCAGTCTGTGACACAGTAGCACAACCCATTGGCGTGTTGGTCCTTGACACCGTAGCATGACCCATTAGTGCAGGGGTGGGCAGAAAGGGCCGCTGTAAGTGCGGGTTTTTGCTGCAGCTCCCTAATTAGGTTACTAATAAGAGGACTGATTGGCTGAAGAGTCCTCACACCTGGGTTTGAACAGCTGATGTAAAAAGGTTATCCTGAAAACCTGCTTATACACCGGCCCTTTACGGATAAGATTGCCCAGCCCTGCATTAGTGTGTTGGTCTGTATTGCAGTAGTGTGACTCCATCTTGTGTGACCCACAGCAAAAAATTCTTACTGTCATAAGTATTTGGCCACTTCTTACTCACACTGTTTTGATTCCCCCTGTTTCTAAAAACAGCACTGACAGCACAATGAGATTTTTTCTACTCTCATGGGTTGGGTTGGGGGAGGCATCACTGAGTGCTCTGTGTTTGACCGTTTGACTGAGAAACGCCCCCCCCCCCCCCCCAGGGATGTCATCAGGCACCTGTCAATAAGGTCCTGCTGGTTCTCCAGCCGTAGCTGGCAAATTAAGCCACACTTCATGCCGCATGCCACGGATAATTGTGCGAAAAGATATTCAATCAGGGGCCAAATTGACGGCGGATAATGTGGATCGATGGGCGGACAGCAGCACAGACGGACGATCTGTTCCTGTGCCCGGCTCACAAACAAGCTCGTCCCGGCCTGCACGCCGTCCACCATCAATCCCCTTCACACCTGAACGGCCTCTGCACACCTTTCGTCTGTTAATGAGCCCGTACGGGACGTCGGTGTGAGCGCCCATGGAGTACGCCCCCCCAAGTCCCCCCGGCTTGGGCCTCCTGGGATGTGGCCGATGAAGCGTGTCTCAGGCAGGTGGACGGAGGACGTCGGCCGTCTTACGAGACGGAGTTCAAAAGTGTAGCAGTGGTCACAGCTTTGTGACAGCTGACTCCGCTGAAAGTGCCGGGTGGCCGCAGGACCAGAATCTCTGGAAACTTCTAGACTCCTCATGTGTTGTCAGCACTGCAATCTCCCAGAGACGGAGCAGGTGAGGAGGACGCGGGGCTGAGTGAGGAGGACGAGGAGGATGCGTGACGCCTCTGTGTGAGTGCCGTCGTCCACCAGGCCCCTCAGAGGCTCAAACCAAATCGCGATGAGGCCGCTTAAGATGGCCGAGGACAAAGAGGCACTTCAGTGGCCCAGTTTGCAGTGATTCACAGGTACAGTACATACATACATTACAGAAATGAAAGGGAAACACTGTGACGCGTTTCACCGGCAACTCGCGCAACCAGCCACGAGCGCGTGGCGGTAAGAGGGAGGGGTACCTCCCGGAAGCTTCACAGCTTCGAAACGAGAAAATCGCCGGCTCTTACCGTGTGACTTGAGCTGTTAAATAATGTGCCAGGCCCACCTCTGCTGGGTTGCCAACTTTGATGCATCTGGTATGACTCTCACACTTTCAGACTATCACACTCACGCAAGAAATCTTACAGCAAATATACATTATTCCTTTATAAACTTAAAATTAGCTATATCAAAAGTGTTGGGGTCGTTTACAAACCCTACAGACCCTACCCTACTTACAAGGTAATACAACTATTACATACATGTAAATGCGTGTCTGCAGACTGATTTCGAACTGAAACTCTCACTCCAGCTAGCTGACCGAAAAACGGTACCTGCCAACAGCTGCTTATAAAGGTGAGGGGAGAATCGACAAACATACGAGGGAAACATAGGAGCCACTGAGAGATGGACCCATACAGTCACCAGGAACTGGGTCCGATCTCACTGATCCAGACCAGTGGTGGCCGAGACCCCGCACCCAGCTTAAGAATGCCACCCCCTTGGTGCTGAGATGCCACGTATGGCATGTGACACGAAGGCCTCGCCGCATGCAGCAGCTAATCTCCCCCGTGTTTACATCAGTGGGGAAAAAGTCAATACGCTCTTCAAAATTAAACACAGGATTAATTTGCTTCTAATGCTGTTGAACCCTTTATTTTTCATCACAACGAGAATCAATTAGATAAAAATGTTTATTCAGACGAGCAAGTATCGATATTTTTATAATTAAACTCTGGGTATATCATGACTTAAGAAATATCTTAGCCTGTGGGTTCACATTCTTCCTGTTAACTGCCCCCCCCAGCCAAACATCCAATGGCGTGAGCAGCAGTGGCGCCATCTATCTGGGCAGCAGGGTACAGCCCCTACGCCGCGGCGGAGGCCGAGCTGCGCGTTGGCCAGATCGGGATTCTGATCTTTTCTGCTGGTTCAAATTCCCGAACTGAAGCCTGGAATGTTCTGTGGCGTGAATATCGCATGAATGGAGCAGAAATGCGACTCCCGGCATATAGCTGAGCGATTGTCATGAAAGGGAAGGAGCCTCACTGGGCTTCCGGGAAGCCGCGGGTGTGCCAGACGACTCTCGCCAGCTTCCCTCCCCTCATTCCCAACTCAATTACATCTTACAAGGGATGAAATCCCAGGGTAAATGCACCCTGTACGTGGGCCGGCGGCCACCCCGCCCGCACGCCCCGCACGCCCCGCACGCACGCACGCGGTGTCTGATGCCGGCAGTTATTGCTAATTAATTCCCTGTGCCGCTTGTGCTGGCACGGCGATGCACTCCCAGGCGGAGGGGGAACCCATCCTGAATTCGTATTACTCCTGTCCGGGTCTAATAAAGACCTGAATCAAGATGAGAAGAACCAACCGTCACTTTATGATGAAGAGTCAAGCGGTAACTGGGCATAAGCAGAGAGAGGGGCAAAAAGCAGAGGGGGGGCAAGAAACAGAGAGGGGGCAAAAAGCAGGGTCTGGGGCAATAAGCAGAGAGGGGGGCAAAAAGCAGAGAGAGGGGCAAGAAGCAGGGTCTGGGGCAATAAGCAGATTGTGGATATTCAAATTTCTAGCACACTGTTTATTCACAATGCCGTGACCCTGTTCTAGATAAATGGGTATGGATGGATGGATGGATGAATGGATAGATGGATGGATGCATGGATGATGTCTATGCCATAAAACCAATCAAAAGCTATGAGAGCCTGAAACATAAAGGAATGTTTTCGAGCTGGGTTTTGTAAGATAGACAGGCAGAGGAGCTGGCACACTACAGGAGGATTATGGCTCACAGGGTTTCAGCCATATGGTGCATGAATAACCCCAGCCGTGGCGAGATACACCCCCAGCGGAGCCAGTCTGAATGCGGCCCTTATTGTCCGCCTGCCTAAGGATGCCAGCAGGGAGGAGGGGTTGTCCCAGGCAGGTTGCCTCTTCCAGGAGGATTACCATCCTTAATCTGTAGGTGCGGCCTCGCGTTCCATGCCGGGGGCCGGGAGGTCACCCCCAGCTGCCCCTGCCTGAACAGGTGTGTGACTTTCTTTGCCTGAGTTAGTCAGGTGCCTTGATGGCTGCAGATCACACTCACCCCCTCAGAAACCCCTGCTGGCGTGTTGCATTTCCTGCATGGATCCCGCATGAGCGTGCAGAGGTCCAATCTCCCGCACAAGGCCTCCTGAATAAGCAATAAACCACCTATAAAGCGTATAATATCACTGAATAAATATCTGCAATGGACTGGCATCCCGCCCCGGCTGTGGCTGCCTGGGATTGGCTCCAACCCCCCACCCCCCACCCTGTGCTGGATAAGCGACTGGAAGATGGATGAAATAACCATAAAAATGAATGAAACCAGGGTGTTCCGTTTGTAAACATTAATCAGAGCGGGAAAGACCTTGGTAAATGACAGCTGACCCCACGCACACATACACCGCACACACATTCAACAGTCATTCTGGGCACTTCTCACCAAATCTCACTCTGATATTATAAAACACTCCACACTTCACCCGGGGTGCGCATAAACACAGATTTGCATGGAGAAAGGGGTATTTATCCTGTCGGGGTGTCCCCGCTGGCCTGTTTGTATCGACTTCTCAGCGACGGCGGAGATTTCAGGAGGCTGATATAGGAGGAGCCCTGGGGAGGGTCTTGGGGGAGGTCACAGAGAGTTTGTGAGCTTCCTTCCGTGCGTGAAGCTGCTCCGATGACAAGCGCGCCCCAGAGAAGGGCGTCATTTAAGCAATGTTATAAAACTGGAGCCAGATGTTCTTCTGACAATACAACAGTACAGAATGATCAGGAAAGCCGGGTCCCGCAGAGCCGGGCCAATGACAGCCAGCCCCGGTACTCGATGTCCCCCGGCACCTGATGGCCCCCGGTACTCAATGGCCCCCTGCACCTGAGGGTCCCCGGTACTCGATGTCCCCTGGCACCTGAGGGCCCCCAGCACCCGATGGCCCCCGGTACTCGATGGCCCCCCACACCTGAGGGCCCCCGGCACCTGATGGCCCTCCTGCTTTTTAGCACAGCACGTGGTTGGCAGGCGCCGGTGTGCTGCTCAGAGGACAAGGACCCCGAAGCGTCTCTGAGGCCGAACGGCACGTAAAATAAATGAAGAAATCAGCATGGGGGGCTCCCAGAGGCATTCGAGTGGGGGGGAGGGGGGTATTAAGCAAAATGCCCTCCCCGACCACAATGAGGACTTAATTACACACCAGGAATGGGCAAAACCACAGCTGGGGGGTGAGGGCAAAGCGAGGTGGTGAGGAATGTGCTGGCGTAGCGGAGCGTGGTGTTCATGGGAGGGTGGTGTTCATGGGAGGGTGGTGTTCATGGGGAGGACTAAAGCAGGGGTGTGAGACATGGGGAGGGGGGGCAGATGGGATGGGGGGGGCACCATCTCCATCAATGACACGCCTGGGGGGCAAAAGTGATTCATGTACAGTGCTTATCACTGGAGTCCAGTGGCCTGCCCACCCCCCCCTCCCCCCCCCTGTATGGAGCCACCCCCCACCCCTCTCAGCTGACCTCCTCCCCTGCCCCACCTCCCTCCC
>JAODKL010000095.1:2224729-2242375 GCA_026780765.1 Petrocephalus schoutedeni
CATAGCTAGTCACTCTTTTTGTGAAGGGGGAAGGATGGCGAGAAGCATAGTCTTAACTAGGCTTCATCCGAGACGGCCCGGTCCGTCCAGCCCAGAACTGCTGGCCAGAACTAAACTCATGTGGCAAACTAAGGGAGAGGCTAAGAACCTCAGACCCAAAAACTCCTCCAGTACCTCAGGGTAGCTTTTCTCTCCTACTCCACCCTTCCTGGGCATGGTGGCTCAAGCCGCAATCCGAAGGGAACCAAAGAAAACAACTGGGGTGCGTTTTTGGGATATATGTAGAGCAAAAAAAATTATACATATAAGGACATTAGCTGATGGATTTCATGCATGCTAATAATCAGGCGTCGGCCTGAATCGAAGCCTTCACTGACCAAGAAATTGAATTCTAAAGTCCATAAATTGCCATGGTCAGAGGAACGGAGGGAGATAAAGCCGATGATTAATGTATGTTATGCTTCGCTCCGCACTCCGGATTTCTGAACCCTTATGTTCTCTGGGTTCAAATTGCAATTCCACAGAAACCACGGTGGAACTTAAAATAGTGACAGAGTGTGTATTCATCAGAAGGGGAAGGGAAAAAAGGAGAGAGTGGGATGCGTGCTCATTACAGGCCAAGGGACCAGCCACCTCCCCAGCTCTCAGGCAGTTCCCAGCCGTCTGCTGGCATTTAGCCCATGTCAGAAGCCAGATGCAGGTGGGCGGTGGGCTTCCCAATGCAGAGGCGTCCCGATGGCAAGGGACCTGCGCGTGACACAAGCATACACGCAGGGATACATGCACGCGCGTAGACCGGAAAGGGTATGCGGCATATGACACGTGCGCACCTCTGCACTTCCTGCAAGAGCTGACGTCAGAGTGTAAATAACTGGGTCTGTGTGGTACTGGGGAGGTGGATCATAGTGGGAGTGGGTGGGAGAACCTAGAACCAGAGTGTTATTAAAAAAACCACATGGCACCAGACTCCCACTTGAGTCAGGCTGAAGCACAGCTCCTGGGGCAAATCAATCCAGCACACGACCTCCCTTGATGGGTTTGGTGGGAGCCCAGACCCCTGGCTCCACAGCGGGGGCTCACGAGCGTGGCGGCACTCACAATCCGCCCAAGTGGGGCCAGAGGCCGGCAGGTGGCGGCCGGCTTTCTTACACCACGCACCATTCCCTCCGTAATCCACGCTGCTCCGGTCATAGCTTCTGGGGCGAATCCTGTATTTCTTACTTCGCCACCAGACCCGGGCACTGATCTGTTGGCTGAGAGCTGGTCCGTGACGGCCATTTTGACAGGCAGCTGGGGGCCCTCCGGGGCTGCCTGTCACCCCCCCCCGAAGGTGAGAGATTGCATTTACTAGCTGTCAAAGTCAGGCCTGCGGTCATGCTGTGCTAAAAGAAAAAAAATCATTGTCTTTTGAGAAGACAGAAGTAGAAGCAACTGAAAATACACAATGATAAATAAAATTTCCTTCTAGATGCCCCCCTCCCCCATTACTTGTTTCTGTTTGGCTGCGGAGGCTGCATGATGTTCATCGTCTTCTCTGTCTTGTGTTTTAAGGGGGTACAGGTGGCAGGTCAACAGATCCCAGGCCACAGGCCAGCCCTTCTGACAGCCCTCCGCTGTAGGCCAGCAGCCCATGCATGCCGGCGACAAGTGACACCCGCCGCCTGGGACCCCAGGTCATGCCTGTCCACATACACATGCACCACCGTGTTCCTCCTGGCCTTGGACCAGAGGCCAGCCGGATGTGGCGAAGTGTTTCTGTGGTGCTCCAAAAAAAGGGCGATCCAACATGCACCGATGAAACAAAACATCGAGGTCCTTGTTTTAGGATGAGCCGGAGGCAGTGAGGCAGCAAAGCACTTTATCTCACTTACCAATATATGCTGGTAAGCCCAACAAGGCATTCTGGGAAAACCACAAAGTTACGAATAAGAAAAAAGGCCAGGATAGTGCCCCATCACAGAACAAGACATCATGGTAAATTAGTACCATTGAAATGCATTAGAAAATAATATTCATAAAACAAAGGATGTGAAACGATATTTACTACAGTATTCAAAGAACCTCTAAGCACAACTAAGGAAGAAAATCAAAGGTGCAGTCTGAGCTTTGCAGCAGGTCTCTGAAAGGTGTGAATTGCTTCTGCCCTGAACAGCCTCTCCTTCCCCTCACATTAGTGACTGTCTCCTCGCTGTGGCACATCCAAGGTTTTCATTGAGTAGTGACTGTATACACCTAAATCCAACCCAGTCCTCGGGGACCCAGAGACAGTCCATGTCTTTGGTCCCTGTCAGTCCACATTTCTGGGAGCTGGTAGGGAGCAATAACATGGACTGTCTGTGGGTCCCCGAGGACCGGACTGGAATGTTATGCCCTAAACCAAGGGTGCCTAATCCTGCTCCGGGAGAGCTACCACCCTGCAGAGCTTAGGTGCAGCCCTAATTTAACACACCTGATACTGATAATCAGAAGCATCTCAATTAGAGTCAGCTTTGTTTCAATATAGCCGGCTCTAATACTGAGATTCTTCTGAAGGGCCTGATCAGTATCAGGTGTGTTAAATTAGGGCTGCCCCTAAGCTCTGCAGGATGGTAGCTCTCCAGGAGCAGGATTAGGCACTCCTGCACTAAACCATCCTGGTCATGGGGCGGAGGGGAACTGTATGTAGGTGAACTTCCACCATCATAGTAACTACAGCCCAGCAGTGTAGGAGCCACCCAGTTCGCCCTAGAAATGCCGGGAGACTCAGCGGACGTAAGAAGCTTGAAAAAAAAAGGCAGCTGGTGGGAAACTCAGCAGCGTGTCAGTCAAGGAGAAGGACCAGAAGGTCTGAGTCCCGAAAAGGGAGATGTTGCTCTGCCCTTCAGCAGGGTCCTGAACGGAAACTGTGTCAGTAAAAATATCCCACACAGCTGAGCGGCAATGGGAAGCGACACGTGACTCATGACAAAAGGGCCCCCTAGGCGCCTGATGACCACTTCCTGTCTCTCTGATGAAGGTGACAAATCCCAGACCAGTCACCTGATGAAAGGCAGCTTGTGAGTTCCACAAGAGGGGCACTTGGCCATTTTAGCCCGAGCCAATTTGTGGCGGCGAATTCCGTGGTGCCGATGATGTCCTGGGTGAGCCCCTCCGCGATCGCGCGGTCTTTCTCCTCAGCCGCTAGACCCCCTCCCCCCAAGCGACCACGCGCACGGCTGAAGTGCCAATGATGTCCTGGGCGGGCCCCTCCGCGATCGCGCGGTCTTTCTCCTCAGCCGCTAGACCCCCTCCCCCCAGGCTGAAAACAGAAGCGACGAAGAAGCTCACATTGCCACTGCCACTCTGTTACAAATAATCTACCCCGCCGTGACAGCACTATCAGGGGAGGGCACGCCAGGAAATAAAGCAGCCTCTGCTTTGTCCTTCTCTCACCTCCATCCCTTCCCAGGCACACAGGCAGAGGTCACATAGGGGAGACGTGTTTTTCAAAATCATTTTACAATTCCTAGCGGCCAGCAGCACCAAAATAACACCCTTCAGCCCATGAACCCTGACTTCCTTACATTTTCTCCAATCATGCCCCAAAAAAGGGGTCCTCATGCCAGCTCCTACCGCACAGCTGCCATCACCCAGGACCCTCAGGAGAGGCCAATGCAGTGTAATGCAATGCCCGACCTGTGGCCTGCCCCACGAGGGGTCTGCTCAGAGGCTGGAGCCCCCACGGAAACCTGCCATGGGCTCGGGAGGGCGGGGGGGAATAAAGGCCACGTCCTGCAGCCAAGCTGTCAAAATCCCCTCTCCCTTAAATGCCGCGCCACAGCCATCTCTGAGAGGTCGGGCCGTAATTCTGGTGCCAAGAGCCCCCTTTTAAATGTCACCTCCTTGTTGTGGGGGGGGGGGGTGAAGTTCGCCCCGCACGTTGTTTAGTCTGTGCTGGATTTCCAAGACGACCCTGCCAGTGTTATCATTGAACTGGGACAAAAAAGACAGGATGGGGGGGACTCTCAGGTCCCATAAACGTGCCAATTAATCAATTAGCAGGACGGGATCAATACCCCCCCAGGCCTGCTTAGCGGGTGTACAGCACTCAAGTGTAATTAAAATTGTAATTATTGACAAATGAAGATGGATGGGACAATTGGAAAGTGGCTGATTATTCTAGTGTACAGGACAGGGGGAGCACAGGGGGGTCAGTGGAGTGACGGTGCGTATTTCTAGGTAACAGGCCAGACTGGACAGGCCTTGGGATGCAGGGGCTTAAGTGGAGTCACAGGCATTTATGGAAAGGGTAATAGCATGGAGAGTGGGGGGGGGGGGGGCAGGACAGGACAGGCACTTTTCCATGCCGACGCGACACCCCCCCCCCCCCCTCCGCAGAACGCAGTGCGAACAAGGCCAACCAGCAGCCAGCAGACAGCCGGCCACAAAGGAACACACTTCACTTCAGTCAAAAGCCATGACTCCTTGGCGGGGGGGAGGGCACATGTCTATCCCTGCTGTCAAGAAATAAAATATAATTATTTGTAAAATCCGATGACAGGCTAATGGTTAAAAAAAAGAAAAACAACTGGTCTGCGAAGAGACAGAATAAGACCCAGGATTAATCATCCCCAGATAACGATGACAAACCCGTGACAGTTAACATCTGAATATAGGCCCCGGCTCCTCTACAACACCTCCACCGGCTCCTCTACCACCTTGCCCCCGTTTCGCCAGTCTGCCTCCTTAGCTAGTTATCATCTGCTGCCCGTCTCCAAGGTTACCGCACCGATGGCATCAGGCGCTGCGGACGGGCAGCCCATGTGGCTCTAGCGGCGCCAAAAACCACCAAGAATGGAGTCATTTAGTCTGGCGTTTCTGACACGGCTGTCTGGAGTCCGTGCCAACAGTGCATGCAAGGCAAGTGTCGAACACCCCCTCCAGTCTCTGCCTGCTCCTCAATCCCCCGCACCGCGCTCCCTACCGCCCCCTGGAGTTTTTCCATGGGAGTGAGTTGTTCGCCAGACAGGACCGTGAAGCCCAGCGAACAGAAGACACGGCAGGGGCGGGATGAATAAATAAAGGCTGTGTTAAAATTCAGAGATGCGCTCAAGGTCTGTGGGATGACGGGACCGCCGTCCCCGCGGGTGACGGACGGCGGCGGAGCGGAAAGGCTGACAGGTGCCAAGGCCCAGCCCTCGCCCGGTCGAGCGCTCGTACAGCATGAGACGTATTAGGTGTCTCCTCTTCCTGTATTTACAGGGAAACACGAGAAATGCAAATGGCACTGTTCAGAAGCTGTCAAACACCTCCCCCAAATTAAAGCCTGCCTCCTAGGCTGGGTTCCCTCCAAAGAATCCTGGGGGGGTCCTACTCCTCCTATTAGTCTGTTGAGTACAGAATTTCCCGAGCGACCGATGAGGTCAGGGATTTCGGGAAGCACTGGGTGAGAGGGCATCAAGCAGTGGTCCTGACACAACATGTGCCCAGGTAACCTGGCCAGTAGGTACAAGCAAGCCCGCAGCTAGGGCAAATTGTGAGTTGGATGACGTGGAGCCCCCATGCTTCCTTTCCGGAGATTCAGGGGGTGGGGGTCTCTTCAGTGTGGCTGTAAGATCAGAAATTCATCTTTCTCAGCGGCGATAAAGACACCCGGCCTCCTCGAAGCCTGCCGAAGATGTTCCCGCTTAGCTGAGATTATACAGGTCCTCCGAGTCTCCCAAAGACGGCTGGCCCCGAATACGGCGACAGAGTCATTCCCCCCGCAAACTGGCGAGTTCCAGCCCCTCCGGCCGCGATGGAGGGCGGCCCGGCATGACCCCGATCTGCCCGAGAATCAGGCCAGCTTCTGATCAATTATCGATACCAGCTCTCTCGGGCAAACCAGCACGCTCAGAAATATGGCTTATCCATGTTTTCCAGGATTCAAAGTCAGGCCGAAAGAAGGAGATGGAAAATGGAAGGACATTCCCCAGGAAACGTGAAATCTGCTTTGTGGGAGAGAGAGACAGAGCACAATGGAAGTGGGCAAAAGATCATTCGGTACTTTATGCATACAGTAGGGCTGAGTTAAGCTCCTTCCCGGGGACGCAGCTCTAGGCCGAGAGCGTGACATCACTGATCCCGCGCTGCCAATGGAATCCGGCGGGCTGTTAATTACATGGGGCGAGAAACGGACGACTGTCTCACTTAGCTACTAATATTTCAGGCCTGCGGAGTGTGACGGGCTGGGGAGACTCCCCCAAGGACGGGCCCAACTTCAAGGGGCCTCGAACCCATTGTCACGGGATGGGGGGGGGGGGGGGGCATGATCGTGTGGAAAGAAAGGAGAGCAAAAATGATTAAATGATGAAAAAACGAATGAAGACAGATGAATGCAGACGATATTCGGGGTGACCCCTGAAACGGGTGGTGGGGGAGCAGCGGGGGGGGAGAAAGAGGGAGTGAGATGCGCTGCCCCCCCATCATAATGTAAAACACACATACATTTGCTCGTCAAACCAAAGCAGTCCCTACAAATCAAAGTTAAGGCAATTACACGCTCGCGCCTCTGCACGCACCGCCCCAGCTGCTCCTCTTGGAGGAGAGCGTGCGGTAATTACGGACGGAAGCATATGGTTACAGCTGATTAATCGTCATGTGAAACGCCTGCCTGTACCTTTTTGATTTCTCATTGCTGGTGACTCAGACGGGACCCCTGTGGATGTGCGGATAGCGATGGCCACCGCTGAGCTGGGGCTCACCCTGCAGGGTCCTTTATCCGTCCCTGGGCACCAACTATAGCCGTGGCGGGGGGGGGCGCCCAGCCGCGCGCGGAAAAGGCTTCTCTGGGACGCAGTAATTACAGCACACTGAAGTCACCTGTGCACAGACTGAAGAGGCCTGATCACATTACTACTGTGAGCACAACTGAGCAATGACCACTGGAGAGAGGAGGAGGAGGACGGGAAGGAGGAGGAGGAGAAGGAGGAGGAGAAGAAAGAGAGGGAGCAGGTGCAGGAGGAAGAGGACAAGGAGGAGGAGGAGGAGACGGAGGACAAGGTGGAGCCGTTGGAGGACAAGAAGGAGGAGGAGGACAATGAGGAGGAGGAGATGGAGGAGGAGGAGGATACAAAGGACAATGAGGAGGAGGAGACGGAGGATGAGGAGGGGTGGCACCACTTCCACCTTTTAAGGAGCCGTGGCAACCAGGTCATTCAGCTCCAAACTCCCCCCTCCTAAAGGAAAGCGAAAATGCTCCCCACTTAAGCCAGGCTGACGTTTCCACAGCGGGCCAGCAGGAGGGTGGGGGAGGTGGCTGGCCCAGCGGGGGGGCGGGATGGTCCCCGGTGAGAGAGGGTTATCATTATGAGGGTTATGATATGCTAATTGTGCAAGGCTGAAACTTCAAAGGCTAAAGGAACGCTCGCGTGCACGCACACACACACACACACGTTCCTATGGGCATAACCCTGATCCCAACTATGACAACCTTAACCCCTACCCAGCCCTAACCTTAACCATGAGTAATCACACAAAATATGAGACTTTTAGCATTTTTAGTTTTTTGATTGTATCCATTTAAAAAAATGAGTTTCCCCATGTAGGGACCAAAAAAAATAACAGGTTTTCATCACATTGTAATACATACATGATCCCCCCCAAACACACACATGTACACACATACAGACAGACCAGCATATTGTCCAGGGTGTTCTAATGGCTGTCGTGGACACAGATCCTCACACAAGGCCTTACGATGGACAAAAGTTCACCTTCGCATATGATCTCTGTCTCAGGCAAATTTAAATTTAAATTAGAATCTTTTATCCCCATGACACACATGATCTAAATACTCTTAAGGCTGCCAAACTCTTAATAGCTTAATGAGAATTAGTTCATTTAAACCCTGTTTCTCTCAGCCACGTGTTGCGTTAATTTAAACCGAATTTCTTTTGCCGTGTCACCTACACATTGGGTAGCCCGCCCGTTTGCACCGCGATAGATGTGTGGTGTTGCTGAAGACCAGACCCCTCCACATGCTTCCAAACTCTTCTACACACTTCCACCTGCTTCCAACACACTTCCAAAAGCTTCTACATACCTCCACACATTTCCACCTGCTTTTAACAGACTTCCAAAAGCTTCTACATGCTTCCAGCAACTTCCACATGCTTCCTAAAGCTTCTACCTACTTCCACACATTTCCACCTGCTTTTAACAGACTTCCAAAAGCTTCTACATGCTTCCAGCAACTTCCACATGCTTCCAAAAGCTTCTACCTGCTTCCACACATTTCCACCTGCTTCTAGCACACTTCCAAAAGTTTCTACCTACTTCCACCCACTTCCATCTGCTTCTAACACACTTCCAAAAGCTTCTACCTACTTCCACCCACTTCCACCGGCTTCTAACACACTTCCAAAAGCTTCTACACACTTCCACCCACTTCCACCTGCTTCTAACACACTTCCAAAAGCTTCTACACACTTCCACCCACTTCCACATCTCCCTGCATGGGGCTCGCCACCCCCCTTCACTCAGCAGGCCTCTTCTTCCCCTCCTTGAAGCTGGGTTACGCTACCCCAGCAGAATGGTACTCGCAGTTCACAGAAGTACGGTTCAGCTCTCTAATCCATTCATTTCCATGTTCTGTTCGGTTCTCAGTTCAGCCTGGTAGGAGTTCTGGAGGCCGGAGCCACTTTTTGGTCTCCCCTGTTTTCTTTATTTTTTCACAGGAGGAGGGGTGTGTTGACTTGGCCTGTTAGTTAGGCCTTCTGAGTAATTAACGAGGGTTGTGGTCAGAGTCTCACGGCCCCAGCAGCCAGGCGCCATTTGAGGATGGATTACTGTGGAATACTCCTGACACACACTCTCACCGCTATATTGTTGTTTAAGCTCCGCCTCCCCCGCAGATTGTGGTTATGATGACACACCCCACTCTCCACCAGTCACATTACTGCGCCATAAACATGTGCTCGCTTACTGAACCCTCTGTTCTGCAGCTGTGCCGCTGTTCTGACCTGTACCTGACCTGCTCATTGGTTAAGAAGGTAACCCCTACTGCTTGCGATGTGAAAAAGGCCGTGGCTATAATGCAGCCCGACAGCCCCAGGTCTGCGGGGGCTGGACCCGGCACCCTTGTGGTTTGGCCACTGAGGCCAGGCATTTCTTCAAGAACAGGCATGAGTCAGTGACCTTGAAGGGAAGGTGACTGAGGTTTTACAGGATGTGTGTGTGTGTGGCTTAACATTAGGGAGGTTTCCTGCATGTTGGTGGGGTTATCCATGAAGCTGATATTCCAATAAGGATGCAGCACTGCTGTATGCGCCCTGGCAGAGTGGCATCCAGGGCTGCCGCTCGTCATCCACAGAAACAGGCCCCGCTTTGGGTCACGTGACAGCCACAACGAGACGTGTTCCGCTTGAGACACTCAGGACAGAGGGAGCGCTCTCATAGGCCTAATACACAGTCAGGACAGAGGGGGCGCTCTCATAGGCCTAATACACAGTCAGGACAGAGGGGGCGCTCTCATAGGCCTAATACATAGTCAGGACAGAGGGGGCGCTCTCATAGGCCTAATACACAGTCAGGACAGAGGAGGCGCTCTCATAGGCCTAACACACAGTCAGGACAGAGGGGGCGCTCTCATAGGCCTAATACACAGTCAGGACAGAGGGGGCGCTTTCATAGGCCTAATACACAGTCAGGACAGAGGGGGCGCTCTCATAGACAAAACACACAGTCGTATTTCTCTTGGCCTTCATCGTAGGGGAGATAGAGTAGGGATGTGTTCTTTCTTTCCCTCAACAACCTGTCAAAACAGTAGAACAGCCAGCGAGTGTCCCCCGGGGAGGGGGGGTGGGCGGTGTGCCATTAAGAAGTGCCGGGGGGTTCCCACGGCAAATGCGCTGCGCTGTCAGACGGCCCAAGTCTAAAGTAAGGATCCCACTTTCCAGCTCGCCCCTACCCATCCGAATATTTATGAATGCAAGAAAGTCCTGGTGAGGGGTGGGGGGGGGGGATGGGGGGCTGGAAAAAAAATGTAGCTTAACTGCAATTAACAGCCTTGGGGGGCGGGGGTTGGAGAGGTGGATCATTCATATTCAGCAGCGATGTCCTTGGGCCTGTGGCTTGCAGACGGGGGTGGACCCTGGGGGGAATCGGGTGTCATTTCAGGGTTTACTGAACTTCGACTCCACATGCGACTTCTCCTTGGCCATCGAGAGACCAAGGTACCATGTTCCAATGCCTTCAGCCAAGATCAGATGGTCGGATGACCTTTCATATAAGCATGGTGACGGAGACGAAGCCAGGCTCTGTGATTATAACAAGTTCTAGAGCATGATAAATGTCCAGCTTACACCTAGTAAATCCAGTCAAGCTCAGATCAGCAGCCCCTTCAGCAAACCCAGCGAAGATCTCGACCTAAACCACTGCTGACCTAGGAAACCCATAAGAACCACACGCTCCATTCTACGGGAAAGATGGTCCTGTGTCATCCCAATGCGTATGACGAACCAGGAGCCTGTCAGATCGCCTGAGGGGGCCCATATTCCATCGAGCGCACGTCCCAGAATCGGACGCACCCCTTCCAGAGGCTTTCGTCAATGCTGACAGCCCCCCGGTCTCGCTCCAACAAACCACGGACCCCGCTGCTCTCCTGACAGCCTCGTCGAAACGCAGACGTTCTGGAAGCTTCAGAAGACGTCCCCGTCTTCGAGCAAAACCCATCAGACCACTCGTGTTTCCAGCTCACGCTGACAGGGGCCGTTTACCAACAGAATGTATGTCCCCCGCCAGACTTGCCCCTAAGACCACTGCGGGTGCTGCTAAGCTTCCAGAACATTCACAACGAAGAACACAGCAAACAAAGTGCAGCCGGGCTGTCAGTTGCTGTTCAGAAATATCATTCTAATGTTTTCTAGTGCAATAAATAAACCAAAAAAATGAATTTAAATAATTTTCTTTACTAAGCATCATTTGCAATCGAGTTGTGAGGATCTCCATGTGTCTTCGCCCCATCTAAAAATGAATGACTGACATCTGAGGACCACGGAGCTGATCACTCAGGCCATGGCTCCTCCCTCATCAATCCCCCCCCCCCACCCACCACCCCAAAGGCTAATCCACTGTCCTCTCAAAGAAGCAAGGGGTCCAGCCACAAGTTGTCAAGTTAATCCACTCCACTAAATGCTGCCAGGATTCACATGCAGCCAAAAGCAATCCACAGAGAATGAGCTCTCTGGACTGACCCCTGCAAACGCGGTGCTTCCGAAATTGCACAGCAGATGGTGCAGTAGCTAAGAGTCGGCAGACGCAATGGTTACTGCTTCAATCCCATATAGCACAGCAGGTTTTGCAGCCTGAGGCACTTGAACATTCTGCTGAAAAACACCCAAAAACGTGAAGCCTCTGTATCTCCCACATCTAGCGAACATGGCTGGGATGCATGCAGGAATTGCTTTGTGTTGCATGGTGTTAAAAATGCATGGAGCAGAGAGAGGAGGAGGTGAAGCTTAGGGACCCAAGAGGTCCGGCACAATGCAAGCCTTCCGGTTTGATGACAAGCGAGGGGACGCTTCTCGTATCGAAAAGGGAAGATTTTCACTGAAGGATCACTGTTAAAAAGCTTTTAACAGGCACCTTAAAGAGGCGGGCGGGCTTTGAGGGGGGGTGCTGTTTCCATTTTAGCCCTGCAAATAGGTATGAGAAAAGACTGGATTCACTCCTGTCAGCTGACCTGAGATGGAGAGAGTGCTGTGGAAATGAGGAGAAATGCATGGAGGGCAGATTTCCCTTCAAAGTATGGATCTAAAGAAAAACACCTCCGGAGATGACGGCGGTACAGGGGTGTGAGATTTTGCCAGAAGTCCTCAGTGCATGACTTCGCTTAAGGAAACAAAATAGTTCCTCTCCTGGACTTACTGTTCCCACGTCTCCGGATATTCAGTTTTTTTTTTATTCTGCTTTTACGAAAATGCAGACGAAGAATAGTGGTTGTTTGCCACACCGCGCCAAATGCATCAAATTAAGTTTCGTTCTGGGGGAGGGGCAAAGTGATGTACCCCAGCGGCCCCATACACAGCAGAGACGCCCGTGGGCATCTCAGAGTTAGACGACCCCTAAGTAGCAATGGGCCCCTAGCCTCGGTATAATGAAGAGAATCAGCTGGAAATGTTTGTATTCGTCTTCCTCTTCTTTTGCTTTTTAAATTGCGGCCACTGCATTTTACAGCGAGAGCTGCGCGCTTTACCGGAGACCCCAGCCGGGTGATTTTGGGGGGGCTTAACTACCCCGGATATGTGTAGGGTTGTCAAACGTCCCTTAAAATAGGGAATCGTTACGTATTTGACAATACAATATGGGACGCGGTTTGTCCCGTATTTCAGAGTTGTGACGAAGACAGCATCATCCCGACCACATTTATCATGAAAACGCCGTTTTATTGATTAGATTAATTTGTCTTATTTATAGTTAATAAGTTATGGATGAGTTAACAACGTGTATCCTGAAGATTAATTAAATTTGTTAACTGTTATGCACTTCAGGTTTTATATATAAAGCGACTGATTTCATGTGTCAAAGCTAATTTCTCTGCCAATAGAGTCAATAACTGAAAAGTTTTTCATTCAGTTTTTATGTCCATTGATAATAAAGTAGTTTAAATATTAAGAATGAATCGTAATACTTTCTTGAGACCATTTAAGTTTTGTTTTACCACCGCTGGTGCATCACTTGGCACCTGGTGGTTGTGGCAAGGTCCCACTATGGAAGGCGTCCTTCATTTTTCTGCATGAAATGTGGCAGCCCTAGACCTGTGGATAGGAAGGAAAAGGCGGCAGCCGCTTCTACCATTTCTGTACTAGCTGCGGACATTCATCCCTATGGACAAGGCAGACAAATTAATTGCAGCCCATTAATTAAAGCCTGTAGTTCCTACAGCTAAATTAGACGGGACACAGAAAAGCATGGGGCACTGAAAGCGCAATTTCAGCATTGTCCTGACTGAGCGGGGATGGGAATGTAAATTAGGAAAACGGGTGCCTTTAATCCCTTTACCACTGGTTTCCTTAGTATCGTGAACCTTCACGCTGGCTGCAGACTTGGACCACGGTGTCAAATGTTAGATGAAGGTCCAGGCGACATTGATTGGCAAAGGCGCTATAATTGATGGTGCTTCTGCACAAACCTTGTTAATGGTGAGGCTGCCAGAGCAGAGGTTAATGCTCGTGTTAGGTAGCGTCCGCAACACGGCGGCTTTTTAAACTTCTGCTTGCCGGTCAGCATCATATGTCAGGCGCGTCATCCTGAAATAACCCGCTAGTCAAGGTCCATTATCTCCGCGGCGGTCGGGCTGCCATTCCTCCCTAAATTTAGCCACGATAGTAAGAGTTTCGGCTGCAAAAAAAAAAAGAAGAAGCGACAGACGTTGTCCTTGGCAAAGTTACACGGGCACCGGACGCCCTTCCCCCGGTACGGAGCCGGCAGCCCTGGAGGGGGGCAGTGGAGCTGTGACCGGTCCGGACACAAACATTTGCACATATACATGATCATATAAGCGGAGATTACCGGAGGTGTTACAGACAGCGGCGCCGGAGCCCGGCGGACGCGCACGGCGGAGCAGCCGGCTCCGGGAAGGAGATCCATCCACGCCGTTCGCTCCCGTCACCGTACGGCGAGCGTTGCATGCATTCGGGGGGCCGGCCGGTGCCTTACCTTGAGCGGCCGTCCGCTGCGTAGCCGTAAATAGCAATAGTATCCAGCCGAAGAGGCGCTTTGCACTGGTCCGGCGTGCAGACATCGCCCAGAGCCGGCAGAGAGCGGCGGCGTGTGTCCGGCACGCTGGGTACATGTTGCTGAGAGCGAGTCCGCCCGGAGTTATGCGCCTGTGCGTGTGTGTGTGTGTGTGTGAGGCGGGGGGTGGAAGGGGGAGAAAGAGGAGAGAGGGTGAATGTGTGTGAATGACGGGCAGTTTATGTCCGTGTTACAGTGCGTGCGTTTTGGGGCGTTATGTGTTTAGCTGTGCGTTTATGAATGGAGACTGTACGTGTGTGCATGGGGGTGGGTATGCATGCATGTATATATATATTCCATATTCCATGCATGTGGGTATTTATATGCATCTGTGTGTGTGTGTTTGTGTGTGTTCGGTCAGCCCCTGCGCGCCGGAGCGGGGCTGCGGGTCCGAGCCAAGGCGCCCGGCTTAACGCCTCTCATGCCCCCCTCCTCCAGGGCATCTGACCCGGCATTTCCAGCTGCAGGTCTGCCCGGGACCATACCGAGCACCGTGCCTACAAGGCGCCGATTAATCAGCTCCACGTGTAGCAGGAAAAGTCCAGCAAGCGGCAGTAAATAACAAACAAGCGGCGTGTTCGTCAGACTTTCCCCCCTATTTTTAGGAGCAGTCCCGCCGATGCCGCTCCGAGGTTTAATATGCGGCGTTATCCAGAAACCCCGACCCGGGGCTGCTAAAACGTTTTACTGTGCGTCATTCCTCCTTTTTACAGACTGCTCCGGAAAATAAAAAGTTTATATTGCGCTCAGCATAACACGGCAAAGTTAAACCTGTTTCCATCCCGTGCTTCTGTTATAGTCACCGAAAACGTTTTTGTAATAAATATTTTACACCTGAACTATCGGGTTTTTTTTTTTCTTTTTTTTGCATCTCAATGCCTCGTTTCTTTCGGTTGCTCCAGCCTCACAAAGTTTTTTTATTTGATTTGCGAGTGGACGCGGTCGCGCCGACCCGGAGGATCCTTCCGAGGCGCCGCTTCAGGTCTGCCTCGCCCGGCTCCGAGCAGCCGCGCTCCCCGGGCGCTGTCGCCGATCCCGGCGCATTCCCTCAGCATCAGTTAAGTTTCCCAGGCTACGGCGAGTCGATATAAATGAATGACAGGAGATGAAATCGCATTTAAAAATCTCTGCTGGGAGGGAGCGGGGTTCAGACGGAGACGTGACCGATGCGATCCCCCGGAGAGCCGCTCCGCTGGCTGCTCAGCCGCGTATGAGCGCAGGGTGACTAGACTCGGGTCTCCCGGAGGCGCGGTGCCATCAGGCGGCCGGCTGCAATAAAACACCGGCCTCTTACGTCTAGCTGGAGTCGCGTCGGCAACGTGTGCAAACTTAATATTACATATTATTTTGCCGATCCGATTAACGCTCCTGATGATCCATTTTAATTTGCGAAGCGCCATTGTCCCTGAGCATATGAGGGAAAATACTGAGCATGCATGAAAATGCTCTGATATGCAGCTAATACGAATATTATTACTATTTAAGTGTTTCGTAGTATGTGCAATATTCAAATGGATAATCATGTGGTTAATAGTCGGGTAAGGGCAATATTTATCACCGTAAAACAAGTAAAAAACAAGTAAATAAAATTACTTGTAAATATTAAACATTAAATATCCAAATTTTTCGAGTAATTAACGCACCGGCGCCTTGTGTACATTTTACTCCCTGCTCTCCGCCCGCAGTCTCCGGGATAGGCCCCGGACCCCCGAGACCCTGAACAGGACATGTGTTTACAGCAGATAGATGGATGGATGGATGGACGGGCTCGTTACTCTTGTGCTGTGCATTATACACGCGGTGCGCTATAATGAATCTAAATGCTGCGCTTTGCAGGTGCGGCGGTTTAAATACCCGGCGTGCGCGGGGTTTAAGGGGTTAATTAAAATCGCAGCATTGTATGGGGACATCTCCGCATTTACTGGTTAAAACAGACGCATTTCTACCCAGCTTGGGGTCCTGGGGTGGGGAATGAAGCCACCTTCGGACGGCTCCTATAACCGCGCTCTTCCTGTAATGATTAGAAAATCACATTCAGAGGGCCGTAAAAAGCACTCCGACGCATTTTCGCTGTTATGTATCAAATTCATCTATTTATACGAATACCTATTTAATGCATTCACCTTTTCTGTAAACCAAAACAATCGCGGCGGCTTCAAAATGCGTCGCTCTATTAATAAGGACAATTAGGCTACACCGATTGTTTAACATATTAAAACAGCTGAAAGCAGTCATGCTGCCGGGGATTTGAGTAGCGCTCCTGGCAATGGCTTTAAGGGCGGCTCAGGAAAATACAAGCCCTCGTCTTTGATCCTGGAAAAAAAGCATGCGGTTTTTTTCCAAATTATTATTTGTGAATTAATTTGCCTCATCTGGAGATGTATCAAGAAATGGAGAGTGTGGTGTTTTGCTGCTCCCCGACCAAACAAGCAGCAGCCAATCAGGCGGGAGGGCCGGGGAAAGGAATGAATCTGTTTGTTTATTCTGTATAATTTAAGACCAGGGGCTGCAGCTCTGGCTGTAAGCAGGTTACGCAGAATAAAACCGGAGCTGTCATAAAACTAGCCTTGTCAAAATGATCAGCCCTCCATGATGCTTCATGGAGCCACAAGAGACAGTAGAACACTGGCCAGGTTGCTGTTGAGAAGAGGGGGTTCTGCATGGTGTCTGTTTCTGGTGGATAGAGACACTGTGAACATTTCAGTAGCCTGAGATGGAGAGATACTTCAGTGAGGATATTGATATTGAAAAGTGAGATGCCAGCTGCCCCTGCTGGATAACGCAAGTGCGATCGATTCCCGTGCTTGCCGGCGAACAATTAGAACCTTGTTTACTCGGGATGAACCAGCTGACACAACTCCCTGCCCACAAAACATCCAAAATGTGAGAGGGAGGAGATGCGAATGAGCAGAGATTGATCGCAGACTCCCGCTACTGGGCAGATGGACCTTAGCGGGCTGCTCCTGGTTAGAAAAATAGCAGTGAGTGTGTTAATATTCAACAGATGGGCCATGTCACTCTGCTGCTATTGGCTGTTGGATGGAGGATGGTCCAGTATTATTGGACAGAAGGACAGCCATTGTTCTGTCACTCTTGGCCATAGGGGCAGTGGTGG
The DNA here is from genome assembly GCA_026780765.1 of Petrocephalus schoutedeni. Lineage (NCBI taxonomy): Eukaryota > Metazoa > Chordata > Actinopteri > Osteoglossiformes > Mormyridae > Petrocephalus > Petrocephalus schoutedeni. The sequence goes on from JAODKL010000095.1 coordinate 2,241,579, forward strand.
CTTAAGCTGTGCTTCCACCTTTATATTGCCTCACCCTCAACCTCATTCCCCTCCCCACCCACACCCCCCCCCCCTCCCCAGGTGCCACAGTGATGGGGCTTGTGCCACAATAGCGGCCTTTCTGCTCTGTCCATTTGGATGCAGCCCCCTCCCCTACACTTGACCAGGAAATACAATATCTTGCAAGTAAGCTAATAAGAAGAACGTTAGTGTCACAAAAACAAGGATGGAGAGGCCCGTGCCGCCCCCCCAGGGAGGCCCCCATACCTGATTTATGACACATAAACCACTTAACTTGCCTGTGAGCCTCTTGGCTGGGGAGGCGGGGGGGCAGTAAATTCGATTCCCTTAGATTACCGTATTTTCGGCCTTTGCTTATGAAGATGCCCCCCCATGCCAGAAGTTCCTTTAGGTTGTTCCTGGGGTCCAAAGGTTTTGCTCTGGCTCTCAGAAACCTCAGTAAAAACACATATGGAGCATTTAAGGAGACCTTGCTACATAATTCTCAATGCTGCCTTGGTGAATAGAAGACGCAGGGGTGTCCCTCATTATACATCCATTGCTGCTTTGGTGAATTGAAGACGCAGGGATGTCCCTCATTATACATCCATTGCTGATTTGGTGAATAGAAGACGCAGGGATGTCCCTCATTATACATCCATTGCTGCCTTGGTGAATAGAAGACGCAGGGATGTCCCTCATTATACATCCATTGCTGCTTTGGTGAATAGAAGACGCAGGGATGTCCCTCATTATACATCCATTGCTGCTTTGGTGAATAGAAGACGCAGGGATGT
>JAODKL010000095.1:2267339-2283188 GCA_026780765.1 Petrocephalus schoutedeni
CCCCTCACCCACCATCATATACTCTCCTCCCCCCACCTCCCATCCTCCCCTCACCCACCATTATATACTCCCCTCCACCCACCTCCCATCCTCCCCTCACCAACCATTATATACTCTCCTGCACCCACCTACCATCCTCCCCTTACCCACAACCATATACTCTCCTCCACCCACCTCCCCATCCTCCCCTCACCCACCAATATATACTCCCCTCCACCCACCTCCCATCCTCCCTTCACCCTCCACCGTATTCTCTTCTCCACCTACCTGTCAATCCCCTGCTCCACCCACCACCCCATCCTCTTCTCCACCTAACTCCCCATCCTCTCATCCACCTACCCCCCCAACTCCTCCTCCGCCCACCTTCCTATCCTTTCTTCCACCCATCTCCCCATCCTCCCCTTACCCACCACCACCTTATCCTCTTCTCCACCCACCTCCCCATCCTCCTCTTACCCACCACCATACCGTCTTCTCCACCCACCTCCCTATCCTCTCCTCCACCCACCTCCCCATCTTCCCCTTACCCACCTCCCTATCCTCTTCTCCACCCACCTCCCTATCCTCTCCATTGCCTGCTCTATCGCTTAATGATGATGTGCACCCAGTACATTTCATTCACTCAGGCAGGTAGCCGAACTGTGGCTGCCTCCTCCCCCCAGCTCTCAGTAAACCTTCTGACCAACTCGACAGCTAAAATAATTCATCTTGCAATCCGAAATAAATCTGCGCTATCAGACGTATGGACAGGGACACGACCACGTCACCTGCTGTGTGAGATTTCCCAGCGTGCTTTGTGGTGCCTGCCAATGAAAGTTCCTCTTGCATTGTCTCTCAATGGCCTGGTATGTCACAGAGAAGCGGAAGGATTGTTTACCACGGTAAGCCTATTCTGCGGCACATGTGTTCTAGCCGAGCTCCTAATCAGTTACGATCCGCAGAGTTCCTGACCAAACGCATCGCCCGGGCACGACCACGTTTCATCAGCCCTTCACTTAATTGCTGGAGAGCCGAGAATAATAAGCAATCACAGTTAAAAAGTTATAAAAGCTAAAAAGTCATTCATACTAAAAGAGAAGAAAACTAAAGAATTTAGCTGCTCGTCTTGGTGCAGGCAACTGATTATACGGCGATAGCTGGTGAGCGGGCAGCAGCATAATATAATCCCTCCCAATTAATTAATCATGACTGATTATTTAAGAGATGGACCAAAAAAAACAAAACATATATTTTCTCTCAGGTTTCAGACACTGCTGTGCCCCCATGATGGCGAGGCAGGATTCTTCGTGACCTTTCAGTAACCCTGGCTACTGGTGATGCTACGTATCTCAGCTGGAAGGTCTCGCAGGAGCTGAAGGGCCTGATGATGCAAGCAGCTGCACAGGCTCGCTGAGGCCTGCGCCTTTGGAGTACAGTCTTCTCAAGAACGCTGTGGCCCCGTCTTCTCTTGTATGCCTCTGGTGATGCACGGGTTGTCCGTGTTTGGGGTTTGCAATACGACTGCTCCTAACGGTAACAGCAATGTAGCTGCAGAATTACATCACCTGTAGGCAATACCTCCATGTCTAATGCTGCTATACAAACACAAAAAAACACAAGGCCCCTACAATGACCCCCCCCCCTCCCCCCGCCCACCTCGGGGAACATAATGCTGGTGATTTAGCGTGAAACTGGTGGAAACACTCCTGCAGGGAAGACATGAAACACACTGAGAAAGGGTTCCACAATTCCATCTGCTCAATCAAACATGACACAGACTTTTATTTATATTTTACCTATACGACTCGTGACATGTTTGTAATTCTTATTAAATGAGATCGATCTCTTGTTTTCCATAGAACAAAGAATGATGTAACATTATTCTGCTAATAGGCAATGGCAAGTTTCACTGCCACAACGGCAATATTAGACTAAAGCATTTCGGTTATGGTCAACCAAACAGTAAGCTAGTGCTGTAAGTGCCAACCAATCAGCAAGCCTTGGCTGTAAGTGCCAACCAATCAGCAAGCCTTGGCTGTAAGTGCCAACCAATCAGCAAGCTATCATTGTAAGCATCCCCCCAGTTGTTCATGCCTGAATGAAAAGTACCTAGCCTGGACTGCCACTGAGGAACTACAATTAGGCCAAATTCCTGTCCCTGGTTCTGGAAAAAAGTTCTGGTTCCAAGAAAAATGACCCTCCCATTCCTGACCCTGTGCCAATGACCAGAGCATTCCTGACACTGTAGCAAAGACCCACCCATTCCTGACACTGTAGCAAAGACCAGCTCCTTTCTGACACTGTATTATTAACCCCCCTATTTCTGACATATTGACCCGCCAAATTTCTCCACCATTCCAATGACCTATCCATTATTGGCACTGAACCAAGGACCCACCTATTCCTGACATTTTCCTAATTCCCAATCCTGACAGAATGCACCACCAAGTCCTCACACTGTATTATTAATTTGCCCCTTTCTGACACAATGACCCATCTCTGAGCTGCGTGCCACTGGACGGGACGATTTAAAGGGTGTAACTTTGCTGGGAATCTGCATGTGTGCTTTTATCAAATGATCAGGAATGCATCATAGATGACAGCCAAACTCGCAAGAACTGCAGTTTGTTTATTAACCTAATTACACACATGAGTAATTATAAAGGCATAGGTAGGGGCCTTTATCAATGACAGCCTAATTGGATCTGTAGCTCTCTTTATCAGCACCGCTGCATTGTCTGCTTCTGGAAGAAAGACAGGAGAACAGGGCAGATTCGGCTGTAGAAGAATGAGAGCACCTGTAATTTCATGAGGCCGATATTAAACTCTCTTCCCCTTGATTAGATTTTGATATATGAACAGGCACAGTATCAACAGTCAGATAAATAAATATTGACGGCGGCAAGATGAGTCAGCTGGCGTGTGACAGGGAGGCGTCCGGGGGGCGGGGGGAATGGGTGGGCCGGGGGCTGGGAGACAGAAAGATGTGGATTTTGCATCTGTGTATGTCTCTCTGCCCCCTCCCCCCACTGGTTATTTATATGTTTATCCCTGACATCAGGTATGGCATAGAGCATGGCTATAGCAAAGCAGAGTGCTGTGTAGTGCAGAGTAACAGTATGGTGCAGTGTAACATTTTTGTATAGTGTAGTGTAAGAGTGTTGTACAGTATAGTGTAACAGTACTGTGTGGTGTAGTGTAACAGTGTTGTATAGTATAGTGTACTAGTGTTGTGTAGTATGGTGTAACAGTGTTGTGTAGTGTAGTGTACTAGTGTTGTGTAGTATAGTGTAACAGTATTGTGTAGTATAGTGTAACAATGTTGTGTGGTGTAATGTAACAGTGTTGTACTGTGAAGTGTAACTGTGCTGTACAGTGTAGTGTAACAGTGTTGTATGGTGTCGTGTGACAGTGTTACAAGTATAGCACAGCATAGGGTTATGCACACATAAGAGCAATGTACAGTATAACACAGCTCCAGCTGGGGGCAATATGTGACTCAGTGGGTCAGGATGTTGTGCCTGTGATCGGAAGGTCACCAGTTTGAATCCCAGGGTCAGCAGAGTCATATCAGTTTTGTACCCCTGAGCAAAGCCCTTGATTCCCCAGGGATTATCCGACCCTGTATCTCCTCCCAGCTCTGAACTGACCAGCAGGGGGTGCTCTGAGAAAATAGATGATACTGATAGCCCATTGGGTCACGATTCCCCATCTTCAGCATTTGTTCCTCAATGGCTTGTCAATTTGCAGCATGGCACTGCTGAGGGAAGCTGGCTGGGTGCTGAAGAATGGAGCAAGCTCATTGGTCCAGAGAAACAAAAGAAAACAAGGCGCCAGGTCATGAGGGACATTTCATTGCTCTGCTCCTCAGGCGGTTAAGCTGGGCATGCTTCTGGAAACATATGCTCAACCAGTTAGACCCATTAGCTATAAGGTGTTCACAGCTGGTCTAAGCGAGCAGGTTTGAGGAGAGAGTGCTATGGAGCAGGAAACAGTGACCCACCTAGCAACAGGCACCTTCAAGAAGCTGTCATCTGCCACCCACATTACACCTTTAAAACTGATCAGCTTTGATGGAAGGCTCCCCTGTCTTTATGTAAAAATGTTCCTCAGGGGGATTCTAAAAAACATGCTTCATATGCCCGGATAACTCCAATACGCGTCCTGACACTGCGTTAGCCTCACTCAAAGGGCAACCTAAACAAAATGTTCCGGAAATACCAGACATTTCATTTCCTCCCCGAATAAAGGAAAGGAAATAGTAGATCTGAAAAACTCCAGGGAACTGGATCGGAGATAAACTGCGTCTCGCTACGATCCTACAACGTGGTCATCACTACTGGCATTGCCAAAGTGGGAGTGGCCCACTGAGTGAGTGTGCCATCCAATCAGTGTGCTCTGCTTCTCATCTGGCTTGGGGGCTGTGAAGATGATTGGTTAGCCCCAATGTTATAATAATAATATTAAATCAAAGCTGAGGCACTTGAGCAAAGCCACAGGGTGATGGATCTACTGTTTCCCCCTGGCGATCGCTTGAAGAATGTCAGCCATGACGCCATTTTCACTTCTGTGCAGACTGAAACAGACTTACACGTTTGTACGAGCCTGAATACGGAGACAAATGGCATTAATTGTAATGCAGAGACCTGAGGCGTACAACTTCCTGTGGCGTCAAGATACATCCTCGCTGCCTTCGTCTTGGCCAAGCGAATCGCCAGCAAAAGCCAATAAAATATAATGACTGTTTCATTGCCTGCCACATTTTTGGGTGGTTTATTATTTTGGCAGCCATGGTGACTCACACTGCTCACTATACCACCCCGTCACGTGACTGCCCTCTCTGAGGCACAACAGCAGTCATCGCTTTGTGCCCTGAATCTGCCAGCTGAAGACTGGCCCAAATCTCTGGCTGGCACACCACCCCAAATGGGGGGCCAGTGTTTACATTTAATCTATCGGATGCTTTTACCCAAAATGACACATACTTTTGAGAAAGCAGGGTCAGACAGTCCCTGTGGCGATGCAGGATTAGGAGCCTTACTCCACTGCCTGAATAACTGCAGGCCCCCCATTACCTCCTTCATGACCCACCCTGAGAGCTTATCTGCACCACCCAAATCGTCCTGTCTGGCATTCGGGGGAAGGGGTCTCCCACACACTCCTTGTGTGAGGCATTATTACCTGTGTCCTCTTTTAGCCGCTTGATTGCTAACTCAGACATGCCGCAGATATTGTGCGTATGTAATGAACATGCGTGCTCATAAATAAATTCCTAATAGCTGTACAGAGCACAAACTTTAGTTGACTGCGGATATAAATATAGAAGTTACACATGCAGTGGATATTGCAGAGGTGTAAAGAACATTCATGTCTGACGGACATTCAGTTTGACTAAATGAATGGATTTTAAGTGACTGTGGTGTTATAGAGTCTGCTGGCTGATGGGAAGAAGGACCTGCGGACGCGTTCCTTCTCACATGCTGGATGTGACTGTCCGACACTGAAGGAGCTGCACAGGAGGTTTTCTTCATGATAGATGTAAGTTTGTCCAGCATCCTCCTCTCATCCACTGCCACAGTGGAACCCAAAGAGCAGCCCAGGGCAGAGCCAGCGCTCCTGAGCAGCTTGGTCAGCCTATCCCAGTCCCCCTCTGTGCTCCCGCATCCCCAGGAGACCACCCAGTGTCCTTAACAGTAATGAAGAGCATGGTTTCAGTCCCCTTGTTACTAATTCCTTAAACACTGTAGAAGCACTTGGTGTATAGTGCAGGGAGGAGGCGTGTCAAACAGCCAGTCCATTTGGGACTCTGTCAGCACCCTTAGTGCTGAAAAGGACCAGGAAACAGTTACACAAATAGCGGAGTTTCATTAAGACTCCTGCAAACTCGCCCCGCACCCTCCATAAAGTGTGAAACGTGAGCAGGGGCGCTGGCCAGTGAACGGGTCAGCTTCAGTTTCGCTCCATCAGCCCTCCGCTAAGCACACATGGACCCGGCGAATCCTGGCTATGGTGCTGCAGCCAGCGGGGGAGATATGGAGACAAGAAATGAGGCTCCCTGTGACTGCAATTGCAGGGACAGGTGCCAGCTGCTGTCATCACCTGCGGAGAACATGTACAGGCCGGGAAACAATCAGGCATCGGGCCTCCTCAGGCCTCACTGACACTGCAACTCATTATGACAAGCCGTCATTGGACAAGAACGTTAATGCCATGGCAACAGGCTCGCCATTGTCCAATAAGATGCCCCCTACTGTCCTTCAAAGCTTGTACTGGCTACTTGTCAAGGTATCTGAGGCAACCCATAAGATCAGCAGAGGGAAAGTCACTGTTGTTCTATTTACTATGTTCTGGTGCCTGGATGCTTGCATCCAAAGCAGCTTACAGTGTTTAACAATTGGCCCCAAAACACAGAATATTTTATCAACACAGTTCCCATACATTAGGATGAAATCTGCCCAAGGAGATCCTGTGCTAAGCAGTGTGACAATCCCTAAGAAACACTTGCTATGCCTCCTGGGATTACAACATTCTGTAACACCTGCTACATAATCGGGGGTTGTGACGTTCCGTAATACCTGCTACACCTGCTGGGTTGTGTTATTCTGTAATACCTGCTACACCATCTGGGATGGTGTCATTTTATAATACCTGCTACACCATCTGGGATTGCATCATTCTGTAATACTTGCTGCACCATCTGGGATTGCATAATTCTGTAATACTTGCTACACTTGCTGGGTTGTGTCATTTTTGTAATACCTGCTACACCTGCTGGAAATCTACCTGTGCATCTACCTGTGTTTGTTACTCTGTTTTTTGCTTCCTCCATCTTTATACTCAGAACTGCAGCAGCACATTTGAAGTTCTCCAGAGCACCTCTCCTATACCAGTTTGAAGCAACATACAGTTACTGTATATGAAAAAGAATGCACACCCTCTTTCAGTTCTATAATTTTACACAGTAGGACATGATACTAATTAAAATTAAATAATGTTATGTGTAAAATAACACATAACAGATTCCAAAGTGTCATTATTAATCTCACAAAAATTACGCCATGTGTGAAAAACTAAGTATACCCATAGTGATTCAATAGCTTGAAGAACCACCTTTAGCAACAATAACATGAAATAAACATTTTCTCTATGACTTTATCAGTCTCTTACATTGTTGTGGAGGTATTCTGGCCCACTTTACAATGTTGATTTAGTTCATTGAGGTTTGCCAGTATTCGTTTATGCACAGCTCTCTTAAGGTCCCACCACAGCATTTCAATCAAGTTGAGGTCGGGACTTTTACTGGGCCATTGCAACACTTTGATGTCCTGTTGGATGACTCAATCTAGGCCCAGCTTTAGATGTCGGATAGATGGCCTCACATTTGACTCTGGAATACTTTGGTTGACTGAATGACTGCAAGTTGCCCAGGTCCTGTGCCTGCAAAACAAGCAGAAATCATCACCCCTTCCACCACTGTGCTTGACACTTGGTATAAGGCATTTGTGCTGATATGCTGCATTTGGCTCAGATATAAATTCTAGAAAATATTAAATTACAATTCAATTAAATGCATTTTTAGACAAAAATGGTATCATTTAGTTCTTCCAATTCGGTTTTAAAGCCCTCCACAGCACTGAAACTGCACTTCTAAGGGTTTTTAATGACATTCTTTTAACCACTAATCCTGGTAATTTTGTCATCCTCGTGCTTTTAGATTTGACTGCTGCCATTGATACTGTTGACCACAGTATTCTTATTTCTCATCTGGAGCACTGGCTGGGCATTAAAGGTGCAGCTCTAGACTGGTTTCATTCCTACTTGAGTGACAGAAGTTTCTGTGTCAGAATCAATGAAATTGTGTCCTCTGCAGTCCCTCTCTCTTGCGGGGTGCCACAAGGTTCGATCCTGGGACCTCTCAAAACTCATACTCCATCCAACCACTACTGGAATGTCTTGATGACATCAAAGCATGGATGGCACTAAACTTGTTGAGTTGAAATTACTTTGTTTGGTCCTAATGGTACCTCCGATTTTCCTACTTCTCATCTTGGCTCCTTGGAACCCCATATGAAAAGCACTGTTACTAATTTGGGAGTTAAGATGGACTGTGAACTTAAACTCAACAATCAACGTTTCTTTCAGCTGAGGCAGATAGCTAAGTTAAAGCCTGTTTTGAACAGACAAGATTTTGAAATAATTGTTCATGCTTTTATTACAACTGTTAGGGTTAACCAGACTTCCATTTCACATCTTCAACTTGTCCAGAATTCTGCTGCTCACCTTTTAACTGGAGCACACAGGCGTAAGCACATTTCACCCGGTCTGTCCTCCCTTCATTGGCTCTATGTGGACTACAGAATTGATTTAAAAACTCTTATTTTAGCATATAAATGCCTAAATGCCATTGCTTCACCCTACCTCTCTGCATGCTTCAGCCATATGTTCCAACACGGCCTCTACGGTCTGCTGATCACCTGACCTTGGCCGTCCCGAGAACACAGCTGAAGCTCAAAGGGGATCGGGCTTTTGCTGTCGTGACTCCAAAACTATGGAATGAGATGCCTTTAAACATCAAACAAGCTCCATCTCTTCCTGTTTTTAAATCCATTTTAAAATCACACCTGTTTTCTTTGGCCTTTACTTTGTTGTACAGGCCAGTGTCACGTCCTGCCGGTCCGATCCTCCTGTGTGCCACGTCCCCTTGTTAACCTTTTGTGAATTCCTGCGTTTGCCAGCTGTGTCTCGTTTCATATTAGTGATTCTGTGTATTTTAGTCTGCGTTTAAGTTCGCTTCCCCAGTCCGGTCATTGACGTTGTTACGCTATCCTGTGCTGTTCCCTGCTCGTGTCCTGAATAAACCCTCATTATCATCACCGTTTGGACTCCCGATTATGTCTCCCCGATTCGCACCCGGCACAAGTCACGACAGACTGTTGTTACATCTCTGTCTCTAATTTTTTATTTATTATTTTATTTTATTCAGATCTTTTTATGTTTTTTTTTGTCTGTTTTATATATTTCATAGTACCTTTATTGACTGTGCAGCACTTTGGTTCAACTTTTTTGTTTTTAAATGTGCTTTACAAATAAATTGGATTGGATTGATTTCGTCAAACATGGCACTGTGCTTCATGGCCAAACATCTCCACTTGTCTTTCCAAAGGGTATTGTTCCAGAAGTCCTGTGGTTTGTTCAGATGTAGCTTTGCAAGCCTGAGCCAAGCTGCCCTGTTCTTTTTAGAAGAAGACGCCTTCTCCTGGCGATTCTTCCAAACAAGCCATACTTGTTCAGACAGTTGTTACATCTCTGTCTCTAATTTTTTATTTATTATTTTATTTTATTCAGATCTTTTTATGTTTTTTTTGTCTGCTTTATATATTTCATAGTACCTTTATTGACTGTGCAGCACTTTGGTTCAACTTTTTTGTTTTTAAATGTGCTTTACAAATAAATTGGATTGGATTGATTTCGTCAAACATGGCACTGTGCTTCATGGCCAAACATCTCCACTTGTCTTTCCAAAGGGTATTGTTCCAGAAGTCCTGTGGTTTGTTCAGATGTAACTTTGCAAGCCTGAGTCAAGCTGCCCTGTTCTTTTTAGAAGAAGACGCCTTCTCCTTCCTACCCATGCTTCCAAACAAGCCATACTTGTTCACATGAGCAGACCGTGACAGTTCAGTCTTTTTCTAATTATACTGTCATAAACTTCTGCTTCTCTAAGATCTTTGCTCATGTCTTTCCTTTTTGGCATTGTGGTAACACACCTGAATGCCCCAGACCCCCAAAACTGTCAAAACTTTTCCTTTTATAGAGGTGGTGACGCTGCTGATAATCAATTAATCAATTGCATCTAATTAGCAGCACCTGGTTGCTACTTACCCTGTTAATTCCTATGGAAACAGTAATTTAATTTACTTTTAATTTATTTTTCACACATGGCTTCTGCATTTTCACTTAGTTTTTGTTAAATAAATAATAACAAGGTGTAATACAATGTGTTGTCCTTCTGAGGTTGTATTTACCTAATTTGAAGACCAGATGATGTTTTTTATCATCTCCTGATGCGTAAAACCTTAGAATCTTTTTCAAATGACTGTAGAGAGCTCCAGTCAACAGAAATGCTACATATTATTCATTTATGTTTGTACTTTACTTAGGATAAATCTTACAGTATAAACAAACAAACAATAAAGTACCGCAGAGGTTACAAAAAAAATCGAAATCTTAGCTTCAAGCTAGTATCCAAAAACAATAAAGGCAAAGAAAATTGCTTTTATTAACTTCAGACAACGGGAGCTGTGTGGGGGTTTGGAGCCACTCCCACTGCTTTTCCAACCTAAACCGCAAATCTGAGCAGGAATTATGGGCTGGTTTAAAGGGCCGCAGGTTGCCAGGGTGCTGGTGGGGAGCGGGGGGGCTCAAAGATAAAATCCCCACAGGCATCCAATCCTCTATTTCTATGTTGGCATTCTGCATTCACAGTAATCGCTCTTGCCGATACCTCCCGGCCCCTCCATTGCTCTCATGCAGCGGCCGTGTGCTGGGTCTGTGCCTGTCTCCTTCCTACCCAGCAACTCACCCCAGTATCTGTGTGCTGGTTCTGCCACCCACCACCTTGGCCAGATTGTCTTTAATCAACAGGAGGCAGAGTTACGGATTGCAGGAATCCCACTCAGCAAAGCCCAGCTGGCCCCTTTCCTTACATACTGTATGTAGAGGCTCCGTTGGCCCCTTTCCTTACATACTGTATGTAGAGGCTCTGTTGGCCCCTTTCCTTACATACTGTATGTAGAGGCTCCGTTGGCCCCTTTCCTTACATACTGTATGTAGAGGCTCTGTTGGCCCCTTTCCTTACATACTGTATGTAGAGGCTCCGTTGGCCCCTTTCCTTACATACTGTATGTAGAGGCTCCGCTGGCCCCTTTCCTTACATACTGTAGGTAGAGGCTCCGCTGGCCCCTTTCCTTACATACTGTAGGTAGTGGCTCTTAGCCCCTACAGAACGTGCTGTTCTTGTGTGTGCAGCAGACAGCATTTATTCAGCATCCTAGAAGAATTGTTCAGGTGGCCAAGGATCTAAGATCAATATGGATACTGTGGCGCGCACCAGACTCAAACTGACAACTTCTGATCACTGGCGCAAAGGCCACACATAATAATGGCACCTTTATTGATCTATGTGGGGAAAAATCTGTTCTTGCTTATCCAGTCTCGCTCTCCATGCCACACATGTAGGTGAGAGAAGGCTCAGCAACGAAGGGCAGCCACCTGCAGCAGCACCCATGGAGCTGGGGGTTAAGGGTCTTGCTCAAATGCCCACAGATATGGCTATTCTGCTGAGGCTGGGCTCAAACCAGTGACCATCCGATGACAGGCAAAGAGGCTTAGCCTGCCAGGGCCACATGCAGCCCCCGATCAGGAATCGGTCTGCTGTTCACCATGCCTGGACTTCAAGGATCTGCAGCACCTTCTGCCCCACATCATGATCACTGGGATGCTCTCTACCCGGAGAAGGAGTCTTACACAGCCGTGAAGGCCATCCCATTCTTCCTCGGAGGCGGGAAGATGGTGCTTTTCCGGAGATCTCGGCACCCGTTACAAACGTCCCAGCACGAACCGCGAATTTTCCACGCGGAGCCGGAGATATCGATCACACAGCACATGGAGTAATTTCCTGCCACGGGGTGATTTGCGTCGGAGGATGAGGGGAGGGTGGCCACGGGGCTCGTTCTCGCTTTTTTCGTGCTGCCGCTTGTCTTCCCAGCTGGTGCTCCGTTTTCTGGCCCCGTTCGATATCCCCCGGCAAACTCGGGTGTTTTATCAAGCCGTAGTTAGCTGGCGCTAAATAACAGCGGCGGGCTGACGAGGTTTCCGAGCAGCGAGAGCAAGGCAGCATCCGTCAGCCTCAGTCAGCCGGCGGAGAGGAAAATGGGGAAATAAACAGAGAGCACAGCCCAAGGCCTCATATCCCGAGTAATCAAAATAAATGGCATCTCTGAAAGTATCTGCTTTCACTCGGAAGCTTGTTTTTATGTTTGTTTTTGCTCTGAAGTTGTGCTTCCAGGGCAATCTACAGAAATGTGGCTTATCATCCATGTCTCCGATTGCAAGGTTCTGTCCTCAGCAAAATAGCGCCATCCCTTTTGGACCCTTAACCCCCACAATATGCTTCTTGGGAGCCAAATAAATGGCCCGATCCAGCCCTCTGACCACAAGTTCCACACTCATCCCTATATGTGTGTGTGCATGTCAAGGAGAGCCAGATGGGCTATGTGAAAAGCACATTCTAGTGTGCCCGCTCCTGTACTTGTAGAAATAGCATTCATAAAGATGGCTTCCATTTCACCAAAGAAGAGCAGGCCCAGCTTGCTGTGCTGGGACGTGCCTGTAGGGGGCGATTCGCTGGCCGACACTTCACGGTACTTTCTGGTTATAACCAGGCTCTGCTTTTACCTATCCTGCTTACCCTTGGTTTATCGGGCCTGGCACCAGCTTGGAATTAAATAAGAGGATTAGTTCTCTAGCCAAACAGACTTATACACAATGACCTTCATCATTGCACCCCCTACTGTGATCCTGTGGTACTGCAGGCATAGGAATGTAACGACTCTCACAAAGTAAGTCCTTGTTGGTAAAAGAAGTAAATCCTGAAGGAGTTCCTCACTATAAGTGGCCTCCCTTCCCTTCAGCAAATTCAGTTCAGTGTTTAATGCAGAATATGCTCCATAATTGTCCCACTGGGGCCATCCCGATGAGGGCCTAGGGCTCACACAGTAAGACTTTCTGCGAAAATTAAACTCCTCTGTCGTTACGGTTTATTATGCCGCAAAATGCTGGTGGTTATGAAAGCCTGGGGGGGGAGAAATCAGAGGATCATGTTCAATTAAATCCTAAATCGCCGAATGTTTTTCAGCGCTTGTTAAAAAGCCTGAAATCTCCAGTTCCAGAGATTTCCTTGATCTTCGCGGTGGAGCGGAATTTACAGAAACCCTTAGAGCCTTGGGTGCATCTTTTGAAAGCAGGAGGAAGGGGTGGTGGTGGTGGGGGGGTGAAAGACTCTTAATATTTGCCCTGACCACAAAAACAAGATCCGGATTGGAGGCGGGACATTTCTGGAGCGGGCCACGTTTACATCCATAGCGAGAGGGAAGGGGCAAACACAGACCCTCATTCCATTACAGGACAAAAAACAAAGCGTTTCTCATGAAAACCTTTTTTCCAATAGTTTTAAAGATTAGTAACCTGCACAGCAAGTGTTTCCTGCTGTTTGTTCTGCCCAACATCTGCCCTGATGGCCCCCGCTATCCAGAAAGACAACCACAGCCAGCCTGGGGGGGGGGGGGGGGGGGGGGGCGCTGGGACGAGACACAGTGGCTCTGTCACGTTATGAGAGTCCCAGTGTCTTCCCTGTCCTCGTCCTTCCTCAGCCTTCCATCCAAACTGGGATGCTCCAGGTGATTTTAACCCAGATTTAGCACACAGCTGTCTAAGACAACGTTCCAGATATAAACAAAAATCCAAACAAAAGACATCAATCTCCTGCAAGGAGTCAGGAATTAGCTATATGTATGGGCCCCCTTTTGGTCTAAACCAGTGTGGCAGCTATAATCTTCTGACTGCATTCGCTAGGTATTTATTTAGGGGGGGCAGCTTGGGCCCAACGTGACTTTCTGAGTGGGGCCCCAGAAAGAGCAAACCGATGTTCAGCTATGCCGCAGGTACGCAGGTATAGGCAACATGGAGGCATGGCAGGCAGAGTCACACGGGAGACTCGTCACACTCATTAGTCACTCCGCTCCTTAGCTCCGCCTTCCATACAGAAATGGCTTCATTTCCTCAGAGCCATTCAGATCCGGCACCTTCCGGAAGGTCGCAGCTGCAGAGCACCTCCCTGGATTCGGACTGAGAGCATCCCGCGGTCCGAATGGCTGAATTTGGAGCCAGAGTGGGTGGCTGTGGGGGAATGGTGGCGAGAAAGAGGAGAGGTGTCGGGGATATGGGGGCCAGAAGGCAGGCACACTTGAAATAGAAAGTCTATTTACCAGAGTCTGATTGCGTAGCATTTCACAAAGGTCACAACAACAAGCTCCTCTTTCATTTCCATAATCTTGATAGCCATGCTGTAATTAGCGGATTATTTACACAGACGTAGCCGCGCGCATCGTCCTGAGTCACTGAGAGGACCCTGTCAGCCTCTCTCTATCGCACCCTCTCTCTCCCTCTCTTTCCCTGTCTCTCCCTCTGTCTCTTTCTCTCCCTCTCTTTCTCGCTCCCTATCTCTCCCTCTGTCTCTCTCTCTCTCTCCCTCTGTCTCTCTTTCCCCCTCTCTCTCCCTATCTCTCCCTCTCTCTCTCTCCCTCTTTCTCAACCCCTCTCTCTTTCTCTCTCTATCCCTCTGTCTCTCTCTTTCTCTCTCCCTATCTCTCCCTCTCTCCCTCCATCTCTTTCTCTCTTTTCCCACCTTCCCCTCCTGCTCAATTCCCCTCTCTTCCCCATACTCTCACCACGACCTTCCCTTTTCGTCCTCTGCTATTTCTCTTCTTGACTGTTTCCGTCTCATTTCTCCCCCGTAATCCTAACCCCATTCTTGCAGTTTAAATGCCACTCCCCCCACCCCACCCCACTCTCATCCTCCTTGTGCCCCTCTCAGATTAGCTTCACCATTGCACAGGGGGCTGTCCATGCCAAAACGCTGTTACAAATAATGAACCATTAATACAGCAGCCGTGCTATTTCCAGAGCAGCGTAAGTGCCCATAACTGCACTGGAGATGTGAGTGACTGTAAACAGAGCGTTTCCTAATGGGAACAGTATAAAACAAATCCTCACCCCTTCTGGGATGTGAACCAACAACCATCTAGTCCCCTTTAACTTGTGTTTACCTACCAGCCATTTCCGGCTGGGTTTCAGGTATTTTTTGTGCATCCCTAGCCAACAGGTTTTGTGGTTTTGTGTCCCTAGCCAGCAAGTTACAAGCCCAGACCTTTAATGGCGCCCCCTGCTGGCAGCACCCAGACCCATAGACATCCACTTCCACCCAAAGTTACCCACAGCAGTGTCAGCTCACTCCTTTATCCAGCCCCTCACCTTTATCCTGTTGGATGACATGTGAGACAAAGTGACAGGGGGGTTCAGAGTCATATCTGGGTCAAGAAACGTTGATGAGTCTGAGATCGTGGGGAGGGGGGGCATTTTATTTGTTGAGCAGATGTGGTGTGAGGCTCAGTGGGCTAAGCCTCTGTGCCTGTGATCAGAAGGGCGCCAGCTCAGATCCTGAGGCCGGCAGACTGATGCCGCCCTTGGGCCCCTGATCAAGGCCCTTAACCCCCAGCTCCAGGGGTGCTGCATGCTGGCTGATCTTGTGCTGTGACTGCTAGCTTGTTCTGACCTGTGTGTGTGTCAGTTTGTCTCATGGAGAGGAAGAGGGAGTTTCCCCATGAGGATTAATGAAGTATCGCTATTCTGCTCCATTCCTTTGAGAAAGCACAGCGATTGGGGTTAAGGGCCTTGCTCAAAGGCCGATCAGTAACATCAGTCAGCCCACCCAGGGGTGTGAAACTGCAACCTTCTAATCCTAAGCCACTGAGCCATACAGCGCCTCCAATAGGACATGACCTGATATGCACCCCAGCTAAAGGAGAGGGCATGTGGGACAGGCCAAAAAAAAGCCAGCCTACCTAGACGGGTTCTACTGGGGGGGTCTGTCTGCAGTCTATTCACGTGACTACTCTCCATCTTGAACGCGGATCAATCTCAGGGCCGATGGCTCATTAAATCACCTCACACCCGAAACCGAGCAGGCGATTATTGGGGCAGGGAAGGCCCCCCCCCCCCTCGCTCATCCAGACGAGGACGCCGGCATATGTGGGG
>JAODKL010000095.1:2357814-2375617 GCA_026780765.1 Petrocephalus schoutedeni
CCCCCCCCGCCCCCCCCCCCCCCCCCCCCCCCCCCCCCCCCCCCGTCGATGAAATATCATGCGTCCGCAGAGCCCAGCGGCAGATTAAGCTACGTTTACCAAAAGCCGGTTATGCATTTAAAAAACATTATTATAAAAACGAGACGTGCTTGCCCAATTGGTCTGCAGACAGTTCAATTTCCTCACTTACTTTACATAAATCCTTTTCACTCAGAGTGTTTATATTCATACACCCACACCCCCCCGCGTTTCCGCTGTCACTGCCAAAGCGCAGCTTAAATGGCGAGCCGTGCTGAGCTCGGCCGCCGCTAATGGCCGTAATCATGACTGCAGTGGCCCCCACCATCGCTCACACAGCGCCCCCGGCTCGCTGCTGCCCAAATTACACTGCCATTTTCTCCAGCGCGAGGACACAGCGGGGGTGCTTTGGGTGCCCTACCGAGCGGGAGGGGGCATGAGTGGGTGGGGTTTAAAAGGTGTATGGGGGGGTGACGGCAAGTCCACCAATCAGCTTGATTATGGTGATGAAGCTCTCCAATTGTGGGCCGGGTCACGGATCTTCCCCAGTCACGTGAACACACAAACGGCGGAGGCGGGGAATCGTCAAGGTCAGCGGAGGAGGGGCATCGATGAGGTCAGTAGAAATGGGGCATCGACGAGGTCAGCGGAGGTGGGGCATCAACGAGGTTAGCAGAGGCGGGGCATTGACAAGGTCAGCAGAGGCAGGGCATTGACGAGGTCAGCAGAGGCAGGGCATTGACTAGGTCAGTGGAAACGGGGCATCGATGAGTTCAGCAGAAACGGGGCATCGACGAGGTTAGCAGGAGGCGGGGAATCGATGAGGTCAGCGGAGGAGGGGCATCGACGAGGTCAGTGGAAATGGGGCATCGACGAGGTCAGTGGAGGCGGGGCATCGACAAGGTCAGTGGAAATGGGTCATCGACGAGGTCAGCGGAGGCGGGGCATCGATGAGGTCAGCGGAAACGGGGCAACGATGAGGTCAGCGGAGGCGGGGCATCGATGAGGTCAGCGGAAACGGAGCGCGGTGGCAAAGCGCTCCGGCTCTGGAGGCCATTTACACATTCTGAGGCATTAAGTGACAGCCTTTATCGGTATGGGGAGTGCTGACCCAAGGCAGGAATGCCTATTCTGTCTTCAGCATTGGCTGTGTGCACTGGGGTGCATGCTGTACCATGTGGCATGTTGTTTCCTTCATTAATGCCCAAGGCCTTCGCATGAGAAAGTGTGATAGCAGAGTGGACAGCCCTCTGCCCAGATCAAGCCAGCATATTTTACAAACCCCCCACTCCCCCAATTCAGCCCCCCCTCCCCCACAGCAGATGGCCCCCACCCCCATGCCAGGCCCCCCAAACCGTTTTGCTCCACAGGTGGAAGGAGAGACATTTACGCAGAAGCTTATATATGATGTGCAGCCTCACATTCCGGGAACAGTCTATGTGAGGATGTCCTCCATCAGTAATGAGCACAGAGGGAAAGGCGGCCATTAACCTGGCCTGCTTCCTGCTGCATGTGGCGTGTGGTGCATTTTGGTGCCTGTCTTTGTCTTATATTTGAATGTCTGTCCTGTTAGGCTCCTGCAGAGCCTTTTTGTAAGGTGTTATGTGGCTCCTACTCTAGTGCTGCTGACGCCTGTACCTGGGCATTCACTGGCAGCTCAGCCCCTGTACCTGGGCATTCAAAAACATTTACATGTAAATGTAAAATCTTATAAATGTAAACGATAAACGACAAAACTGGGAATGATCTAGCCGAGGCAGTGCCGCTGCTCTTTACACTGGATCTAGCCAAGGCAGTGCCGCTGCTCTTTACACTGGATCTAGCCGAGGCAGTGCCACTGCTCTTTACACTGGATCTAGCCGAGGCAGTGCCGCTGCTCTTTACACTGGATAGCTCTAATAAGATAAGAAACTTTAGAAGAAACTTTATTGATCCCAAGGGGATATACTGGTCAGAGATGCTAACTGCTAATTGGACCAGAACCCATATCAGCAGACCCACTCCCCAAACCACCTTTGGCCCCCGCCATGTCACTCCGTTCTGTGGGACCCGGGCAGGTCGTGACCGTGAGCGAGGACAGGAGAGCCAGACCCGGTAATTCCAAGGGCCGTGAGCGACCACAGCCGTAAATCCCCCAGCAGGAGAGGCACTTTGCTAACTGCTCCACTATCGATTTCACATTTTTTTCTTCTCTTTAATGGATTTTTTCAGCAAAGTAGAAGCAGCAAATGGCCCCCTTTTTTATTTACTTGTGTCATCCCATTGGATGGCAGGTCACCGTTCCTGCTCTCCCTTCCAAGATGCCCTAGGTCTACGAGTCACCCCCCCGGCTGACCGTAAGTCCGTGACCTCACAACACGCCATCGTTCGTCCATCTGGCTGTTCCAAAGTGGGCAACGGATTTGGGGAAAAAAGCTGGAAATTCTGTTTGAGATGACCTGCATCCGCTTGGCTGATCCATAATTTAGATCCAGATGATGTTGCTCCTCTTAGAGGCCAGGGAAGCACTGCACTACTGGGGCAGCAGAGAGCCCCCCCCCCCCCACCCCCACACATACACCCCCCACGTGAGGCAGAATCACCCAATCAGCATCCCCAGTGCCAAAGCCAAATTAGCAATAACTTTTTAAATAAATGACTTTTTAAATAACTCGCTCAGGAATAATAAAAGCACCAAATGAATAAAACATGTCACAATAAGTCGGATTTTTCATTAACCTGTATCCTGTGATTTTGGGAAAAACACAATAATTTTGCCTTAGAAATGGCCCCAGACCTAAACAATAACCTAATTAACAAACATAATTGTTTCTGGGGTGGCGATATGGCCATGATTTTTGCATAACGTAATTTATTTAAGGCAGACAGTTTGATCGCAGCTAAATTCCATGGCTTACCTATATTTTATATGACATTACACAGCCGGATATGTACTGTAGCACTGTGAGCCATGCCAGAACAGTGGGGTTTTAAGCTTCAAGCAAACAATCTCTGACTTTTTGTTCCAGTTATTTGGTTGCATGTTCCGAAAAACAAATCAGCAAAATGACATGATGAGTGTCAGTTTCGGAGATGAGTGTCCCACCCCTGCCCAGCCATTAGCGGCTACTCATTAGCGGTTAGCCATTAGCTCGTTCGGGCCGGTTAGCGGTTAGCCATTAGCTCGTTCGGGCCGGTTAGCGGTTAGCCATTAGCTCATTTGGGCCGGTTAGCGGTTAGCCATTAGCTCATTCGGGCCGGTTAGCGGTTAGCCATTAGCTCGTTCGGGCCGGTTAGCGGTTATCCATTAGCTCATTCGGGCCGGTTAGCGGTTAGCCATTAGCTCGTTTGGGCCGCTGTTTTCACCATATTTTCCCATAATACTGACAGAAGGCCGGCTTTGCTTCGGCTGCCACGCCGTTGTATAAGGCTGCTGGGATATGTTTCAGGAGCTGGTCCCAGTCCAGGATAAACCCATATAAAAGCTGAGCTTAATAAACACACTTTTATGGTGAGGCTAAAAAGCTAAAATGCCAACAGCCCCCGATGGCTCTGGCTTCCCTGGCCTCCGTCACCCAGTGCTCCTTCAGCCTCCAGATGCTGCTCTCTCACGTGATTGGTCAAGCTTTGCATTTGATGGTGCATTTTCTGAAAAAAAAAAAAAGATTCCTGCAAAAGAAAAACATAAAAAATTGAAATGGATTGAAAAAATCGATTGTGCCGGTCCTTTGCTGGGAAGGCAATTAAAGAATCCTGGAAAGAGAGTCAGTCCATTATCCTGAAAAAGTGCGGCTGGGCTCACAGCGCAGTATCGAGAAATGCTTAAACAAACTGGCAAGCGGCTAATTAAGCGGGTAAAGGCTGCAATAAAGATGCCGCACATGCGCCTGGCTTATCGACAGTTTTACAGCAGAGATGGGATCTCCACGGCTTGTTTGGAGCATGGCTGGTGGAGCGGTCTGTCAACTGTATCCATGGCTACCAAGGAAAACGTAAAACAAACGTTCAGCTTACCAACAAGCTAGTAAACATTAAGAGGCCCACGTTACGCTAATCGACATCCTTTCAGACAGGATTAATCGCCATTGTTCCTCTGATAAAGATGATACATCCACTGATTGTCCAGGGACGATGGGCTTAGATACATTTCAAGCTGTCCTGTCTGTCTCTCTCTCCCTCCTCAGCATCAGATTCCCCTGCATCACAGACTGGGCCAACAGGACTCAGCTTCTGCTGGTATAAAATGGGCGCCACAGTTAGCATGAAAACAAGCCTCCTTCCCAGCCAGACATCAGTGAGGAGACCATCCTGCTTCCAGCTGGCCAAGGACCTGTCTCCACCTGCCAGAGCTGTTGGCCACCTTTGCTCAGCAATAGGGAGCCCCCTGTTGCTCCATGTAGACACACCATCTTGACAAGAGATGTTGTCTGGCATGGGCTTGACTACTTTGGGTAAAAAATCAGGAGACTCCATCCCTTAGCCAACCACGACACCAATAGCTGCCCCCAATCACAAGTGAATCATGAAAGCCACCCATGACTCAACTGCAGTCATACTACTTGTATTATTACTGTTAACATCAGTGAATATTCCTGAATGTTATCTTAGTCAAGCACAAGGCCAGTTTGCTGGGGGCAGACAAAAACATAATTTTATAACAATTTGCTAATTTAACTAATTAAAAATTTGGGATAAATCTGCTGCTGCGGGGCTGTGCCTGTAATATCATTTTGCTTTTGCGCATTTATTTAGCTGCCGGGAGCCGTGCCAGCTGCCTGGGGACTGCGAAGGGGTTCCTCTCCAGACCAAACCCCCAAAAACACAGAGTGGCATAAATGGTGTGGGAGGGGCTTATATTGACACGTGCGGGGGGGTCACTGCGGGCGTGCAGCAGGGGCCAGGGCTTCCCAGAAGTTTATTTACTATTTGCACAAGTACAGGTTTGTTTTCACGTACCCCAAATTGCTCTCATTTTAAGAGCCTCATCCATTCATCTGTCACCCTTGCAGCTTTTCTGGGGGGGGTCAGGGCTCGGTGGACATGTGCCCCCCCCACCCCCCCACACCCGGGCCAAGGCACCACAGCACGATCCGGACCAGTCGAGCCAGCCAGCTCTTTGACTATAAAAATCCACTCCCCTGTCATAAAACCATCAGATGATGCAGTGACCCTGTGGCAGGTGTAAACCTCAATAAGAGTACAGCATACATCTTACCAATACCCAAATCGCTCCTCTAACCACTGCACGGCTAGATTTGGCCGTTTTTACTCCTTAGCCTCTTTGCTTACTATTGTCACCTTTTCTTAGTGTGTCACTAGGCTTGTGACTTTTTATTCTGCTTTCATAAACACACGCTTGGAGAGTTCCTGTTAGCCGGTGAATACTGCAGCATTTCCAGTGGGACGGAGATGGGAATATGGAGATCCTGCCCGCGTGAGGCACAGGGCCTCGGCATGTGAGGGCAGCCTCTGGCTCCAAGCGAAAGCAACCCCCTAATCGGCAGAGGCTTCCAGTCTGGTCCACTAAATACTGACTTTGTCTGCCCCCGACCATGACTAGAGCAATTACTGAGTGTGGTGAATGTCAGAGACACGTCCACATTTACCCATTTAATCACAATTTTTTCACGTTTATTGGCTATTTTTATGTTTGAACTGTCGGGTATTTTGCAGTGGAGCAGTCAAAATTAATTTCTTCGCTTGGGTGCTGGGGGAGGTGCCCTCCTGCAGTTCAAACAGCCATGCACTTCACTTTTTTCCATTTTATTTACTTAGCAGATGCTTTATCCAGTGAGATATACTTTATTGAGAAAGCAGGCTCAGACAGTCCCAGGAGCAAATGGGGGTTAAGGGCCAGGCTCAGAGGCCTAACGGTGACATCACTCTGCCAACCCTGGGATGTGAACCAGAAACCTTCTGATCACAAGCACAGTGTCCTAACCCTGTGAGCTCAGACATGCATGAAGGGGCTGAGCCATTGGCTGGGGAGGGGGCGTGTGTGTGGGTGGGGCATGGGAGGCCACCAGTCAGCTGAGTCTGTAACATATGAGTCCTAAGGCTGTCCTAAAGCTGGGACAGGGACGAGAGACCCAAGGTAAAAAGATCGGGTTCCAAAAGTAC
This sequence comes from Petrocephalus schoutedeni, assembly GCA_026780765.1. Lineage (NCBI taxonomy): Eukaryota > Metazoa > Chordata > Actinopteri > Osteoglossiformes > Mormyridae > Petrocephalus > Petrocephalus schoutedeni. The sequence continues at coordinate 2,363,932 of JAODKL010000095.1, forward strand.
AAATCCAGACTGAGATTTGCTGCAAAAACCTGTTGAGTTTAAAGTGTCACATTCACAGAGTACTCAACTAGTTGGTTGAAACAAAATCTGGGTCTGAATTTATACTCTCTGGACTGGGAATTTCCACCGCTGCAAGAGACCCCCCACCCAGGAATGTCTGATACATCCCCGGGGCTAGTGGGAGAGGGAGGTGAGCCATTGCCCCGTGGCCAGGGACGAGGGCCCCACACAGAAGGATGTGGGACCCGTCAGCTAAGGGGGCAGGCTGGTGACCGGGAGTCAGTCTTGGGACAGCATGCCTCAGTACTTCCTTGGGCAACAGTCGTCCATCTGAGTTTTTTAAACACAGCTTTGAGGTGAATACATTTTTCAGATACTGTCACCCATATGTAATGGGAAAAGGCCAAGAGGGTGGTAGGATTGATGCTTCAGCTACTCACTCTGTGGGAAGTACATCAGAGAAATGATACCCAGATGGTGAGTGGGGGGGGCAGCCTGGTCCTGCGTGGGGAGCATTCATCATATCGATTCCATTTCAGCTTTCCGTAAGTGGGAGTATCGACAGGTTTTCCACACGTCGACAGGTCCTCCAGCTCCAGCAGGCACCACTAGGGGGTGCTAAGAAAAGGGTGTGAGATGACAGAAGAGATACAAGGACAGGTCAATGACACAGACGGGCATCATGTCTTTGCCGTTTGCTGGCAGGCCCCTCCTTGCTGCCTCGCCATCTTTGCTGACCACTCCTCGCTGCTAACCTGGTTACCCACACCAGGCTCCTGCTGCCCATTAGTGTAGCACCAGGAATCTCCAGATTCCTCTTTTAATCCGATTGGCCTTCCCTCTCGCCCCACAGTCCCCATTTTCACTTAATAAACACCACCTGATCACTTTGGCCCGGACACTTCCATTTCAGACAAATAAGATTACTAGCAGACCCCCTCTCCTACCCCCCCACCTCACCTCACCCCTAAAGCCCGACCCCACAGAGCAAGAAAAATACTCAAGAAAAGGCTTCAAAACACAGACATTCTGAGTGTTTCCTACTCTGGGGTCTCCCTCACCCAGTCTCATTTTCTGAAAATACTTCCTGGTTCAAGCTAGAAATCGATAGTCCTACAGCTGTCCACCCTGTACTGGACTCTCCAGACTGTCCTGTCCAGCCCTGTCCTTCATTCCCAGGACTTTCTTTTGTCTCCAGGATTGCCTGCCATCTTTTGGAATTTCCCCTATTCCCCGGACTGTCCTCTATCCACTAGACTCTGCTCTGTCCTCACCCTTTGCTCTGTCCCCCCTCTCCTCTGTCCTCCCCCTCTGTTCTGTTCCCCCTCTGCTCAGTTCCATATTTATGGATCAGCTGGGGTTTTTTTAAGTGACCTGCCCAGCTGTGTATTTCCAGGAGTTCTTCCCTCCAAATTGCCACTTTACACAGGAAGTCCCCCCCCCCTTGCCCCATCACCTCTCATTTGTCTATCATTTTCAGCTGCCAGAAAACCAGCACAAATAATCCCTACCCCCCCACACCCCACCCAGAGACTCTACCAGACATATAGCACCCTCTGGAATCTGCACCCCCCATCCAGTTAGTTCCTATAATTGTTATAACAGGACATTTCAGCCACCACCACCACCCCCCCCCCCCCCAAAACTAGCATGCATTATTTACATACCTTTAGTATGAAAGTATCTGACAATAATGTGACAGTGCTCTAGATCTGAGGTAGTTGTGGGGGGCATCGAGGGGTGGGGGGCTGATGTGTGTGCACAGTCACAACCGGCTCAACAAACGAAGACTCCCGGGGGGCTGCTGTGGCGTTATGGCCTCATCCACATTATCCCAGCTTTCTGTTTTTTCCTCGCTGTCTTCCTGGTTTGCCAGCTCCGAGAACCTCCAGCATGTGTAAATACACAGCGGTACATAGACAGCAGTACATAGACAGCAGTACATACACAGCGGTACATTCACAGACAGGCTCAAAGCGGGCTTACACTCAGACGGCTGTCAGCATGCCATGCTTGCAGAAGGATTTTATGCCCATGTTCTGGTACTCATGCTCAAAATTTAATTTAATTTATTTTAATTCTCTTTTTTCTTGGATTCCTAACTAGTTTCCTTTCTATCATAGTGGGAAATTTGATGTTCAAATATAGCAGGACCATGTTTAATAAACATATTTGGAGTACAATAGCAATTCATTTTTTAACGCACTTTAGAGTCGCATTGTTAAAAGTTGTGTCTTCCTGGACACCTGGAAAATGAAACTATGGAACTTTGACACAACTCTTCAAATTAAGCAAACTTGTGAGTTTGGAGTGAAAACGCCTTCCAGTTCCATACCTGCTCTAACAAAGGACCAGAAGACAAAAGAGTGAAGCAGCGTCTCTCGCCAGCCTTGCGTTACCGAGGGAAAACCCCACTTTACAGCCTGACTAATTGCTACCTGATTGCAGGCGAGTGACGCAGATTGGGACGTTGGGCTTCTAGCTTAAAGTTCAGAGCCGCGTTGACATCGTCTCCTTGGCGTTTTTGAGTCCACCCATAACGCAAATTAGTCCCACAAAAAAGTGGGGGGGGGGGGAATTGCAATTTAATGTAATATTCATGAGGACTGATGCAATCACACATTATACAAATGCCCCACCGCCTCTTGCTGGGTGAGGTAATGTGATTTACTTCCTGGACAGCAAAACAATTTGGCAGATTACGCTGCACAGCGAGCCAGGGACGGGCAGCCCCAGTGGCAGCCGACAAATTGCCTCATTATTGGACGTTCGGCGGAACAGGGGTTGGGGCGGCTGCCGTCCGGCGCTCGCCAGACCGATTGTAATTCATCCGACTGCGCGGATACCTGGGCCCCCGCCTCCGTGTTGAGCACTCTCTGGAAGAACGCCCCCCCCTCAGGAATCCCACTGGGAGGGGCCCGACAGAGCTGGCAATGCTCTTTAATTTGCTGGACTGCCTGTTTTGGCTGGAACTCGTCCGCTTCGGTTGTGCATCGCCCTGGCTCCTCCCCGCTCTCTCTCTCTCTCTCTCTCTCTCTCTCTCTCTCACTCTTTCCCCATGTATCTGTCTGTTTGCATCCATCTTCTTCCTAATTAATCAGGCGGCTGGTTTGGCAGCAGACATGATGTGTTTGAAGTTAATTCCAGCCTGTTCCCCCCCCCCCTCCATACCTGTCTGTTTTCTTCCCCGGTGATGCAGCCTCTGTAACGGGGGGGTGATGTTGGCCGGGGTCACACCAGGGACAAGTGCACCAAAAGTGTGAGTGTAAGGGGGGGCCTCACACACTGGGCCGCCTCCAGTGGCCTCAGAGCTGTCCTGTACACACCTGGGTCAGAGCAATGCTGCTTTTGGGCATCAGCCATCCCTTTCCCCGGCTTTGAGCGCTCCACAGGTCCCCGTTCACCTTTAAATCGGTCCCACATAACCGCCTCCAGCCCCCACTCATGGAACAAGCCTCTCCCATCTGCCGCTTTGAACACAGAACTGCAGCGTTTCAAGCGAAATCGCAGCAGGGTCATAAGGACGAGGCCAGCTTTCAGTGCCGACTGGGAGCATCCACACGGCACGGAGCCACGAGGCCCTGGCAAGAAAACACCAATAAAGCCAATTTGGGGGGTGTGGGGGGGCATTATCAGGAGGAGGGAGAAGCTCATCCTGTCAAACCCAAATTAAAGTGCTCCCCTGTATCTCTAAATGCACATGTGCTGTTGATTTAAGTGGCACTCTTTTTAGATTTTAATCATATTTCACTTTTCAGTGAGGACAAGAATATTCAGTGGGGGAGGGGGGGGCATTCTGATGTGTGGTAAATGACTGGCCAAATGTATTCCACACACGGTAACACTATCAGACGTGAATTGTGTCTGTGGGACAGCAGGGGGCAGAGCTGTTAAGGCATTCTCCATGATGGTCGTCAACAGGAAGCAAGCTGTTGTGTTGCTAAGTGATCCCAACGTATAAATACTGGTGAATTTAATGATTTTTTAAATTAAACCTCGGGTTAAAGGCTGAGCCCTACATTACTGGGCTATTGCGGCTGAGTGCGGCGCCTTTCGTGATGTGTGGCGGGGAGGCCCCCGCAGAGAACTGTCCCTCCTGGACCCCTTGTCCCTGCAGAACCACACACGCCCCACCCCCGTCCCCCCAGGAAGAGAGGATGAAAATCAGAGATGAGGGCTGCTTCAGCACAGCTCAGTGGACTCAAAGTGCAGTCCTCTCTGTTTTGGGGGAGTTTTAGCTACAGTGGGCTACTCTGAGACACTGTTTCGCACCGGAAACCAATCATGTGGCCAAAATGGGTCGCTACATCCCAAATAGGGGTGGCTCATCACACTGGGGACCAATTATGCGGGCTCAACGGGTCCAGAAAGCAGGCTCCTCGGCAACATCAGCTGATCATTACCGCCACACGGGGTCTGTCGTATCGAAGGGTGAAACAGCACATCGTCTGGGTATGTCAGGCACTCGGGCAGGGTGGGGGGATCCCGGGGGAGGGGTGGATTTTATGTTATTATAATAGTGAATCTGTGTGAAACATGCGTAGTAGGTCTCCTCAGCATCTATCTAAAGGTTGCGGGAGGTAATTGGGGTATCTGTGAGCCAGGACAGCAGCAAACCACAGCCGTCTGACATATAGGGACGTTTAACAAGCGAGAGGCATGTAAAAATAAGCAGATATAAGATAAGTCTGCAGACGCAGGAGTGTGAGGCCATGTGTTAGCGCGGAGAAGGTGGGGGGGTGAGGCCAGGGCTGGGGATAGATGGGGCAGACCAGGCCTAAATCTGCCCCCTCTCTGTCCTGGGGGGTTCAGAATGAATCCACAGATGACAAGCTGCCTTTCGCAAAGGATCTCTGCTTCGTACATTTTACTTTATCTAGCAAAACTAACTTCACAGAAACCTGATGTAATCATTTATGCCATATTTGGATCTTTTATTACACATTTTCCTCAAGCCCGTTTTATCAAAATACATTTTTGCAGATTCATTAGAAATACACCACTGAAACATCTGAAAGTGTGAAATAAAGGAGAAGGGGTCAGTGTACATTCTGGGTGCCCAGTGGTCCACGGGCTGCCAGTGCTGGCTTCAGAGTGGGCTCTGCTGTAAAGGAGGTGTGCCCCTGAGGTCCCCCTAGAGCCGGCCGGCCCCCGTTGTGCTCGGCACAGCTCCTGACGCGTGGGCCCGGTGAGCCGCTATGCTATCACACGTTAGCCCCGGGTCATGGGTTATGAGCCCCGACTTTATTACATTTCGCTGTTATTATACTGACAGATCTTGCTTTTGTCAGTGGATCGGGGTGCCTGGAGGTGGGTTTCGGGTGCGATAACATATTGTTGGGGGGTCAGTACCTACACAGATGAAATAAATGCACAATCGACTCTCCGGTGCCGCAGAGAATCCGCTTTACGGGGGGCTGGGTACAGATCGATAAGGCCCCTCACCTCCATCACAACCACATGAAGACGACTGAACACTCAGGCGGAACGAGGCCCAGTTCATGAGTCCATCCAGAGCACGAGCCGGTGGCAGGTTGCAGCACATGGTGACCGTAAACAGTTCACTCTGTAAATACATTCGCTGTGTAAACGCAGCAGTTGAAATTCTTAATGCTGCAGTTAATCAGACTGCAGTGGGGTGGGGACAAAGAGACACACAGAGCCCACAACCCTTCCCCAGCAGACTTGAAATACTTTGCCATTAATGTTTTGCCGCCCCCCCCCCCCCCTTTGTATTAAACTGGTCAGATACAGCAGACAGAGAAGTCAGTTCTGCATCGTTATCAGTCCTCAACTTAAACCAGGAGTGGCTCTGAAGGTACTCTGCTCTCAGTCATTGTTTACAGGGCTATGTTCATGAGGCCTCTTCTCGGCCAGCAGATATGTCATGCCTCCCTCCTCGCCCCCCCACCACTGCGGTGGTCATGCTGGTGGCATGCTTCCGGTGAGAATACCTCCACCACGGACAGCACTATACTCTCTGGCTGAGAATGCTTCCTGGTCACAAGTTGGACCGAGGATTCAGGCATCTATCGAATTCACAAATGCATGGCCACCACGGACCACAAGATAGACCACATCACCCCCTAGAGGTCAGGAAAACATCACCGACCCTGCCGCTATGGAGCGGCCCACCAGGTTCAAGCGTTCTAATTACATTGACAGAGTGTTTCTGGCCACAGTTTGTGTTTTCTGGCCCCAGAGGGTACGAGAGCAGCCAGTTAGAGAATGCAGGAGGGATTTCAGGCAATGAGGCTTGTACTGTAGCGGGATGTACAGAGGATGTAGGTGACACCTCACAGATTAACTCTCTCCAGGGGAAGAAGGTCCCAAAAAGCGGCCCAGGCCAAGCACCTATGAAGCAGATACTTACCCTGCTATTAATGTACAAGAGAGCCAAAGAACTCGTTTAAAATCCCCCCAGAGTTGCTGTTTCTGTCCTGATATGAAGTGAGAATAAGACTACGGAGCAGACAGAGGGGGGTTGGGGGACGGGGGGATGCCCCCCCCCCCCCCAAAGATAACCCAGAGAGCTCTGAATATTCACTTCCTTCTTTGTCATTAAAGACACTGACGTGCTGCATGGGAAGCTGGTGTTTGCATTTGCTATCAGACAGGAGAGAGGAGAGAGCAGAGGAAGGAGGGGAAGGCAGCCCGGGGCAAACGGGGGCAGCTTTCTGTGCTCCTGCTCTCCGGGTGGCCGGAAACACCGCCCATGCTGACAGCTGACGTGCTTTCCTGGAAGAAAAAGAGAAGGAGGGATCGGCCCGTCCCTGCTCCGTCCTCTCTGTCTCACTCACTCTCTCTGTATCTCACTCCTGCTCTCGCCCTCTCTCCTGCTCCGTCTCTCACTCCCTCTGCCTCTCTCCCTCTCCTTCTCTCTCTGCCTCCCTCTCCCTCTCTCCGTATCTCACTCCTGCTCCCTCTCTCTCTTTGTCTCCTTCTCGCTCTCTCTGTCTCTCTCTGCCTCCCTCTCCCTCTCTCTGTATTGCACTCCCTCTCCTTCTCTCTCTGCCTTCCTCTCCCTCTCTGTATCTCACTCCTGCTCCCTCTTTCTTTGTCTCCCTCTCTCTCTCTCTGTCTCTCTCTGCCTCCGTCTCCCTCTCTCTGTATTTCACTCCCTCTCCTTCTCCCTCTGCCTCCCTCCCTTGTCTCTCTCTCTCTGTCTCACTCTCTTTCTCCCTCTCTCTCCCACTTTCTTTCTCTCTCACCCCTCCTGCTCACTCGCAGCACTCACCGGTATGGGGCATCAGCCAGTGCGGCAGCTGAGATGTGACACGGTGGGGCAAGAAGCTGTTCAATAAAGTAGTGGCCTCCGCATATCGACAGAAACACGCTTGGGGAGTTTGACGCGTCCCTGAAATGTGCCCCCTTCCCCTACTCCCACTGCCCACCCCCCGTGCCCACAGTGGGATTGCTGCAGATGGCCTGATCACTTTTCTGAGTCGGCATGCTAAACCGAGGGAGAGGCCGTCATTGGGGTCTGCATACCATACCGCCCCCCTGCGCCCGTCCAGAGGCATGGCAGCGTGGGAACAAAACCCCAATTCTTATGCTCACAATTAATTACTGGTGCCGATTATGAGCACTATCTGGCCGCGTGGCATGGCTGATAAGATTCCCGGGGACAGGGGCTGATGCCGCCGCTTAATTAGTGCGCGGGGTGCCCCGGGCCGGGCGCAGAGGCGCGGCGCTGAGTCCACCCATCCGTCACACAGCCCGCGTAATCTTATCAGGTTGCTTTCAATTCTCCAAATTAGCCTCAAAAAACATAATGAGGGGAAAAGTGATCACCTTGAATGGAGGCTCTTAACTGACTGAGAGGGACGTCTGGGCGGGATATGGGTGTTCTGGGAGTGAGCCCCCCCAGGCATCCTGTCCTTCCTAAACTCCAGCCCTGGATCGCGGCCGGCGAGAAGACTCGGCTGGAGGGGCGGCGGCGGTGATGAATGAACACCCCGCCCCTCTGATGATCCCTCACTCCTGGGCGGACAGGGGGTCCATTAATCACAACCAGCTTGCCCCCCCCCCCGCCCCACCGTATCACCACGGTTACCAGCCGCTGGTAAAGACACAGACAGGGGGCTTGTAAGGCTTCTTCCATGTGACCCCCCCCCACCCCCCCACAACATGAAAAATTTCTCCGCCACACACTGAGTCTTGCGTAATCTGCCCCTCTCTCCTTTGTCTGGCCTGTGGGGTGGTCATGGAAAATCCTCACCCAAGCTACGCTGTACTCATGTGTGTGTGTGTGGGGGGGGGGCAGTGTTGTTATTCTGACTTACGCACCCTTCAGTGTGACGGAGACACACACATGTTACATGCAGGTAATCGTATTTAACCCTACGGTGCGCAGTGCGTAGCTGAGTGTAACAGCACAGGGGCCACCGCACCATTTGTGAGCCAGGCGTCTGCTCCTCCAGGAGCATCATTACACCACCTGCTGGTCTCCCTCATCACTACTGCTCCAGTTAGCCATCTACTGTTCTGCTTCCAGTGTTTTTTGTTAAGTCATGTTCTGTAATGACTAATTTTAGTTTACCTCGGACCCCAATACTTAGATGCTGGAATCCCGGGCGCCGAGTGCGATAAGATCAGCCCTCTTCCTGAGCACAGTGGGGGTGACCATTCCTTCTCTCTTCCCACCCCCCACTGAAAAGCCCTCCTGGCTCAAGTACAAAACCACTTAACAGGGGATTAGGAAAAGTGGACCTAGGATTTATTATGGACTTTTCTATTTTCAGTGTTCGGAGGGGGGGGGGTTAATTATGTTACTGAATGGGAACAATGACAAAAACCAACCAGAAAATGTAATTACAGACATGGACAAGAAAACTGAACACGGCTGTGTGTGCTCAGGCCCGGGGTTCCCATTGGATCAGGCCTTTCTGGGTCCCTCTCCAGGGGGTGCCCGATCACTGCAGGGTGCGCACAATGACACCAGCTCCTCACATTTGGACTGCAGTGAAATTCTGCATGAGCTTGGGAAGAGCATGTGATCTCCACATGCAAGCAGCAGGGGACGGGACGCCACTGCACTGCAGGTGAGAGGCGACAGTTTCGGCTGCTAAGGTAATGGCCCCCCATCTCCGTTCCAGGTCCGGAATATTCCAGGGGCTGGAAACCAATGGCCAAGTGGCCGAGCGATAATTCAGAGAGACTTTCGAGAAACGAGTGGCCCAATGTCTCAGTTTTATTCTGTCAGAGTTGGTTGTGTTGTCGTGACAGGTAGCAACATTTTGTTTATTACTTTAATTAAGAAAGGAAAATGGTTTCTGGGCTAAATCGTGCAGTTTTAGACTAAATGCGGAGCCCGCGGAGACCCAAACCGTCACGGGCAAATGTGTGAAAGGGAAAGGAAGGCTGGCGGTATCGGAGCTGACAGAATGTGCCAGACACGCGCCCACTGCTGCTGCTTGTCACCATAAAGCATCCTCCAGAGTGGCTGCGTCTGCGCACGTCTGCCTGCATCTGCGCAGGTCCGCCTGCGTCAGCCGGCTCGTTTCTTTAGCCACCGGTAAGCGGCAGGATTCAGTCTCATTCTTATGTGCCCCGTCTGCCAAAGAACGCAGCAGGCGTAATGAGGAGTGGCCCCGGGGCCCCACTTACCCATTTGTAGGCAGGAGATGGGTGCGGGGAAGTGAGTTATGAAGAATGAGGAAGAGTGATGCCCCCCCAGTGTTTGTCCTTCTCCTCAAAATCAGACCCCCAGCTAAAGGCCCAGCCCCCCTTTTCGTAAACCTCTAGTGATGCTGCTGGTGAAAGCCACAGTACTAACCCTCTTAATCGGCCCTGCATTAACCTGCCGATGGATTGACCAGCCTGTTGGTCATTTTTTTTATCCTGAGTTCATCCTTATATTAAATGTATGCACGTCCTTCTTTTCTGGAAGGTGAGAGGCTCCTACGCTGAGAGTGATTTCCGTTCACATATCCCTTTATGAATTTTCCACGAATCTATTTGGCTAGCTTGCGACAAGCCGAGGTCTTTTATTCGTTCTAGGATTAGGGTGGAGTGCCAAATTGTTGTTGGACGCACCCAGGCTACATTTCATCACAATGAACACTGGTGCTCCACAGGGGTGTGTACTGAGTCCTCTGCAGTACTCACTCTACAGCTACGGCTGCACGGCCACTTGCAGCTCCAACATCATTGTGAAGTTTGCAGACGACGCAACAGTGGTGGGTCTTATCACCAATGCTAATGAGTTGGCATATAGGAAGGAGGCCAGTGCCCTCACACATTGGTGCCAGGAGAACCATCTCACCCTCAATGTCGCAAAGACCAAAGTGCTGACAGTGGACTTCCGGAGGTACGGACGTGCACACACCCCCATCACCATCAACGGCGCTGCTGTGGAGCTGTGGAGTGAGCAGCTTCCGTTTCCTTGGTGTACATTTAGGGGAGGATCTCACATGGTCAGTTCACGCGGACAAAACAGTGAAGAAAGCGCAACAGCGCCTCTTCTTTCTCAGGAGACTGAAGAGATTCAGCACAAGCCCCTGCATCCTCAGGACCTTCTACCGCTGTGCCATTGAGAGCATCCTCACTGGAAGCATCACTGCCTGGTACGGCAATAGCACCGCCCACAACCGCAAAGCTCTGCAGAGAGTGGCACAGTGTTCAGGAAGGATAATTGGAGGTAAGCTTCCCTTCCTCCAGGACATCTACAGTAACTGGTGTCTGAGGAAAGCAGCGAGGATCATCAAAGACTCCAGTCACTCTATCACAAACTGTTTAAATTACTTCCATCAGGCAGGAGGTAATGCAGTATCCGGTCCCAAACCAGCAGGCTGAGGGACAGCTTTTTCCATCATGCCATCAGACTGCTGAACAATGACCACTAGTACTTCACAGACACTTCACTGACACTTTTTCGACCCTGACACGTTTGACATTATGTATATATATATATATATATATATATATATAAATGTATATTTTGTATATTTTGTACTTGTATATTTTGCACACCACTACTGCTTGTGAAGCTTGCACACAAGAATTTCACTCACAAGTACTGTAAGTGGTGTGACAAGAAAAGTGATTGATTGATTGATTTAAGTTATAAGGCAAGTACAAGTGGAAGGGGTAATAAAACAACAATGTGGAGTTCAAAAGAGTACGTTGGAGTATGTGGAACGAATAAAAGAATGCAACTTTTGTATGATTGAAGCAAACATTCTAGGAATTTAATTGGAAAAGGGGGGCAGAGTATTTTTTTTACCGAACTGTTTCCCTCCCTTTACGATGAGTACAAAATGTAAACGAATTGTAGCTTTAATGGATATGCGTCTTAAGGCACTAAAGCGGTTGGATAACGGTGAATCCATGGTGAAAATTTGTACCAAAATGAAAAGAGGTATGTGTCGGATTAACCGGCCAAAATGGCAACCGGCCATGGGTCCAGTCCCAAGGTGACCGTTAAGAGGGATTGTACTCTATTTCATAAGCCAAACAAATTAGAAATTGGCTAGGAGGTGGTGCCATGTGGAACCCTTCCTCCATCCAGAACGTAACCATGGACACCTCCTCCCCCAGCCTCGCAGTCCCCTGGCCCCCACCTGGATCTGGCTATTCACAACAGAGAAAACGAGTTCTGCAGTCATTCGCTGTGTCTGCCCCTGTCCGCAGCCCCAACCCTAACCCTAATTCGGGAACTTAAGCTGACACTACCGGCAGATGG
>JAODKL010000095.1:2375627-2389741 GCA_026780765.1 Petrocephalus schoutedeni
CCCCCCCCCCCCCCCCCCCCCCCCCCTTATCTGCTTCTTGGCATCAGATTTCAAACTGGGAGAAGGAAACAGATTTAAATTCTGGGTTTCTCTTTCATGAAGAATGTTTCTGTTGCTTTTGTTTTTGATGAGCCACAAAAATTGAAGAACACCCCCCCCCCTCAAAGAAGATTGAATTGTATCGTACCTTCCTATAGGCCAGCGACAATGGGGGGGACAGGCGTTGTTCTGTGTTTATTAATAGTCATACAGCAAAACAACAATGAACAGCTACAGCTGTCAGAGCCTCTCAGAGAAGCACCTTCACTCAAACGCTTCCCCTCTTTAGACAGTCTCAGAATTACTTCAGCAGAAATAGTCTAATATTTATGGGGGGGGGGTCTGTTCCTTGTCTCCCCTCCATACACTGCTCAGCAAATCCTGATTGGATTCTTCACACACCAAGGTTTAGCCCACAAACCAGAGCGTGAGATATTTCCGTCCTGCCGACCGGGTGGCTTCCGAGGCAGAGATAGTGCAATGAAGGAGGCATTATCAGGCGGGACGCCCGCCGCCGTGGCACGATATCCTATTAGCGGCTAACGGCGGCTAACATCCCTCTCCCCACAGGCCTGACGAGCTCCCCTCCCTTTAATGGTGCCCCGTCTCGCGGGGCGAATTCGCCTTGTTTCTATCCCCCTCTCGATAAACAGGCAGAGACACGGTGCATTAATCGCTGCCGCCACAGACGTCTCTGCGTCGCCTGGTCTGCGCATCGCGGAGACAAGGCCGGCTCGGATGTCTGCTAATCCACTGCTTGGCTTCTTTCCCATTTTTAAAACAGGACGGTATAGGTTATGCGAAATATATACAAATACACAAATTTTGCAAGATGCTGATGTCGCCCTGAATCAAACGCACGGTCCACGTGCTTGCAGATGTATTTCACTGCCTCTGAGTGGTCCATCACATCTCAGAGTTGCCGGGTTTTTACAGCTGCAACTCATACAAAGATCCATCAGCATCCCCTTTTATCAGCACCCAGCCCCGAAGGTCACCTGCCGGCTGTCTTCTCAGCTGAAATGCATGGCTTGGCCCTCCTCGTGTTCTTGGCGATGACACGGCTGCTCCCTGTCAGTGTATTACCGGCTGCTCTACCATGCCCCCACACAATCCTCAGCCACAAGTGCACCCACGCCCGAGACCTGAAGACCCCAACTAAAGAGCGGGGCCGCCACCCTGGCCCCCCATCCCGCCATCCCCACCAATCTGAACCACACAGTACGCTTAGCCTGTAACCTCACTGATCAGACTTGTCACGGGGCGAGTTCACATGGTTACCCAGCATCCTGTGCCAGTGGGCCCAGTGTGTGATTGTCATTATGATGATTAAATCTGACATGGCGCCCCCAGCTGGCCGCAGGGCAGAGGATCCCTGCCACTCTGCTCATGAAGCAGAGTCCAAAATTCTAGATGGGAACCTACAAGTAACTGGGAAAGCTGGGCTTACTGGGGCAACCAACATGTCCGCGCAAGGCAGGCAACTATGACTTCACTCCAAAAAAAAATAATTGTAAAAAACTATTTTACCCTCAAACGTTAAGGATGGCGATTGACTCATCAAACCACACAGCACTCGTCACAGTCCTCTCCAGGAAAGGTCTGCCATTTCCTTTCTGGTGGGGGGGGGCAAGTCACTTAATTTTTTTTCCTTCTGCACGGTAACGTCCCCAGCACCGGTCCCAAAGCACCCTTTCATGTGTGTCTGCTTTCTTCTGACAATTAAATCTTCTTCTCCTGCCAGTCTCTTTCGCACTCCTTTTCTCAGTCAGTCCTCCCCAGCAAGTGTGGTGTTGGTGTAGGGGGCCGAGGTGGGGGTGGGGGGGCTTCATTTTAATATTCATGCCAGATCCATGACTGCCAGAGGGTGCGACACCTTTTAATATCCAAGCGAAGACTGCGAAGCACATGTAAAAGCAGAGGATTAATTCATTACCCAGAATCCCGGTGGTCATCGTGGCCTGCTTCTCTATTCAAAATGGAGTCTCTTTTCCGCAATATGTCTCTAACTGCCTCTGTAACCCCCCCAAACCAGTGAAGTAAAATCTCTGCTCCGGCCAGACTCGCCCTGTAATCAGGGACCCTCCACCTACATAGAGCCGACTTCGCCCCCCCAAATCCTCAACCCAGCAAACCTGCTGCCATGCCAACCAGGGGAGGGGGGGCAATTATCAGGTACACATCTGACAGACAGAGCCGTCAGAATCCCCCAGGCGTCAGTCCCGTGATATTAACCCCGCCCCCCCCCCCCATCCCCGGGAAGGTTCCTCCCACGTTGGCCTACCCCCTGATGTCTCACTCCAGCAGCCGTGTGCACGGTGCCACGCTTGGCTCGCTCACACTGGGTGATTAAATTCCGAGCGCAACGTGCCGGATTGAGCCTCTGAGTGATTAATCTTTGACACGCATCGTTCTTTGGCCTGCGGCTGCCTTGATTGGCTGCGGGCCCTCACCAATCACAGAGGGGCAAAGCAGCCCAGCAGTGTCTGTCTCAGCAGCCACCTGTCTGCTCGCTGTTTCTCATTACAGCAGAGCATCATCAAAACTACACTCCCATGCCTGTAGGGGGCGATGCTAGTGCCTCCTCCTCCCAATCTTGGGGCTTGTCCTGCTCCTTTAACAACTTCAGCTTGGAAATCCAGCTCATATTCTTACTGTCAACTATTGACACCCCCCCCCCAACCCTATGCACACCTCTATGCACACCTCTGTGCACACCTCTATGCACACCTCTATGCACATCTCTATGCACATCTCTATGCACATCTTTCTGCACATCTCTATGCACACCTCTATGCACATCTCTATGCACATCTCTATGCACACCTCTATGCACACCTCTATGCACACCACTATGCACATCTCTATGCAAACCTCTATGCACATCTCTATGCACATCTTTCTGCACATCTCTATTCACATCTCTATGCACATCTTTCCGCACATCTCTATGCACACCTCTATGCACATCTCTATGCACATCTCTACCGATCCACAGAGTTTCCAAAACCCTGAGGGCATTGACCACGGTGCGTGTCCCACTCGGTGCGTGTCCCGCTCGGTGTATCTCCTGGCCCCTACTTCTGTCTCCACACCTATGCACTGTGGATGAGTTTGTACAGCAGCCACAGAAACTGTGCACTGCGGTGGGGTGAGGAGTCGGGGGGCCCTGGAGGGCTTGTTGCAGAGGCCGCTCACTGGCCTGGCAGCTCAGCGTAAGGAGACAGACGGAAACAGGGTGCATGGGCACTCAAAGGATTTCACAAGAATCCTGGATATATGAAGAAATTCCAATTAGTCACTTTGGCACCAGTGAAACAAGAAAGTAATTTTTACATGCCCCACCCCCCCAGCACCGAACACAAACATGCAACGACCCAGTCCAGCACTGACGGCACCCAAGCCTGAAGCTTACACTCAGATTGGCCTGTGTCCATGACAACTACCACAATATCAACAAAACATCTCAGGATGCTAATGACCACCCTGCCGGTATGTTATTAGCTCAGATTTCAGCCCCCACCCCCCACCTCGCTGAAAGCCGGCCAAGGTGAAAGCACTTGCACGCACTCCATCACGCCGTGGGCACCTTCAGACCAGGAGGAAGGCGTCGGTGAAAAGGACAGCAAGGCGGAGCCGAGAGGTGTGTGGTCGCCAGGGAAACGCAATGGGAAGGTGGACCCCTTGGCCACTCTCCAGATAAAGGTAGAGTCTACAGCTCCCTCGACTTTATGACCCCAGCCCTGCTACTCCGCTGTGACCGGGGATGAGAGCAGAGAAGGACATCCATCTGAATAAATGTGCTTCGTGATGAAACGGCCGGCGCTTTCCAGGTCTTTGCTCGGAAGCACGGTGAAATTGTGTGGCGATGCTCCATCTCGGCCAGGCGATCTGTGAGCGTGACCGGAGATGGGGAAGCATGTCCTTGTGAAGTAATGAAAGGCTTTAATGCTGCCAGTCAAAGACGACTCCGAAAACATCATTTCAGCAGCGAGGCTGGGCCAAGGAGCCATTGGGAGTCAGTTCAGATAGCGGGGTTAAAATCTGCCAAGCATTTCCATGATGGAACGAGGAGGACAGACTATTTCATGTGTGGGGGGTTACGGTGGACTCCAAAGGTGGGGGGGCTAACACTGTAATGCTGCCACTCTTCATCCTATTGGCTACAGGGATTGGCATACTTGTGGAGGCATAACCAACCTGGGTGTGAGGAGAGTATATGCAAAATGACACCTTATTGGGGCATTAGTCTGGTAGAATGCTTCTCAGACGGATATCCTGCAGTTTGGGTGTCATGCGAGCTGTTAGCCCTGATAAGGCAGCTCGACGTCGTTTACGCCAAAGTCCCATCTTCTTTCAGTTTAAGCGGAACTGAGTGTAAGAAGCATGGTCCACAGCGCTCCTGCTTGACCTTTGACCTCTGACACCGACAGGCTGCACCCCTATTGCATCGCTGCCTTGCTGTCCCCAGCCGTTATTCTCTCTTCATTACTGCGGCATTGGCAGAATGGGATGTAACATGGAGCTAATTCTTCCCTCCATTTTTCGAGCCCCGTATGGGCCCACGTGTGTGCCCCCCCGGCCCAGTGCAGAGGCTCAGTCCATACCGTTTTAGAGACCATCAGCAGAAGTTGGACCCAGGTGTGCCCTGTCCAGCCGCCAGGCCACTAGCCTGGCAGGACATAACACACACCTCTGCCTGACATATGGACGTCCCCCAGACGTGCTGTACACACGCACAGTGTCACCCCATCAATCTTTTCAGGACCAGAGGTGCATCTGCAGCAGCAGAAGGATGGTCACCGACTTCTTCTGCCTTGCTTACTACCCTGTCTTTCTTCCTCGATTCATTATTTTTTCATCTGCCAACGCATATTTGGGGTGATGGCCTCACAACACTCTCCCCCCTCCCCACCTCCCCAAAAGCAGCTCACATCCCCTCAGTACAGGACAATGGTGCAGTGATGGATGCAGGCAAAGCCTCAGAAAGCCATTAATAAAACATGGAGCCCTGAGACACTGCTATCCCAGTTTGTGCAATTGCTCATGATTGTTCCAGCTCTCTCACCCACCCCCTCGTTTACTCCCCCCCCCTCCTTTGTTCACTCCCAACTGCCCTAAGCCTTAAGCTCCCCTCTGACCTCCCCCCAGCCCTCTGCCCTCCCCCAAGAATCTGGGGCTCTCTGCATGCAGAAGGGTCTCATGGCCGATTTATACTACCCAAGAAATTTCTGCTCTTTTAATTGTGTGTGCTCCCCTTGAGAGGCACTTGGCTAAGAGTGGCCAGGTGGAAGGGATGCTCAGTATTTACAGCCTCTCATGCTCACCTGCTCTGCACTGTAAGCAACTGCGCAAACCCAAGGCGGATGGATGCTGAACGCAAGTCAGCCGAGTGCCTCAGGGCAGTACTCGGCTGTCTGCCTTCAACACAGGTGCCTCCAGGCCCTTAAAGCATTTATGGTGATGCGGCTCCTTCTAGCCTGCTCCCAGGGTGCTATGCAGGTCTTCAGACTGCAAACATGTGGTCAAATACTTCACAGCAGATGAGCCTGCAGTAATCACCTCACGATTTACAGATCTCCCGCATCTGTACCTCACACCTCAAGTTTGATCACAGCGTGACTGTGTGTTAATCTCCCGTGAGGCTATGTGCCCGAGCCCCCAAACTGCAGAGGTGGTGTACTCTGCTGAGCACGTCACAAACGTGACATGAATAACTCAGGAGCTCAGGACTTCTGCTGAGTTGTGGGGGACCAACAGGCAGACCGTTGCCTTAGTCATCATTTTTAACAAGTTCCTAACAACTGTGTAGATTTGCTTTTATTCATTTTAGCAGAAAGTTGAGCTGTCCGTACAGTACTCATAACATGACAAAATGTGAAAGCCAAGAGATATTCATGAGAAAGTTGGTCCTCCACGCAGTAGGGGACGATACAATGACAAGCACCCTGTAGAAACTGGGAAAAAACAAGATGTTGGGATTGCATCCCACCTGTCATCTAAACAAATCACCAGTAGTAGAGGGTGTCACCTGCTTTCGTTGCATTTAAATCCCTTCCGGTGAAGCATTTACAATTGTGCGAGTGTGTCTTTCAGGAGATAGTGAAGTGAAAATATAAAGTCATAATTCCAGTCAGTGCTGAACTTTCTTACGAGCATATCTTGGAGTTAGGATACTTCGGCTCATTAAAAAGTATACCGCAGTCCTTGTGGCGGAAGAAAATGAGAAAAGCGTAGTGAGAGAGAGTGTGGGGGGTGGATGACTGGAAACTGGAGGCCTGAAGATACGGACGAGACGAGAGGACGCTAACAAGCGTTCACAGCAGGCTTCAGCGAGACACCGGGCAGTGGGAATCGTTACTGCGACCTTGGCTACGGCGCCGGCCGCCTTCCTGTCCTACAGGTCGGCCAGCCGACTGCGCAGATCCGTGCTCGGCTCTCGGGTGGAGCTGATTACCGCGGCTACCTGATTGCCAGCCCTCCGTCCGTCCAGCTGCCTTAGATTGCAGCCACGGCAGAAAACGGAAGCGGTCTCCATGCACCAAGGCCAGCACTACATCAGCGGCTCACCCCTCATCCCTCTTTGCTCCGCCGGCAAAAATGTCATGCTGTTCTGAACTGATTTTTAAAATATGCCTCGTCTCGGCATCCTGTGTAAGCAATGGCACGAGTCAGAAAGAATGATGGCTCCCAAAAGACTACCCAGGGCTTTTTTTTGTCTTTTTTCTCCCCCTTGTTTATCGCATTTAGTCTTTTTCGGTCTTGCATTCCAGCCCGTGTTGACTTTAATACGCTAAAGTCACCTCGAGGGAGACAGATCTTTCTCAGGCGGAGGCCGTTGTGGGGCCTGCCGGTTTTGTTAAATGAAGGGTTTGAAGTTTACGAGCAGGAATCTTCCTGCAAGGAGGAGGGAAGGAAGGAGGAATGGGGCTGGAGGTTTGGGGGGGCGCCTGATGTCCGCAGGATGAAGCCACAGGTCGGGAGAGAGGCAAGGCACCGTCCCGCGGGATCCGAATGCTGATATTGACAGACTACAAACAGAAAGGCCGCCCAAAGCCGGACCCCTCTGGGTTGACCTATACACCACAGCACTTTGTCTATGCAGTGCCTGGAAATGATGAACAGGAATCCAAGCAGGGAGCTGAGAGCACAGAGCCAGAGCTTTAGGGTGAGGAAACAGGGCAGGGAGAAATGAAAGGCCCTGTCAGGCCTGTCTCTAAAATGTTAAGCCTTCAAGGGCTCCCTTATTCTCTAATGTTGTCTGATCCATGTTCACCAGTTTCCACCCAGCAGCTGATTCAGATGGACTGACCTCCTCTCTCTGGGCGCTTTTCCACTGCACGATGTTTGGTACTTTCGGTACGGTACTTTCGCTTTTCCATTGACTTCCGGTTGAGTACCAGTACCAAAAAGTCAAGTACCGAAAGTGCCAAACCAGTTGGGGTACTTCTTTGGTACTTTCGGTACTTTGGGGCGTAACTTGCAACGCTTTCGCTATGATTGGTTATGCAAATAGCCCGATTCTGAAACACAGTGCGATCGCAGTCTTGACAAACGTACAAACTCAGAAAACAGCAATAAACGAAGTAAAAAAAAAAAAAAAAATAATAATAATAATAATTGCGATCTGGTCAGAAGAACAGATACAACAAAATCAGGACGGCATAATAAGAAATTTATTTTATTTAATATATAGTCTACTACTGCAGCACGGTACTGGGGAGTCTCCAGATATAGCGATGTAATTTTGTAGTAATAAATATTGGGGTATTTATAAGTTAGTTAACATAAAATAAAGAAAAATTGTTAACAAATTTCTCACAAACCTATATAGGAGTGATTTAAATAGCTAGGGTGAGAATGATTACGATCGTCTCTGAGAACGCATGCAGCGCCCAAGCAAAAGCTGCGGAGGTAAACTTTAAACAGATTTTGAAAACATATATTGGATATAAATATAATATATGCAAGGAATAATCATTAAAGTGGCAAAGTTAGCTAACCCTTTTCCCTATGCCAAAGTAAAAATGTTTTAGCAAAAACGAAAGTCTGACCTTAATGTAACTCATTAGCAATGTAAGAATTGCATGTGCATAACATGAGATTAGATTTAATATCCAACATCGTCCAGCTGTACACTACTGCTATTTTTAGAATTCAGTACGAAATGCCCCGCCTCACATTGTGCTTTTTACTCAGCGCAGTGGAAAACCAACACAAAAGAAGTACCGAACTGGCGGTGTCATTAATGGGGGGTTACTGATGATGTTATTAGGAGCCGGTGCCAGCCAGTGGAAAACCAACACAAGGAAGTACCAAAAGTACCAAAAATACCGAAGGTACCGAAAGTACCAAACTTCGTGCGGTGGAAAAACCCCCTCTCTCTTACAAACGTGTCCCTCTATATCCCTACAGATTCATCCTGAGGTTCCGGATGTCATTAGCCACCCTCTAGAGCTTGGACAAGTTCTTCACAGCAAGACGCAGCCTGACTCACACACATGCAATGAAAGCAGCCCATGGTGGCCGAGACAGGTGCATCACCTGAGTGTCGCCTGGGTAAACTTCCATGTCCCTCCAGATTCTGCAATAACACTGGACTTGGATGAGGGGTGGGGGGCAGTGCCATGCCAAGGTGATGCTGGAGACACCAGTGAGCTTGAGAGTTCTCTGAGCCACGATTAATTTCTCTGGTGAGAAGGATGTGAAAGGTGTTGGCAACTCCCAGCTTTGGAGTAAGTTTTGTAGCAGGGACGTGACTCCTCAATGCCACCGGGGGGTGCCTTTGAGGCGAGCATGCCCTCCACACCATCTCTCATATCAGGGTGGGAAAGCATACCACATTTAACTAGAAGGTTCCAGGTTGTGCTATTCTTCTACAAAGCTGTTCCATTTTAAAACCACTCCTATGCTTCAGGCTCAGAGCCAGGGATGGGGGAGCGGCTCTGTTTGAGGGTAAGGGATGGGGGAGCGGCTCTGTGTGAGGGTAAGGGATGGGGGAGCGGCTCTGTGTGAGGGTAAGGGATGGGGGAGCGGCTCTGGGTGAGGGTAAGGGATGGGGGAGCGGCTCTGTGTGAGGGTAAGGGATGGGGGAGCTTATTTTTAAAGTAAAGCGTTTCTCCCAAACAATACAGAGAAAAAAGGAAGAACGGACCATGAGACCGGTCAGCAGGCCCAGGAGCTGCCCAGAGCGGACGGGCTGGCATGCAGATTTCAGGAGGAGGAGAGTCCACGCTCCTCTGGTTTGGAGACAGCCGCTGATTTCGCTATTGCTGCCGAGACGCGTGTTTGATTATTCTGCCATCTTTCCACCTCATTGGCTTACATTGTTAGCTCTTTAATTATGCAATCTATCACCTTTAAACCATGAAAAAGTGCTTAAAATGCAGCCAATTTCAAAGCCGCTATGCAAATGAGGCCGGCACTGCATGTCTAACTTCCTTTTAGCCAGTGATTTGACCTTAGTTCCTGTGCACTTTTAAGGGGATTAGCATTTTTTTTCCCAACTTCAGCTGAGCACATATCATGATTTTCTAATAAAATTCCTCTTCAGTATTGAAGCAAACGGAATTGGAAACATTATTTATTTTTCTTTGAAGCCTTGGGTTCAGAACCATGCTCCGAGGCGCAGTGCTAACTTGTCCAGCAGCCAATGTGATGCTGCCCCCAAACAGCAGGGTGAACCGACCACGTGTCTGGTGATTCCGCCTTTTCTTGTTATGTTTCTTATCGGGCTGTTGATCATGTATATATGCTGCTCTGCTCTCAGCCTGAATCTAGAGGCATCCAAGGTATAGGAGGAGTTTCTGCATGATAAAATAAATGTATCATTTATTATTCTCAGTCTGCGCCAATCGTTCACACTCTTCCCTGTCTCCCCTTGCTCCCTTCATCTGCCTCTTCCTATCTGGTTGTTTGGGGTTTCATTTGGACCCGCATTGGTTCCTCTGGTTGGTTTTGAATGGCTCTCCCCCTCAAAGCCCGCCTCGTACGTGTCTGATGGCACGCGGTGTTGCTCTCTATCACAGCTAGCTGCTTGCCAGATCTTTGCAGAAAGGAACTTTACTCTAGCAGAGAGAGTAAGAGAAAAGAGAAAAACAGGTGGGGTTTTGAGGAAGATTTTGCTCTGTGTTGCAAACATGGCAGCCGTCTCGAGGATTGTCTGGATCTCATTCTACAGATGGGCCATGTTGGTGAGGCTTTGTGCCTGCGTGTCTAGCTGCATATCTCCCAAGGTCACCTGTCGGCATCCATCTGCAGGTGTGGCCTCAAGCATGGGTCTACTCTTGTGAACCCTGACGGGCTCTCAGATCCAGATTAACACCAATGACAGACCTGCCCAAGGACCCTCTCTTGCATCACTCTCTCCATGGTAACCATGACCCTCAAGGGATTCCTGCTGCCTGGCCCCACCCACCCAGGGAGCCCACACTCTGCAATCACCACGCCCCCCTCTAGCTGTTGCGTGTCCTGCTGATTGCTCCCCTTATTTTCGTCGCAGAGGCCACTGGGCTGTTGTGAGACCGTTTCTCCATTGATCTCCTGTTTGCTAACTGCCAGACCTTTGCTTGTTTGCTGACTCTGCTTGTATGTGACGTTTAAGATGTTGTTTGGCCTGTTGTGGGTTTTGAGCTGGACTGTCCAACTTCGATTTTTACAATAACTCTGATTTGATCCGCATTTAGGTTCTCCTTTAGTGCCCCACACACCATCTGGGCCCAATACTGAAGCAATCAGACCTCATGGGAATACCTGATGTTTCCCAGCTGGGAAGTTGGTAAATATTTATATTTATATAAATATTCATAAAGTGCTTTAGATTGTGGTTTTTAAGTTATACTCACAATATTGCTTTGCTTAACTGTTAAACATACTGGGCTGGTAAGGGCTTATGAAATTACAAAGTACAAATATCTCACAGCATTCTAGGAGAAAGGTACATGATACTTCTGTGAGGCTTTTCTGTGATTTTGTCACCGCTGAGATTTGGTCCTTTGCTTTGTTTTACGGTATTTGATAATACCGACTGTAGGACTATGTGATAACACACGCTAAATTACCTTGCATCACAGAAATACTAGTGTGTGTGTGGCACCTCCTATAGAGAGTATGCATGTGACATCACAGAAGGCGGGGTTACTGTAGTCACACCCACTGAATGGCAAAAAAACGATGTGGCAGCGTTAGGGTTTGGATAAGATGCTGTGAAAACACATTTAAAATGGGAAAAAACTGTCGTGCTGCTGATTGTACAAATCGATTTAACGAGAAATGGGAGCTACCTTCTAACAGACTGCCAAAAACGATCCACGATGAGAAGCATGCGGATCGCAGCAATCCGCAGAAAGAGCTGGACTCCTGGCTCCTCAATGTGTGTTTTCTGTTGTCATTGTATGTGACGTATATTGGATTTTGGGGTAAAATAATAACTTAACTTAAATACTCTGTGCGCCATGCATCAATTAAATATTTAGCATTTTTGTCAGCAATAATAAAAACCATATTGATGTGCCCCATGTTCTAAAAACAAAGTGTGTGTGGGGGGGGGGGGTGGTTAGCTAGCCAAGATAAACCCAGAGTTCCTCTAAGGGGGCTATTCCTCAAAGCAACTGTGGACAGTTAGATAACACACACAACTCAGTTGGTTGGAGTTCATTGTTTTAGTGCTTAAAGATGTTCCACGAAGTAGGATTTCTCAGTTAGCTGGGTAAACTTAAGTTAGAAATCATGATTATCCGATAGGAATGGTCCTTGCAAAGACTCCCATCGGACGATCATTACTTCTGACATAGGTGACCAACGGCAGGAAATGCAGCAGCGCTCTAAAGCGTTAATGACTCGCCCTTAATTGCTGGCCGCTGTGAGGAAAGCGAATGCCGGCCGCTGGGAAGCGAGCCAGCCCCGGCAACCTATTCCGGGAAAGAGGGTGTCCCCGCCCCCCCCAGCAGCCCTGCCTCCGGGGACGCGCGGCTAAACGCACTCTCCACACGACTATGCCAGCCTGCTAATTATGTCACGGTGAGGAAATGCCATCACAGTGCCGCTAAAATGACCAGCATGCATCTGGCTCCCATCTGCAGTGGGATCAACCCCTCCCTCGCCCCCTTTGTTTCACCGTGCCACTGCCCCGTAATGAGAGGGCTCTCTCGCTGTCTCTCTCTCCAACACGAGCCTGTGCCCTCCCACGTCGGGCACGGCGCCAGGCTCCGAAGGACCCCCGCACCCCGAGGCGTTCTCCGTGTGCGAGGGCACGGTGCCCCCCCCCCACTCCCTGTGATGCCCCTCCCCTCCTGACCGCATCCTTTCCAAGGCTGTGTTCTGTCCGAGGCCACGGATTACTCATTCTAAGTTAACCGAGCAGTCGGGGCTCTGTGCACATCCACAATGTCCCAGAAAGCCCTAAAAGAAAAAAGGAGGACCGGTGGCCAGAAAGTTGGCGAGAAGGTGCCCACCCACCTGTAGCAGTTGATCAGGTAATGCATCATCACGTACGCCCCGCCTCCACCATGTGGGCCAATCGTATCGCAGCACAAAGAGTATGGCTCTAAGGTCTTCAACCCCAAAGTCACTGCAAAGTGTGTCCTCACTGGTTATGCCCTGAAAAGCTGGCTGGAAATACACAAGCTGCAGAATCCTACGGACTCATCCCTGTTTCAGAACCACCTCTGCCAGCTCCTTAAACTGGGGTTATCGAGTTCCGCGCCCCAAAGGATGCTCCCCATTCTATGCTCTCGGCCTCATTTTCCAACTTCTTGCTTTAGCATAACAGTTTCCTGCTGCCTGGACCTGAAACACTGGTACCTCCATAGCTGTTTCCCTTGAGGGAAGTGCTTTCAGCACAACCCACGAGGCAGTGTACCCGCTTTAGTGGTTGTATCATTCATGTGCCGCAGAAAACACACACACCTGTGGGCAATCAAAGTAAATAACTGATAATGACTAGTTTGCTTGGCACTAATGGCACCGAGCTGGCGGCCCGCCTCAGACACGCCGGCCTCCCATCTCCCTTCCTGTCACACCACATGAGGAAACAATGAGCGGCTGTATCCCTTCCCTCCAGGTGCCGGATGAAGGCCGCAGCGTCCCACAGTGGGATTCTGGGAACACCGCATAACAATGGGAGCCACTCCAGGGCACAAATTGCTCATTTTCCCTCAGGGGATAAATCCAGCAGGAGTTCAGTGCAGCCTCATGGGCAGAGCGATCTGTCAGGGCCAGTGATAGCAGGGGGTGGGGGCTCACTGCGAGGAGCATGCTCAGTGCTGACTGGGTATGAGCGTGCGCTCAGGTGCAGACCTCTCCCCGGGGGTCTCGTGCCATTTGCTGCTCTCCGAGACACTGTGATGAGGTATCGCCCCCCGGCACTCCTAACGGACACGGGTGAGAATGTACATCTCTCTGAGGGCATTTGCCCTGGTGTCCTGAGCTTTGTGTAGGTGCATCGCCATGGCGGAGCAACCGAAATACGCACATGCCTCAGACGCGCACCCACCCCAGTTACAGATGTTTTCTGCACCGAGTGTCATCGTAACTCCCTTTGTGGATTCCCGGTACGCAGCTGTTGTTTTCTGCACCGTCGTCTGCAAACCCGGGTCTTGGCATCCACCACCTCCTCGCTGAGAGCTTTCTACCTCCTACATGCTCTTCTCTAAACACCGGGGGCTCTCCTAGTCCTCATGGGACCTGCTACACACGCTGCCTTAAAGAACAAGTGTCCAAGTAGATCTCAGGCTGCACAGCGGCATTTCTAGGATTTTTTTAAGGCGGGCGGGGGGCATAAGAGGGAGCCATAATTCATACACAGAGGCCAACCTTATCATTAGTTGGGGGGGGGGGGGTAAGTGCCCAGGGAGTCAGCTCTCAGCTCTGGCCCGTGGCCCCACCGCTGTGCACGTGAGTGTACCTGTTTTCAGTGTATTGGCTCATAACAAACTGGAGATTTCCTACGGCCACGCCCTTCCTAGAGAGCCTCATTTCAATGCCAGTCCACCGTTTGCCCTCGTCAGAGCTATTAGGCCCATTTGCATGCAGACTGATGTAGCTGAAGGCCCCCCCCCCCCTGCGCCCCCACCCCC